>WHPX01001334.1:357500-775231 GCA_011057435.1 Actinia equina
AAGCAATTTTAAGTTTTTTTTATATACAGGGCTTACAAAAGCCATCAGCCAGCCAGCCATCCAGCCAGCCAATTAATCAATCACTTAACCAATCAATCTTTATTTCTAGAGGGATACGCAAAAACATGTTATAGTATTACGATTGTGTTGGTGCAGCAGATGAGAAGTTGATGCAAAGCAATCTCAAGTTGTATATTGGCTAATTGGATATCTTTATATCCGCACAGTCACCGTGCAGTATAACAATGATAATGCAATATTTCCAGAGTCCAAAGGCATTATGACCAATAATTCTTACACTAACAAAAAAAGAGGAAAAAACCATTTAAAAATATAAATTATAAAAACATTGGCAATAAATGTATGATACACTTTTAGATACACCGCAAATTCCGATTGGCTCTTGCTCCATATAGAAGGTGAAGTCCAGACAGTTGTGACGTCGGCGCTTCCGATTTTCAAAATGGTTTACTATTGTTTACGAATTGTTCTCATGGAACGAATCTATGAAGTCTTAGATATTCTAAATTGCTTATCAAATCTGCGGAGATAAAATACATGATTTAAGAACAAATTCTAAAGCTCTGATACATCGATAAATATATTCATTTTAAAAAAGGATGGATGTTCAGCATTCTGCGACTTGTATTAAGATAAGATAATCTGATTCACGTGTCTACGCTATATTTTTACGCATACTGCAAGACACACTGGACCAATTACGTTGTTGCAAGATCTTTCATGTGTATAGCCATTTGAACATGTGATGTACTGCTTACAGTCAGTTGGGTGGACATAATCTCCATTTGCTCTGCTATTACAATAACTGCTTGAATCAAACGTGGTCGGTGGTTCAGTGGTAGTCGGTGGTTCAGTGGTGGTCGGTGGTTTAGTGGTGGTCGGTGGTTCAGGGTTGGTCGTTGGTTCAGTGGTGGTCGGTGGCGCAGGGGTGGTCGGTGATTTAGTGGTGGTCGGTGGTTCAGTGGTGGTCGGTGGTTTAGTGGTGGTCGGTGATTCAGCGGTGGTCGGTGGATCAGGGGTGGTCGGTGGTTCAGTGGTGGTCGATGTCTCAGGGGTGGTCGGTGGCTCAAGGGTGGTCGGTATTCCAGGGGTAATCTGCTGCATTCTATCGGCCGTCAGAATCATTTCCATGTAGATGCTGTTTGATATATTACCTATGTACTGCAATGGCTTTGACCAGCGGGTTTCAGCCACTCAGCTTACATTTCTTACCAAGCAAATCGTAAGTAAGGCTTCGGCACCTCTTGTCTGTAATGCAGTTTACTAGGCAGGTTGGATAATCTTTCGCTTCCATCTGGTGGTAGGCAGCATTCTCTAGACTCCAACCCCATTGAGACCTCTTAATGAGCTGTCCACCAACAGAAGAGCTATCTGTAAGCATCCACAAATAAACAAAGAAGAAACCAATACTTGCTTGTAGCTATTTCCATTCAAAGTACTCGGCCTGAAACAGAAATTTTTTTAATATCTTATTTAGTTGTGTTGTGCTCGCTAGTTTCATAGTTACTCAGTAATAGGTGGGCGTACGATGAAGTCATTTGTTTTGATCAAGCAATAAACAAACGAACGTCAAAAGTGGCAAGATCCTATCACTTTGGAAGATATCTAAAACTTTGGTTATTTGAGGACAAATCTCTTGATGGTTTTTAAGTTAATTAACGCTGTGAAATTTGACAGTTAAATGTATGTTCCGTAGGTAAATGTAAATGCATGGCAAGATGTTGAACTAATGACGCAACTGCTCTCAAATTGATATCAACAAATGTTCCTTTCTGGGTAACTATTAGTCTTTTGTATTCAACACAATGTAATGCTAGTTTCCCGATAAAGCTGTTCAAAAAACAGTTATGACGTCTTTATATTTCTTAAGTCCAATTGTTTGTGACTCAAAAATTTTATTTTTGGAAATGTAAGCAGTACGCCCACCTTATTGAATAATAATAATAATAATAATAATAATAATAATAATAATAATAATAATAATAATAATAATAATAATAAATAATTTAATACTTATATTGAGCGTGTGACGTAGGACATGTAAATCTAAGGCGATGCTTGGTGTTGAGCATATAGATCAGGACATCACAGACTCTTAGAGATATTCGTAAAAATATTATCTTTCCCATAGGAGTATCAGAAAAGTTTTAAAACTAACTATTATGAATTCATTAATATTCTCTTGATATACGAATATCAGAAGAAAAAATTATTTCTTAGTGTTGGATTTTTTTCTTAAATACACTTTAAAACTCGCTGAAACTCGTTTTTCTAAATGAAATATGGGATGTTCTAAATCCCCATACCTTCTCTTATAAATGTAGTGAGCTTGGGTTACGTGAGGTATTCCTCTGCAATTATCTCAAAACAAGAGAGAATAACTCTTTTTTATTTCCTCTTGAGTCTTTTACGCAAATATCAAATTTCACACAGTTATTCTAGGAGAATTTCTAAAACATTGTACGTCTTTGAGTAAGGACACGGAAAACATAGCCCTTTAAGAAAAAATATATAAGCATATATTTTCGAGAAAGTTAAATCATAGTTTAATAGAGGAGAATGGTTATGAAACCTATTGTTATCAGGTCTTTGTTCGCTTTTGATGTTGAACCGGTCTTGACCGTGCACAATTTTTTATTTATGCTCATCCGAAATTGCAAATTAAGTAAAAAACAACTTTGTCTATGGGATTATTGTAAGGATTATTCAAATATCTCTTATAAATCTTTAAGTATTTTGAACTAGCTACCAAAAGAAAGATTTTGGTCTGTTCACTCAGACATTGCCGATGGTAAAACAATGGTAAAACAAAGGATTGTGAACTCTCACGCTTGAAAAATAATGAACAAAGACATATGACAATAGGTTTCATAACCATTCCCCTCTATTAACTATGGTTAAATCGAAAAATTGAATTTTAACAAGAAAACCATGAGGTCACCTGTCGTAAATGTGAATTAAAAACTCTAGGAGATCGATCAAATACGTCAACAACAAAAATTCTTCTTACTGAACTTTTTACAAAGTCAAGAAAAAATATCAAAACAAAATTTGTTTCTGCTCTCAGCATTTGTTTTTCACTTTATTGTTTTTCCTTTATTTATATATTTTTCTTATAAATTTGAAAAAGGTCATGGTGTTTCTTTATTTGAAGAGTTATTGCTTCATTTTGTTATAGCAGCTCCCTGGCTCGCTTCGATTCAGCCTTTTCTAATTGAATTAAGACTGAGAAATGAATTATAGATCTCTCTCTTTTTCTAATTTCATGTCCTCCCGGCATTTCACTTCTTAACCTCAGCGTTCACTCTACCCTATAGAAAACTTTTAATTTACTGAACTTGTTTAAATTTAATTTAGTCGCATCCAGCCCTTATACTACTGACAACGAACCTTATTTTGCGAACATAGTTCAATTACGTACTCGTGTGATGAGCTCGAATGTGAAAACTTCCAAGAATCTATTTGTTTAAAGAAAAAAGAAAATTACTCGTATGACCGAATCCCAAAACGTTCGTTGAAATCAAGAATTTAGTGTGTGAAAAAATATTTCATTTGTTTGTTAAGGTATTTTTTGTATAAAAATAAGGGGGGGAAATACCGATATATACTACTGCAGACTTTAGTGCATTTTTATGAACATGCGAACTTTTCGCTGCCGTCAATCAAACCTAATCAGTTGGTACCTTTCATAATTTTGACTGGCAGCAGCGAAAAACGAAATTTGATCGTGCAACTCAGCTCGGAGACACCGCCGAGTTCACATGTTTTTGAAAACTGCAGTAATCTAGTTGCGAAAATTTAGATCCCTAAACTAGCAGTCAAATCCCAAAAAACTTACTCTAAAATATAATTTTGACAAAATTTAATTCAGATTGTGATAACACAAATTCCAGGACTCGGTATGATATAATGTGAATAGAGTTACTTATTGGTTATCCTCCGTACGTCAAAGCTTTTTTCTCCGGGTTTGATTCTGGTTTTTATCACTCCTCAAAAAATCAACTTCTAAATTCTAATTCAATATCTCGGTAGCATTATCGTTAGATTGTACGTTTTCTAAGTAAGGGAAAAAGCTATGCCTACCTGAGATAGAGTTCATTTCATGAATTGATTTTTGACTGTTTCAAAAGGAACTAGTCTTCCGTTTGTTTATGGTGTTAGATCAGTATACTGAAGCAAGTTGGCAGATGTTGTCTTCACAAAATTACAAAATAAGTGTCACTGTATATAATAAGAGTAATTTGTCAAATCTGATTGGCTGAGAGCGAACGTACGAGGAGAAGATGGGACGTCAAACTTGGTAATGAAGGCATTGTTAAATAATCCGTTACAGCCCCCACCTCCACCCCAAAATCTCATACTATTGACATCACCGAGTACTATTGTCGAGTTCGAGCATGTTTGGATGAATTCATACTGAATAGAAAGCCAATAATAAAAGAAAATGTTTGGGGATTTGAGAACAGCGTCCCCCAAAAAGCATACTACATCGTCTGTTTTATTTTTGCGATCTGTTTAACGCCTGCTAATGAGTCAGTAGTTGCCCAAACTTTTTAAAACTCGATAAACGTAATAATTTTAGTGTAATATTTTATGTGATGGGTTATTTTCTTTAATTAGATTTATATTTCTACACTCGGTCCCAGTTTCTTCCTCAATTTTGGAAAAGCAGATTAGGGCATTGAGTAGCTTACTATATGCTCAGCGGTCTTCCGCCACACGAGTATATAAACAGTGAGAAACCACGTTCTGTGCCCAGTTGCGACGTATGTTCATCTTCGGGAGCTTGATTTTAACTTGGCTAAGCACAATCCAGAAGTACAAGTTCCCGTACTCCCCGATGTCCCAGCGAATCCAATAGTTGGTCAGCAAATCCAGGAACACGCAAACAAAGACTCCCAACACCAGTACAAGGAGAACATACGGTAATATTCCTGTTTTCAGGGGGTCGGGTTTCTTCGATACTTGCCGAGTTTCGCTGTTCATGGCAGGATTAGCTGTCCTTAGGATGGCAGAAAATTTCCCTAGGTTTTTACGTTTTAAAGTTCTAATAGTAATGTTTGCTAGTCAGTTGTTGGTCCTATCCTTATGCTATATTTTGGTTGCCAATAACACCTCTGGCCGTTCGTTTAATGATTTGCCTGTTGTGTTTGTTCATGAACTATTTGGCTCAACGTTACTCATGGCTTTTTTGTCAATACGATGCTTGCTTTTTGGTTTTGTTTCATTGTATGTGCACTCCGTCACTTCTGGCTGTTCGTCCAAAATGTTTGTCAAATGTGTTTGGTAGTTTTTTGCTATGCGTTGATTATCTTACGTGCACTTTGTTATGCTGTCGTCTTCCGTCGTTAATAAAGAGCCACGGTTATTGTTCGTGATGTTTGGCTTAGCTTTATTCATGACTTTTGTGTTTTACGCATGCAGTCTTTTGCTATGCGTTTGGTGTGATTTAACGTGCACTTTGTTGCTGGCTTCGTTAAAAAATATATTCAGAGCCAGTGCTTTGTTTGTTATGAGATGTTTGGCTTAGCTTTATTCATGACTTTTGTGTTTTACGCATGCAGTCTTTTGCTATGCGTTCGGTGTGATTTAACGTGCACTTTGTTGCTGGCTTCGTTAAAAAATATATTCAGAGCGCAGTGCTTTGTTTGTTATGAGATGTTTGGCTTAGCTCTTTATTCATGACTTTTGTGTTTTACGCATGCAGTATTTTGCTGTGCGTTTGGTGTGATTTCACGTGCTGATACTGAATTTAATTAAATTGAATTATTCTGATAAAGAGCAATGTGCGCAGCCTTAATATGAACTCATTATTATTAAATAATTAGTATAAATCGTATGCCCATATGATCTGCTATTTAAATGTCTAATGAAATCACGTGTATAGTTTATTTCAATTCCTTTTGAAAGCACACATTTATCGTATACTTTGTCTCTCAAACCCAATCAAAACTTTGAGGGGATTGATATAGAGTTTCGAAAAACAAAATCCCTTGAAAACTAGCATGGATAATGCTTGTTATCATCTTTATTAATCCTCCTATTTTGGGACTGATTCTTGAAGTTCTTCGTGTCTTTTTAAAATTCAAAATGTACACGGCACAAGAGCTGTCTTTCTAATTTTCAACTTCTAAAACCATAGTTTTCTCCAAGGTATGCGTAGAATGACTCTTAAAACATATTTTTCAATAACTAGAATTGGTATAAAAATGCCAAATCAAGACAGAAAGTCGTCGTAAAAAGAATATTTTGACCCTTTTTATCCATCATCTAACCGTCTTCAAAGTTGGCACCATTTTGAAAATCGAGGTACGTGGAGAGTGATAATAAGATGGAAAAGTGCGAGTTGAAGTTAAATAATACGATTAACGCCTAAACTAAAATTCAAATAAGTCAAACCTTTTCTTGTTGATGTGTAAACTGAAACGCTTAAGTACAATCGCCAACAATAGATTTTTTCAGAAGACTCGTACGTAATTAGAATCGGATGCACCAAAATGAATCTGGTAATGACGTCCATATTGATATTGACCATTTTTATCAACCAATCACCATTTGGTTGAAATAACCATTTGATTTCTTATAACCTTGCGGTATTATGATTGTGAGATTAGATAAGAAGTAGATATGCAAAGCACTCTCAAGTTGTATTATTGGCTAATTGGATATCTTTATATCAGCACAGTAACCGTGCAGTATAACAATGATAATACGATATTTCCAGAGTCCAAAGGCATTATGACCAATGATTCTTACAATAACAAGAAGGAAGAGAAAAATCCATGTAAAATAAAGACATAACGCGAGTTCCGATTGGCTCTTGGTCAAGTTTATATGAGGTGAAGTCCAGACAGTTGTGACAATGTCTGACTATACTTTTAGCATCCTGCAAGACACACTGGACCAATTACGTTGTTGCAAGGTCTTTCATGTGTATAGCCATGTGAACATGTGATGTACTGCTTACAGTCAGTTGGGTGGACATAATCTTTACTAGCTTTGTCACTACAATAATTGCTTAGATCAAATGTGGTCGGTGGTTTAGTGGTGGTCGGTGGTTCAATGGTGGTCGGTGGCGCAGGGGTGGTCGGTGATTTAGCGGTGGTCGGTGGTTCAGTGGTGGTCGGTGATTTAGTGGTGGTCGGTGGTTCAGTGGTGGTCGGTGGTTTAGTGGTGGTGGGTGATTCAGTGGTGGTCGGTGGTTTAGTGGTGGTCGGTGGTTCAGTGGTGGTCGGTGATTCAGTGGTGGTCGGTGGCGCAGGGGTGGTCGGTGGTTCAGGGGTGGTCGGTGGCGCAGGGGTGGTCGGTGATTTAGTGGTGGTCGGTGGTTCAGTGGTGGTCGGTGGTTTAGTGGTGGTCGGTGATTCAGTGGTGGTCGTTGGTTCAGTGGTGGTCGGTGGTTCAGTGGTGGTCGATGCTTCAGGGGTGGTCTGTGCTTCAGAGGTGTTCGGTATTCCAGGGGTAATCTGCTGCATTCTATCGGCCGTCAGAATCATTTCCATGTAGATGCTGTTTGATATATTACCTATGTACTGCAATGGCTTTGACCAGCGGGTTTCACCACTCAGCTTACATTTCTTACCAAGCAAATCGTAAGTAAGGCTTCGGCACCTCTTGTCTGTAATGCAGTTTACTAGGCAGGTTGGATAATCTTTCGCTTCCATCTGGTGGTAGGAAGCATTCTCTAGGCTCCAACCCCATTGAGACCTCTTAATGAGCTGTCCACCAACAGAAGAGCTATCTGTAAGCATCCACAAATAAACAAAGGAAGAAACCAATACTTGCTTGTAGTATTTGCATCCAAAGTACTCGGCCTGAAACAGGATATGTTTAATATTTTATTCAGTTGTGTTCTGCTCGCGATCCTTAAACACAAAGAAATTGTATTTTCTCTGGGTCTTTTTGTCCAGTACTATGAAAATGATCATGAGTTTGTGACCTTAACTACACTAACATCGTTCTATCTCGTTGCTTTGCATTTGGTGATCAAAATATCTAGTGCTAGTTTCATAGTTACTCAGAATTGAAGAAATGATGCAAAACAATTGATTCTGAAGTCCTGCCCTCTACCAACCTTTTGATTTTTAGAAATGAAATATAAACTAAGGGCTTCTTTACAAAATAAAGTATACTCTTGACTAGAGGGATATTTTGTTTTGAGTATAGGACAAAATACCAAGGACTCTTATAAAAATGCGTAAAAATACAATACTTTTCATTGGAATATCTTTACAGGCCTTATTTACTATAAATTGTGTCTCGTTATGGCTAGGGTTTAGTGTTAAAAATTTAAAACAAATACACTCAAAAGCTTGGGGTGACATCACAGTCAGTAACATATCGAAAGTATAAACCTTCACTTAACTTAAAGACACAACATTCTAATAAAGAAATTATATTTCAGCATTCAACTATTCACTTTATGTAGAATCAATACTGAAAGTATTGTATAAGGGGTTAGCTTCACTTTAATTAAAGATTATTTCAGTGAAGTTTCACTAGAATTAAATTTCGAATGATTTCAATTGAAATGAAAGATAGTTTTTGAGTATATTTGCGACATTTACGAAGTAAAATTCGATGTTGGCGTAAATTATTCGAAGGGAATTCGTGGTATTTCACTGCATATCATCTCTAAACAAGTGTGAAGAACTCTTTATGAATTCCTCAAATATTTTGAAATATTTAAAATTAAGGAATTTAACGCTCCATGGTATAAATGGGAATAGAGTTACTTATTGATTATCCCTCCGTGCGTCAAAGTTCTTTTTCTCCGGGTTTTACTCTGGTTTTTATCACTCCTCAAAAATCAACCTCTAAATTCTAAATTCAATATCTCGGTAGTATTATCGTTAGATTGTAAGTTTTCTAAGTAAGGGAAAAAGCTATGCCTACCTGAGAGAGAGTTCATTTCATGAATTGATTTTTGACTCGTTTCAAAATGAACTAGTCCTCCGCTTGTTTGTGCTGTTAGATCATGAACTGAAGCAAGTTGGCAGATGTTGTCTTCACAAAATTACAAAATCAGTGTCAAATCTGATTGGCTGAGGAGCAAACGCACGAGAAGAAGATGGGATGTCAAACTTGGTAATGAAGGCATTGTTAAGTAATCCGTTACACCCCCTGTACTTATTTTTTTAAATTACTACCCCACCCCCCTCCACCCCATTACCACCACCACCACCACTACCTCACCTCGTACCCACCCCCTTCATTCAATCCCATCCTGAAGATAAACTATACCCGGCTTCTCTCAAAAACAGTTTTATAAGGAAGTTTATTTAAGGGTGCCGGGTCTATTCATTTTGGGAATGGTCAATAAAGGCAGACCTGGTAATGTCCTATTGTCATTACGTTTAAAAGTTCAAGCCTCGAAACCGTTGTCCAAAGACTTAAGCTTTCTGGTAAGATTTCGAAAGAACGCCGGCCTATCCATTATTAATGGCAGTGTAGAAAGTGAAGGTATTATTATGCTCAGCGTGCCTATTTACTTCTGTTCATCAGGAAACCAGTCGCAATCCTTTGTTCATCATAGTAGATTATTTTAAAGAATTTTTTGTCGGCCATATGTTTTTCGTCCTCGTTGTGCTTAAAAAATTAAACGTTTCAAAGTTAATTCACTTAACTTTGAAACGTTTAAATTAAAACAATGTAATTATGGTTAGCTTACTGTATCGAGCTAGTTTTATTCTCTTTTATGAAAAACATTAGAATTTCCAAGTTCTCCTTTCAAACCAGTTGGAGGCAGACTAAACTAGGGAACCATCTTTAAGGTTTCGTTTGGTGATTAATTTGTCATCATTAGATATAAGCTATTGAGAAGACAAAACACGTCTTCGTTTTTGAAAAAGGGGTTCTGAAAGAACTGCGTTTACTTCAAGAGATGTTTATTATTTTGTGGCAAAATACTAACAGAATTGCTTATGAAAGGATCCAAGGAATAAGGTAAGTGTTTATACAATGAAAACAATAGTGTTACTTTTCGGCAGAGTATTCTAAGATAAATCAGTGTCGTTAAGAGCCAATTCGATATCAAAGGGAATTTCATTTTGAATACAATTCCCAGACTCGCTGTGTTAGTCTATTTGTGTCATATTTGAGAATTGCGTTTGTCCAAGAATCAACTATTATATTCGAATCGACAGAATCGACAATAAAATAAATAAATAACTGTTATTAAAGTGTCTAGTCGTTCTAGCGCTTTCGCGCTAATTGAAGACACTTCCTTCACACTCATTACCACTACATTTAAGATTCTATGTACACAGCGCTCAACTAAAATGTCATGATTTTTACGGAGGGAGGAAATAGCGCAGCCTTAATATGAACCCATTATTATCAATAATTATTAAAGTCGTATACCCATATGTGATTTGTTATTTAAATGTCTAATAAAATTAACTGTATATCTTTATATTTCCTTTTCTTTTGAAAGACACCCATTTATCGTATTTCGTCTCTCAAACCCAATCAAAACTTTGAGGGGATTGATACGGAGTTTCAAAAAACAAAATCCCTTGAAAATTGGCCTAGATAATGCTTGATATCATCTTTATTAAACCACTTATTTTGAGACTGATTCTTGATTTTCTTTGTCTTTTTAAAATTCAAAATGTACACTATACGTACACGGCACTAGGGCTGTCTCTCTAATTTTCAACTTCTAAAACCATAGTCTTTCTCCAAGGTATCCGTAGAATAACTCGTAAAACATATTTTGCAATAACTAGACTTTGTATTAATTGCTAAATCAAGACATGAAAGTCATCGCAAAAAGAATATTTTGACCCTTTTATACGTCATTTAACTGTCTTCAAAGTGGGCACCATTTTGAAAATCAAGCTGGAACGTGACGTCATGAATTGAAACGACAGCGATTTGCCTAGATAGACGAATCCACTCTTCTTGGATGGATTGATGAATATTGATTTTCCTAACTACTACAATGATTTCGCACGACATTTCCTCTATTTATTTCTCAATTTTTGTCTCAGACCAAAAGACATTACATTGCTATGAGAACGAAAAAATCAACACCAAATCAGCCAATGACATATCAGAATACTCTGACGGTAGTTTTGACGACGAAAGTTACTGTGAACTACAAAGTGTAATGACGTATCATTCAGATTTTGTGGATGATTCCAGATCACATACTACGTTCGAATTTGAGGAGAAGCGAACAAACGAAGGTAAACATTATCAAAATAAGTATAACAGTAATGATGAAAAGGTAAATTATACACCGTGAAAAAGATGAAAAAACTTACTGACGTTTCGGACGCTAGACCTTCGTCGGAGTAAAAGAGGAAATAAATGTAGAAAACTGAACTTGGAATACCGAATATCAAAATACTTCAGGGAAAGTATAAAAATAGCGAGCTAACAAATGCAGTAGTCCGACTAGTTTGAGAAACATTTTCGTGAACTATTAGTAGTGTTAGGAGGAGTGAGGAGACCAGCTTGACTAACTGCAAGCATAAGAATTGAAAGTTATAAATATTTTATTTCTTTTTGTTCGTGAATAGGCAGAAGAAAGGAGACTTGACTAACTTCAAGCATAAGAATTGAATGTTATAAATATTTTATTTCTTTTCGTTCGTGAATAATCACTAAAGTCCCAACAAACATATAACATAATATTTTATAGTTTTAAAAATGGTGTTAGTAAACCTCACGAAAACCATGCAGCCTCTTGAGCTTAATTTTATTTATTTATTTTGCTTATTTTTTATAGCGTTTGATTTTGTTCACTGAGTCACAATGATTTTCGTCTATCTATGGGTCTAAAGAATGATTATTATGTCAATAGAATTGCTAGTAAGAGTACAAGAAAACGTCACACAGATTGATGATATAAAAGAAGCAGGAACAGTGGTTGCTCTGGGTAAGCGGGATTTAAACCCTCACATAAACGACCAATATAAAGTGATTGGTAAAATTCTGCAGCACGATAACTTATCTAAAAAAACAAAAGGCGATTCCTCACAAGAATAAGAGGTGTTTCAGGGTGAGTAGGAAAACACAGTTCTTAAAGTGTATGTCAATGAATTTTTTTCTTTCAAAATCACTTATAGTGTATATAGTAGTATGGTTGCATTATTTTTGTATGTGACCTTTTTTCAGAGATATAAAGATTTGAAATATCAATATGCAAATGAGATGACGTAAATTCAAGACTAATTTATGATAATAATAATAATAATAACAATTATTATTATTATTATTACATGTATTTTAGGATATATAAAGATTTGAAATATCAATATGCAAATGAGATGACGTAAATTGAATTTACGTCATCTCATTTGCATATTGATATTTCAAACCTTTATATCTCTGAAAAAAGGTCACATACAAAAATAATGCAACCATTATACTACACTGTTCACATATGAGTGATTTTGAAAATAATTTTTTTCCTTGATATACACTTTAAGTAAGATATTCTCTTTCTTTAAGTTTAGACAAGAGGGTGAGTTTGTTCTTTGGTGGCGACTGATAAAATATAAACGTCAAAAGGAAACTAAACCCAAAACTATTATGAATTCGAATATATAGAGAAAATATGGATTGGAGTTGATATTAAAAATACACGCGGGGATTGGGGACCAAAGATTTCGCTTAACTCGATATTTCCTAGTTCCCGGTTTTCAACTAGATATAAAACAGCTTTTACTCAAAGATAAAGTAAATGAAACTTATCCACAGAAAGATTTACCAAATATTTCTTAGAATAGCATTTTTTTTTTCGTTGTTATTAGCGGAAAAAAATTCTTTTTGACAGACATAATAGAAAATCCTTGGAAATTACCGTTGTGACAATCAATGCATTGCGTGCCCGATTTCCAAATCTAATGGGATTCGGAAGGAAGTGTACATAAAAGGGCCTGATCGACTTACAAACGGAGAGGAGAGAAGGTGAAGGTGGCCGAGTTATGAACTTATCAATCCTTTCAGTAATTTGTAAAGGTGTAAATAATATACCAATGACTTAATTTCTGGTAAATTTAAAAGAGGAAAATGGATTAATTTTTTTAAATTATGTCATCGAGACAGGCGATTTGCCTAAATGTTTAATGCTATTTCATCCTGATTGCAATTATTACAATTATTTAGAGTGCCACTACAAAAAGTTAAATTGGCATGTTAAGAGCTCAAGAAGCGACATCATCAGTACTTTTATAATATAGCTTCAAAACTAATGCTGCTAAATGAGCTTTGAATGGCGGCAAAAAGCCGTGATAAATGAATGACTTCCAATTTGATAACGCCTTGCAAATCGCCAGTTTATATACACTAATTCTTCTTATGGGTCTCTGGTTACTAAGGACAAAACTTTAAGACACTAACCTTCGGGGCTACTGGACGAATCTCTTTTGGTGTCCCCTAAAGAAAATGATTTGCCCTTCAGCATGCATAAGGTACTCCATCCTGTAAGCCATGCCTAATGTATTTGAGTATAGCAGATAAGTTAAGTTGTAACACGATTTAAGCTCGTGGCCAGAATTTCATTACTATCGCCTGTCTCGAATTAAGCCTCATACAATTTCAAGATAGATTCACACCAGCCCATTAACATGACAGTTCGGGTTTATTTTTAATTTCCTTGTCTTTAAATTTGAATTTATCTATAGTTTTTGTGCCCTAAAAGCTGTCGTCATTGCAGTAATTAACAAACAGATAATTTAGTGCATTCGAAATTTTTGGGACGTACAGTGCGAACACTAACTGATACTCTCGCTTGCAAGTGTTCAAGTGATTTTTTGGTAAGTTTAACGATTGCTGATTTGGTTTTGTTTTGGAAGGTTTTTTTCCTTGCGCTGGTTCTTTTGGAATATTCCATTCTTATCGTAGAAATTTCGCTTAATTTGCATGGTCTCATTCATAATTCAAGATAATTATCTAAACGTCTCTAATGACGGAATATTCCTGTTTTGCTTCTTTCCTAGCTCCCGGAAGAAGTCGAATTATCCTATCTGCAGCGTAGAATATTTTGAATATTTTGTCGAGGTGCCCGAAGACAGCCCAATTTAGATGTCTGTGATCAGTAAACGAGCGAACAGAAAATCATCATAATATATCTCTTTATACGACACTATAGCGGATTATTTTATAGTTCTTTTGCCTTTTGCAGACAAACGAATAGTTTCAAATGACTTATGCTAACGAAAGACAAAGAATCACATCTTCAAGAAAAGGTAATTATAATCTTGACAGAATCGCTGACTAGAAAAATCCGGGTACCAATCAAAGAAATAGTTTCAAAGTTCCCTAAGCCATCTTTAAAAGTATGGTGAATTAACTTGAAATGATAGAGACATGTGAAAAAAGGTGTAGGTCTCTACTATTGCAAGGTCGACACCGTTATCGTTTCGATGCACAGGTACGGTTACCTTTCTTGATGGCGCGGAAAACTGTGAAGGGGACTATTGGCTAGTTTTTCCACTTTGTTTTTAGCCAAAGATTTTCAACGCGAAAGACTCTTGTCCTTCTGACAACCAAAGGAGATCCTAAGGAACGCGAAAAACAGCAAAAAATGGAGAATGTAGTCAAAGAAATATTGAGACGAGGAGAACACAAGATCAACGAGTTGAGGGTACGGGCTCAAAACCTTCGTTTGGATTCAGAAGAGTTAAGGTAAGACATACTATCGCTACGGCTACGACTCCTGCTCCTGCTCCTGCTCCTGCTCCTGCTCCTGCTCCTGCTCCTGCTCCTGCTCCTGCTCCTGCTCCTGCTCCTGCTCCTGCTCCTGCTCCTGCTCCTGCTCCTGCTCCTGCTCCTGCTCCTGCTCCTGCTCCTGCTCCTGCTACTATAATATTAACTTCTTTTGTACTTTCGTTTAATCATTCATTCATTCATTCATTCATCCATTCATTTGTTTGAGAATTGCTGCAAAAGGATCTATATTCAAACCTGGTTAGACAAGCAACTCGTGTTACATTTATAGGGATGAAAATAGAACCTTAAAAAAGCTACAAAGATTGCAAGGGAAAGAGGTGGCTGACATGGAAAGATTCGTTCACATGACGACCACAACAGTGAGGGACATCAGAAAGGACGTTAAAGATGCCGAAGAGTCTTCTTTTTTATTGATACCTCACTTAGGTAAGCGTGTTTTATCTCTCAATCTGTATGTCTGTCTGTCTTTCTGAGTGCAGTCTGTCCTTCTGTCTGTGCTGTCTTTCTGAGTGCAGTATGTCCTTCTGTCTGGTCTTCTGTGCAGTATGTCTTCTGTCTGTCTGTCTGTTGATCATCTGATGATGATCCTAGCAAGCTTGTGGCGTTCCGCAAGAAATAGTTTTGGGTCCTGTATTTTTGTTCTGTTTGGATTCTCTCACGGCTGCTGTCTGCCTGTCTATCTGTCTGCCTGCAGCTGTCGGTCCATCCGTTCGACTGCTGTCTGCTGTCTGTCTCTCTTTCTGAACTATAGGAAGAAAAATAAAGAGATCCGACAACTTTTACGAGAATGTGAGCGATACGAGAAGTTGATAGATATGGACCATAATATGCCTGGAGTATCCGAACTGGAGGAGAGACTGAATCTGGCAGAGAAATGTCTCCAAAATAAAGATAACGAAATCGAAGTAAGTAAAAGATGAGCTTCTCGTCATTGTCAGCGGAATCGCTGAATTGACGATAGAACCATCAAATTTAATCTAATTGGTGCCCACCCCACCCCCTCCACTTGTAGTGGCGTCATGAGAGCTATGTGGCCTGGGGCGAAAACGAACAGAAAGAGATCTAGAAAGAGAGAGCCGGAGAGTAAAAGGCTGTGTAACGTTTATAAATAAGATAAACTACATATGTATTACAACCGTCATCAAAGTCCAAAATACGTGTACACAATGTGCAGGACCTCAATGTTAGACTATGTATGGTACATTACGATCTTTCACTGAGGCAGATTCGCGTTGTAAAGGCCTATTTACACGGCACGATTTGCCGCGCGCGACTTGACGTATACGGCAAAATCAGCTCAAAATCGGGTCGTGTAAATGGTCCTACGACAGACATACGCGGCCTCAAGTCTTGTCGTAGCATTTTAAACTTTGGCTTAAAACCCTACGACATGCCGTAGGAAAATGACGTAAATATGACGATTTTGACCGAGATTGGGACTGAAACTAGTTGATTGCAAAACAAAATGGCGGATTTCTATAAAAACGTCTTTACGAAGTGCAAAAATTCTGAATGATCTCATCAAATAACAGGGTAGGCATTATTTACTGCACTTCTCAACTGTGTATGGTGGCATTTACAAGAAACATTTGCTGTAATGACGAGTAAATTGCTCGCGTTTTTTCTTGCCGCGTGCGACAAGTTGTGCTCGTGTAAATGGTACCAAAATTTGCCGTATACGTCAAGTCGCGCGCGGCAAATCGTGCCGTGTAAATAGGCCTTAACAGAGTCTATGCCACCTGAAAATAAATACAGTCTCAGTTCTCTCAAAAACAATTACAACATCTTTTTCTAAAACTATTTTAAGACATTGAACGAGAAGGTCAAGATTCAAGAAAAGAAAACAATCCAAGTGAGAAAAATTGGACAGAGGAGAGTTGCCCGGCTCGATGAAGAAGTTGATGGAACATTACAAGAATGCGGAGACCTGAAGCAAAAACTAAAGGTACGGATGATTGCTGGAACCCAATTTAGATAAAAGACCTAGAGAAAACTAAAATTCGAAACATTTCCTCCAATTAAAAACAAAAATACAGTGCAATATTTTTCGCGCGCCTTGGTAAGACTGGTAAGGTCCTAAACTTTTCACAAATAAAATTGTCGCTCGTTCGCGTAGCCATCAACTCCATAACCTTATTTTTCAAGCTAACCTTGTTGAGAAGTGAATGTAGTATATACTAAATAAATTATAGACGATAGCGACATTTCAAATGTCGATTTTTGGATCAAAAACTTTTTCATTTGATCCTTCCTTCCTTCTTTTGTTTGTTCTTCTTTTTTTGTTTTCCATCTAGACCTTTTGTAGTCTTTATTTTATTTCCTTTCTTTCTTTCTTCTTCTTTCTTCCTTTCTTTCGTTCTTCTTTCTTTTTCTTCTTCTTCTTAAGAAAAAAAGAAGGGAGAGATATTTTTTGCTATTTTCGTCTCGCTTGATTTTTTTCATTCAGTCTTAAGGCTCATTTTAACTCCACAGGACGCAGAACGTAAGATCAGTATGAACAATATATACAGTCGAAAATCAACAATACATGATGCTTTGCCCGCCCCACCAATGCTACCCGCTCTACCATGGCACCCCCCTGTCTCACGACAAACCACGAGTTGTAAAGTAAAGAAATGGTTGGACGATTACAATAATAAACACTGAAGGATGGAGGGGGGAGGGGTGGGGATTGCATGGTCCTAATTCCGAATCAAGCGAACGAACAAATAAATAAATGAACGAACGAATGAATGAATAAACGGAACAAACGAAAGAATAAAAGAATTAATGAATGACCGAACGAATAAGTGAAAGATGAAAAAACTATCAAATGAACGAATTAATAATCTAACGAATTAACAAATGATCGAATGAACGAGCGAATGAATGAATAAAAGAATAAACAAACAATCGAATTAAAGAAGGAAAAAACTGAAACAAACGAAAGAACAATTGAATAAAGGAATGAATACATTAAAGATCGAATTAACACAAAACAACATCTGATGGTGAATTATCGAATTCTATATGAATCAAGTTAAAAATCATCCGGAGATACTTTTCCATGATAATTGAATGGCGGGCAGCGTAGGAGACGTGACTAACTATCCGAGTATTGTAAATGAATTAATAACCGATCAAGTGGATCGTACTATGAGCACATAACGAGCAAGTAATGGATTATGACTAAATAATTTGAAACAGTCAGATAAATATAATGTAACGTGGTTGTCAACCAGGAGGGAAATAATGTTTTGACGTAGAAAAATGGAGCTGCAAATATCTGCATGATAATCTATTTACAGAAATTATTTTGAATTCTTTTTCAGACTAGATGATCTATTTACAGAAATTACCAAAGGAATCGGTGATTTTTTTTTTTTACTTTGGACTTTTTATTTTCCCCAAATATCAACATCTTTAGTTAAGTCTTGTTGGCTAACAAGACTGATTAAGGACGATACGGTCACGCCCTCCATAAGATGAAATTGATTTTCATTAACAACATTAGGTCACTGTCCGTGTTTTGTGATAGATCTGTAGTCACATTTATACTTAGGTACTCGTATACCTGTGTAATTTGTACGCTTACTTAGATCACTGTGTTTTGTAATAGATCTGTAGTCACATTTATGCTTAGGTACTCGTATAACTGTATAACTTGCACGCTTACATAGATCACTGTGTTTTGTGATAGATCTGTAGGCGCTTTATGCTTAGGTACTCGTATACCTGTATAATTTGTACGCTTACTTAGATCACTGTGTTTTGTAATAGATCTGTAGGCGCATTTATGCTTAGGTACTCGTATACCTGTATAATTTGTACGCTTACTTAGATCACTGTGTTTTGTAATAGATCTGTAGGCGCATTTATGCTTAGGTACTCGTATACCTGTATAATTTGTACGCTTACTTAGATCACTGTGTTTTGTAATAGATCTGTAGTCACATTTATGCTTAGGTACTCGTATAACTGTATAACTTGCACGCTTACATAGATCACTGTGTTTTGTGATAGATCTGTAGGCGCTTTATGCTTAGGTACTCGTATACCTGTATAATTTGTACGCTTACTTAGATCACTGTGTTTTGTAATAGATCTGTAGGCGCATTTATGCTTAGGTACTCGTATACCTGTATAATTTGTACGCTTACTTAGATCACTGTGTTTTGTAATAGATCTGTAGGCGCATTTATGCTTAGGTACTCGTATACCTGTATAATTTGTACGCTTACTTAGATCACTGTGTTTTGTAATAGATCTGTAGTCACATTTATGCTTAGGTACTCGTATAACTGTATAACTTGCACGCTTACATAGATCACTGTGTTTTGTAATAGATCTGTAGGCGCTTTATGCTTAGGTACTCGTATACCTGTATAATTTGTACGCTTACTTAGATCACTGTGTTTTGTAATAGATCTGTAGGCGCATTTATGCTTAGGTACTCGTATACCTGTATAATTTGTACGCTTACTTAGATCACTGTGTTTTGTAATAGATCTGTAGGCGCATTTATGCTTAGGTACTCGTATACCTGTATAATTTGTACGCTTACTTAGATCACTGTGTTTTGTAATAGATCTGTAGGCGCATTTATGCTTAGGTACTCGTATACCTGTATAATTTGTACGCTTACTTAGATCACTGTGTTTTGTAATAGATCTGTAGGCGCATTTATGCTTAGGTACTCGTATACCTGTATAATTTGTACGCTTACTTAGATCACTGTGTTTTGTAATAGATCTGTAGTCACATTTATGCTTAGGTACTCGTATAACTGTATAACTTGCACGCTTACATAGATCACTGTGTTTTGTGATAGATCTGTAGGCGCTTTATGCTTAGGTACTCGTATACCTGTATAATTTGTACGCTTACTTAGATCACTGTGTTTTGTAATAGATCTGTAGGCGCATTTATGCTTAGGTACTCGTATACCTGTATGATTTGTACGCTTACTTAGATCACTGTGTTTTGTAATAGATCTGTAGGCGCATTTATGCTTAGGTACTCGTATACCTGTATAATTTGTACGCTTACTTAGATCACTGTGTTTTGTAATAGATCTGTAGTCACATTTATGCTTAGGTACTCGTATAACTGTATAACTTGCACGCTTACATAGATCACTGTGTTTTGTGATAGATCTGTAGGCGCTTTATGCTTAGGTACTCGTATACCTGTATAATTTGTACGCTTACTTAGATCACTGTGTTTTGTAATAGATCTGTAGGCGCATTTATGCTTAGATACTCGTATACCTGTATAATTTGTACGCTTACTTAGATCACTGTGTTTTGTAATAGATCTGTAGGCGCATTTATGCTTAGGTACTCGTATACCTGTATAATTTGTACGCTTACTTAGATCACTGTGTTTTGTAATAGATCTGTAGGCGCATTTATGCTTAGGTACTCGTATACCTGTATAATTTGTACGCTTACTTAGATCACTGTGTTTTGTAATAGATCTGTAGGCGCATTTATGCTTAGGTACTCGTATACCTGTATAATTTGCACGCTTACATAGATCACCGTGTTTTATGTTTTGATCTGTAGGCGCATTTATGCTTAGGTACTCGTATACCTGTATAATTTGTACGCTTACTTAGATCACTGTGTTTTGTGATTGATGTGACTCTGTTTCTGTTTTGTAATACGTCTGTTCGTAGCTTGTGTTGTATATTTTCATAAATCAGTGTTTATTTCAATCAAATTGTTTCATTGGCATTTTTAATCCTACAGGTAATAAGTGATTATATGACAAGTATGTTTTGGACGAGCGACCTATTTGCGAGAATGAGTTGGTTTTTGACTCTAAATCAGCTAACAAAGTGTAGGCATATTTATAGATGCTTGATGTTTTTGCCTGACATTCATCATCTTGCCATCACGGAAATCGGATTAACTTTATCTGTAGCAACCAAGATTACATGCTGTTTACCGTAAAATGGGCTCTCCAGCTCGTCATGATGGTCTACTTTCTTCGTATAAATATATCCAATGCAGTGACAGTGGTTAACAAAATATCCATAACGCCAAGTACGTCAAATAGTGGTCTAGGGATTTTGAACCTTGATCTTGCTATCACTTCATTTTCACTTGCGTTTGGCTGTAGGTTCTTCGATATACTAAATACTTTCCCTTACCTTCTGGCCATCGAACTCCAGATCGGCGAGAATTTCGCACTATTCTTAATGGTGGTAGAACATAGATTGGGGTACTTCGAAATTCATTTAAGTTGAAATATGGACCCTCATCATGATCTTGATGAAATCGCGTTTCGGAATAACGAACAGAAGGAGCACAACCCATAGCTATAGATGTTTCTATCTATATACTACATATAGAAATATTCAATATTTTTACTCGTCAAGGCATATATGGGAATAAATATTTCTGAAGTTTCTATGGTAACGGAATGTTTATATTTTGAAATATAGTAAGCTTACCGAAATCACAAGGAGAAGGGGCACAGCCCATAGCCACAGATATTTCTATCTAAATACTACATATAGAAATATTCAATATTTTTACTCACCAAGTCATATATGGGAATAAATATTGCTGAAGTTCCTATGGTAACGGAATGTTTATATTTTGAATTAAGTCTACTGAAGTCTAGCCCATAGCTAGACATACTATATTTTTACCACAGGATGTTTAAATTTTGAAATATAATAAGCTTACCGAAATTTACGTGATATTAACTCCCCCAGTCATAGATGGGATTATACAGAATGCAAAGAACAATAAGTAACTTTGAATTAGTAAAACTTCGCCGGCTTGTTGTAAAGATAAAAGTATTCGTTTTCAGTTCACCATGGCAATGTCAAACGATAACTGAACAAACCATAATTAAACAAATAATTAATGAATTCATTACCTAGATGATTTGAAAGAGTTCAAATGACGTCACTGTGAAACTGACGTGTCATGAAGCTGGCGATTAGCCAGGGGGGAAAAACTTGCCTGCCATTGCAATAGAAATATAAAACTCACTTATCAGCTGGCAGCAAAATAAGTGCATCTATTTAATAAGGGAGTTTTACTTTAAAACGTGATCAAGGCTTTATTTATTTTCTGTGATGCGTTATCGTGAAAAATGAGAAACCATCAACAGCAGGGTTATCCCATCATGCATTTCGAGTGAGATATATATAAGAATTTTTATAAAGAAATTTGTCATAGAATATAATAATGACCCTTGCTGAAAATAATTATTTATCCCGAACATAAAACTGGTCTTGCGAACCTGTATCAAATAATTATTTATACTTTGAAAATTTTATTTTATATTTAACAAAAACTCATAGCTGAGCATTAGCTTTTAGGTTATTGTAAGAATTATATTACAACTTTATACCCAGTCATTTGAAATTCTTTTGGTCTGATTCATGACTTCAGGAGCATATTTGGGGGCGAATGTTACGTCATATCCGCCATGTTGGTTGACGCCAGATCAACAAACATGGCGACCGTTTTATTGCTATTTATATCTCAACAAGGGAATTTAGTCATTTGGTTTTATAAGGAGCATCTTTAAAGGGTTTTATATTTAAAAATTGGACAAGCTTTGTTGTGCCTTCTACTCACGCCCATACATGATCTACTTTGAACACTAAGGAATAACCCCTTTTGCAGTTCCCTGCACCATCTTGAAAGATAACCATGCCTGTGCATCTAAGCAAAATGGCAAGGACCTTGCAATGATAGCGACATCATAGCAAGGTCACCAACCTTCTCTCTTTGATTGTTTTGGGAATTGTTTCTGGGGACTTCGATGTGTGAGTAATCTTATTAGATGGAAAAGACCACAGGTAGCCCAAGCAACCATTGTACATCTTTACTTTAAAGATACGCGACCAGCAAGAGGTGTATTAAGAATAATAGAATAAGAGTACTAATTGATGATATATAATGCTATGAATTGCTGCACCCAGGTTCTGGGGGATTCTCTTTAGCATTCTTTCTAAGACTCTCTAGATATTCCTTTTGAGATTCTGCCAGCACCGCAGCAAGAATTCTTTCTTCATTCCATTGATTGAAACCTGAAAGACATACACATTTTATTAAGTAAATCAAATAAACTGCAAGATTTAATAGTGACTGTGATCATGTGCTGTGATTGGTTAAAATGTTATGTGATTGGTTAAAATGTTATGTAATTGGTTAAAATGTTATGTGATTGGTTAAAATGTTATGTGATTGGTTAAAATGTTATGTGATTGGTTAAAATGTTATGTGATCGGTTAAAATGTTATGTGATCGGTTAAAATGTTATGTGATCGGTTAAAATGTTATGTGATCGGTTAAAATGTTATGTGATCGGTTAAAATGTTATGTGATTGGTTAAAATGTCAATTTTGCAACACGAAGGTGTGTCTAGTTCACTTTAGACTGCTTTACCTTGGGCATAATGTTTTCCAATTCATACCCAACGTAATTCTCTTGAAAATTGAGATTATTTGTTTGAGTTGTATCCATATACATGTGTTTTCTCATACACAACAGATAAACAAAGAAATGATACTTAAGGGAATAGTCCTTAAATTCTGAGATAGCGAACATGGTGCATTGTGGTCTAGATTCTCTACAAACATTGTTTGATCAGTATGCCTTATATGGTGTTGTTTGAGCCAAATCTAGACCATGATGCATTATGTTAGTTGAGCTCAGAAAGGGCCTACAGCACATGGTCTGAAATGGGACAACCTTACAATCACGATATGAGAGGCCTATTTGACAGTCGTACTTGATGTCCACCCTGAATCAAATAAACAAGAAAGGTACTTACCATACATTGACTCTGTCTGACAAGCAGCACCTTGGGACTGTTCAGGTGGTGATGGTGGATTAGAAACAGCGGTTGAACAACTAGGACGAGGTTCAAATTGAGAAGTCTTTGTACAGGTAACGGTAGAGCTACTAGAAGATGAAGAACATGTCTTTGGATTGCAGTCAGAAAGGCTTGGTCCTATGAAGCATGTCTCATGTCGTGGGGAGCTGGGTGATGAACTAGGGGAGTGACGAGGAGACTTGGTAGGAGGTGCACTGTCTATGTCTCGCTCCCAGTCCCTGTGGTGTGGGGAGTTGGGTCTTTTAGATTCGGTAGATGTGGATGTGCTACTGCTTGAAGATGGGCTTGAATAAGTCTGTTTAAATAAAAAGTTACTAGTTTGAGGGGTTAAGAGAGATAAGAAAAGGAAAGGAGATTAGAGGAGAAGAGAGTAGAATAGAAGGAAAGGAGATTAGAGGAGAAGAGAGTAGAATAAAATAGGGTAAGGTACAGTAGGTTAGGTACAGTAGAATAGGGTAATATAGGTTATGGTAGGAAGGTAGGGCAGGGTAGTTAGGGTAGGGTGGGTTAGCATAGGGTAGAATAGATTCCTTTAGGAATTCAATGCAAGGGGTCTATAGGGTAGAATAGGTTAGTTTAGGTTAGGATACCGTGGGTTAGAATAGGGTAGGTTAGGGGAAGGTTGGGTAGGATTGAGGCAAGGAAAGGAAAGGAGAGGAGGGATATTATGTGGTTTTACTCACAGCTGCATGGGTTCCTCTTGCTCTCCGTTCACTGTCCTGTAACCAATTCAAGTAAGATTCTCTAGCTACTGCTTCTTCCATGGCTTCATTGGTTGCTTCCCAGTCAGTGGCACGGAGTTTATCTTCAAGCATTTGCTACAAAAAAAATAAAATCAACTTCTTAAAAATGTAATGTAATGTAAAATATGCTTGTAATTTTTGTACCGGGAGCTGCAAGTCTAGAGAGTGATCTCTAATCCTAATTCTTTTCATAATCATTAAAAAAAATTTTGTTTTAAGAGGGCAGCCAACAGCTGACAAACCTGCAGAGGGATGAATACTGGAAAAACCAGGAGAAAAACCCTTGAAGTACAGGAGAGAACCAACAAGAAACTTTATCCACATTTGACACAGTGTGCAGAAATCCTTAAAAAAAGCTAACCAAAAGAGATATCTACTTATGTTTATTCTTATCTCACCTGCTCAATATGCCATTCCTCTGACTGTCGCATAGCATCATTTACCAACACATTCTAAATGGAAAAAAAAGTTACAAGTTAAAATCCTGTAATCAATAATTATTATTACCATGTTGCAGGAACTCCATTATCGGTTCTATAAATATAATGATGATTATTATTATTATTATGCTTACCCAAGGCTTATATCCTGATAAACCAAGTCCTACACCAACTGAGGGCTTGTTTGGGTTGATAACAGAGTTATAATGGACATTACTGTGATAGCTTAACCTGATTGGTTCATTGTCAGTCTTTTGTGTGCTATGGAATATGTTGATTGGTTCTGAAACAAAGGAGAAAAAAATAGTCAGAATACTTGCACGTGATTGGCTGGGTTTGTTTTTTTATGAGGTACTGGTCGACCAGAAGCAACCATTCTCATGGATTATAGGTAACTAAAGATTGAAGGCTGGTTCATTCTAGCAACTAAAGAGGAAGCAGAATTGGAAGTTGAGTTGTAAGAGGAGCTTATGATCTAGTGTGAACCAATGATCTGAGTTAGAATTGTTAGCCAAAGGGTGATGGAATCAAAATCCGGAGGCTCAGAAGTTTTCTAGCCTTAAAAATAAACAAAGAAGTTTTTTACTTGGTGAACTTCGCCACTCTCCTAGCCCAAAATGAGCAACATATTCCTTGTCATTTGAAATTTAAAGTCTGGGCGGGGAAACTCAATTGGTGTACAATCAGAGAAAACATTTCTTACCTATACTATTCTGGTACACTTCTATGGTGCGATTATACATCTCACTCAGAGCTTGCATTTCTACATGGTTGCCATGGCAATGGTTTTCCCGTTTTCTCCTTATATAGCTACGAAAATCCTCAGTAACATACTGAGAGAAATAATCCATGTTCTTGAGCTGAAAATAAGAGAGGGCGCTGTGAGTTTTATGCTTTTTGTAGTACTCAATATGGTACGACATACATGCCGCAGTTGTGAGACACAGAGAACTACTTTACATTTTTGACCAAATTTTATTTTGAAGATATTTTATTCCCTAAAGGTGAACATTTTTATTGTTTTGCCAGACAATCTAGCTGTCGTGAAACCCTATATTGTTTTAAAATGTCTATATTTTTAATTTACATTATGAAACAGAACTTCATTTTTTAATAACTATTTGTTTATATGTGATTGAAACCATTTAATCTGTGTTACTAGGTACTGGGATTCTCAATATTCTGTGAATATATATTTTTAATTGATTGCAGCAAAAAATAAAAAATAAATCAGAGAATGTAGCAGTTTTTTCGTTTGAGTTGTATTCATATACAGGTGTATCCTCTCGTATGACCATTTAAAAATACATTTTTATCTAGGAAATTTTTCAATGGCAAAACATTATGCCCTAGGCATAGGTCTATTAGGCGACTAAAGCTGATGATCTTATGTAAATGACATATTGAGCAAGATCTGCTACCTAGCTTGGTTTTACTGTGCTTACCATGTAGTCCATGCAATGTTTTCTAACAACAGTATGCATTTCCTGGTCACCGTACACTTGATCAGCTGTAACATAACAACAAAATTAATGTTAATGTATTTTTCCTGCTAGTTTCATTTTTAAAGTTGAGAACATTTCATCAACCAAATTTTTTCTCAGAAAAAAATCTGAGCTCTAGGCATGATTCCAAGTTTTCGTGACCTTCTGTTGCTAGTCACAGACACTCTAACCAACTAACTGACCTACTGCAACTCATGTTGGTGAGTGAGGTCAAAATGATATTTAAAAAGTAATGAATGAATTAATGTTAAAATTAAGGTTGTGAGAAGATGTCATTTGATAATTTCTTTGTTTTACCATAATATTTGTAATTCCTCAATGGTTCCTTTGAAATCAAGGGAATGGAGTGTCTGTGGAAAGGTTTAACTGTGTGCTTTTTGATTCCAATTACTATCTTTTGGCCATAAAAAACTGTCTTTAGTTAACACTTGACCCAAAATTTGACACAACAAATATTAATTTGACCAAACATTTAGTCAATATTCTTAGCCAAAAGAGGGGATAAGTCGAGCAGCAATTACATTTCAAGCAGAGACCCCTTGGATCCCCTGCAAATATCTACCATTGGTTGGACTGCTGGCCAGCATGGTCTCAGTTTTAAACTTGCCTAAATTATTATGCTTGGTCTCATTCATTTTGAACCAACCATGACAAATGGCCAAAACATTTGACCCAACATTGATGCAAAATTCCATTCACAGTTTTTAGACCAACCATGACATGTGGTCAAAACATTATTTTGAACCAACATTTTAGCCAAAATTCTGAGCCAATATTTTGAACCAACCAATACCAATGGCTCCAACAAATGTTGGCTAAATATTGGGCCATTTATCATGGCCTTTAGCTTTACATCTGGGAAATTTTTAGGGTATCTGAGATACAAAGTCTAGGAACAGATTCCATTGATAAAAAGGGTGACTTCTTTAGTATTTTCCTGTCATGATGATTTTGAAAGGGTTTAAGCTGTCTAAGCCAGTGGTATGATTCTAATGACAAAGGAATCTAATCTGAAGGAACAATATCTCATCAATATGCAATCAACCATCATGAGAATGGTTTTGCCTTTGTGACAATGACAAAACCACCTCACGTTTTAATGAGCTTCTAATGTTAAAAATATAAATAGAACCAAAGAAATTAAATAATGAATTAAAGCTATAAGTATCGTGTAATATTTTTACCCAAGTTCTAGTCTTTGTTGTATTAAGGAGTGTAGAAAGAGCTGAGAATAGATCATCGTTTAGAGGAACCAAACTTGTTTTATAATTTTGACTTGATATTACTAATTAGTCCTATGGATTTTACACTGCTAAAAGTCATATTTAGAAGTAAGAAATGTTTTCTGCCATATTGATAAAAGAATTTCATCATTTTTACGGGATGTTAAGTCAAAACTAAACCATCACAGTGGCTTGAACGTGAATACTTTAAGCTTATTTGAAAGGGGTAAAAATCGTAAAAGATCCTGATATGAGGGAATAATTTTCTGAAAAAGGTGTCTGGGAAAGACGTAAAACTATTGTTTTCTTTTGACTCAATAGAAGTGTTTAAAAAGGCAAAACAAAGCAGTAAGGAAGTCGAATTTAAGCTTACCAACAGCTCTGAATAGACATGCTCCATCTTCGGCCATTCTTTTGATAATCAAGCCCTTTTTTTCCTTCAAAGCTTGTTCAAACTGTCTTTCCATCTGTATTTTAGTATAAGAAACAGAGAGGAAAGTGAATATTCTTTCTTTCGGGGCTTTTTCAAGCCAAAACAAAGCCACATATCAGCCAAGTGAATGCAAACCTCTTCGGTGACGATTTCCAAATTCTGCCCATCGTGTTCATCAGAACTGTTATACCCAGCTTCATCGCTGTGTCTCTCATGATATTTATGGCGATGAGGAGATCCTCTATGCCTTCTTTTTGTACTACAAGCAGCATCAGCAGCTTCCCTAGACTCAAAACTTTCGCCAACATAATCGTCAGAAGACCTATTCAAGGAGCTCCTTTCTGGGGGCGAGGGACGGTTTGGAGCGCCTCGTATTCTCCCTCTGCCATCACTAGTTGAACTAGAATCTGGTTTCTTACTTTCTGAATGCTTCTTCTTGGGTAAAATAGTCATATCTAGTTAAAAGTTGAAGTAAAAAGGAAAGAAAAACTCTAGAATTATCACTGCCACAACATTGTAGATGATATCCTTAACACCGTGACGTCATTTATTGCTTATGCGCATTCGATGGTGAGCAGTGCTTTTTGTGGTTTCGTGAGGGTTTCGTGACCATTCGGGTGAGCCACGATCGCTTCCGATCTTAAACCGAATTGTGTAAGTGTTCGTAAAAAGTTCGGAAGATTTAGTGAGGGTGATCAGTGGCCAAAAACCCCAGAAAAAAATTCCAGAAGTAAAAGACTTCAAGAAATTAAGGGGTGATTTGCATTTTAGTATATTTAAGTCGAAAATAATAAAAATACAAACTAATGAAGTAAAGGAAGTATGACAAAAGGAAGAGAAGGAAATTAAGAAAAAAATGACTTGAAACAATGCAACGAATAAACGAACAAACGAGAGAAAAAACAACAACAGAAAGCAAGAATCAAAATGAGTAAGAAAACAGGAGATAGAAGGGAAACCCCTTGGAATTTAGAGAAAACAAGAGGAGAACATCAGAAAAAAAAGAAAGAAAAAATGAATGAAAGAGTGAAAGAGAGAGAACACGGTGTGATTAAGAAGAAGAAAGGAAGAATGAAAGAACGAAGGGAAGAAAAGTAGAAGAGCTGTGGTGGAATGCGAAAAATTTTGCTGTCAAAAAAAAAAGAAAAAAATTACGAGCCTACTCACTGAAGCGAGGCTCCTGTCTGCAGATGTTTTGCATATTTGATTCGAGGCGCCATATTTGAAGTGTATAAGCAAACAAATACCACAAAAACCTTTGAATTATTTATTCTGATGTTTAATATACCTAGCGACGGTTAGCTAGCTTGATCTGGGAGATCAAGATGTCTCAGCGAAGCGGTCAATCGGCTCCTCAAATCCCTTCTCAAGCGGACGAGAGCATCATGACTACTTTGAGGGTGATAATGGACGTATTGAAGGTAATTTTAAATTATCTTTATGTTTCACGCCAGAAAAATAGAAATGAAAGAGGAAAGACTTTAAATTAATAACTTATTCAGAATAATCAAATACTTATTTTCATCCATGGCGCTCGATGTTTTTTTGTTTTATGTTTTTTTGTTTTTAATTGAGGTGAATTCTATCGAAGTTCTCTAGAGTTTTTATTTTTGACTAAGCACCTTACAACACAGTGGTAAAAATTATTCAAAGCGCGTCTACCCCGTGGTTTAGCGTCTCTCAGCTTCATTATTTACATTCCGGCTATTGTTGGTCGTCGTATTTATAGTTACCGAACAACTAATAATCGCATGTATGTGTGGTTACTTAATTAAAAGCTGAATTCAATTCAATTTTCTATGCAATATCGTAAGTGGGTGACTGAATAATTTCATTATCAATAATACTTTATTTTTCGGAATTATTAGTATGTTTTTCGATGAAAAAGTTTTTGTTTCTTAGACTTTAGGCTCTGGACTCTCTAAGTAATATTTGCGATAGCTTTTAAACAGGTTGAATAATTTTGAAAAAAAGCTGCATTACTTTGCTGCTAGCACAGTTTATTTTAGGCTGTCTATGAAAGTGCCCCCAACCCCTTCCCCCAGGGTAGGTCCAGGAATCTTCATATAAATGACCATTAGAAAGCATGGTTCTATCTTTGTGTACAATACACAGTCCACGTAATTCAGTAGCCACAACAAAAGACTAGACGATACCAATAGAATGGACTAATGAAGAATACAATAGACTTCTGCTACATTGTACACTGTGTCCTCTATTGATGGTTTTCACAGCCACCATGTTGGATGAGTTTAATGAAAGATTTTGTCATTAAGTCTCTTTTGCTATATCATCCAACATGGCTGGCACCATGTCTTTTGTTATTTCATTTTCTTGGGAATGATTGAAAACCAGCAATTATTGTGTCATCTATTATGAATCGAGCATGACTACAGGGTCTGGGGTAGGGTATCATTTTTTGACATTTTGTCTGGGATAGGGTATCATTTTAGTCTGGGATAGGGTTAACGATTTGGTCATTTTTGTCTGGCAAATAGGCTATGCTTACTGCCGGCACAAAACAATAAATACACAATAAATACGTTAATAAATATTGATTGCAATCTTTTCCGTCGTTTAGTCTGGGATAGGGCGTACAATTCTTAGTTTTAGTCTGGGGTAGAGTACGTAAAATCAAAATTTTAGGTCTGGGATAGGGTCAGGGTTTTGAGGTCCTAATGGCACACCCCTACCCAAGTTGGGGTGGTAGTACAGTGTAGTGTACACTTTTTGGATTGATGAAAATAACATTTTTCACTCTGCTGGCATGCAGTCACATGATGGATCTATCAAGCAGCTACACAAGTGGCTAGATCAAGATTCCATGAAGACCACTAGTTCAATGGTAAGATAATTTACAGCTATTTGCAATCTTGATGGTGTCGTATTCCAATGAGATTTCCTATTTAAGGATGGCATGGGTGGGCATACACTGCTTTGTTTTTCCCGGTTGCTCAGACTCTGGTTTTCATTCCTCAAATCTTTGCCTTCTAAATTTCAAATCAAACGATAGCAGTGTTTTGACATAGAGCAGCTCTAAAAAAATGAACTGGTTTTTGAACTTGGTGCCTTGAACTTGGCCAGAGTTTCAACCTTGAGAAGATAAAGGATCCATTGATCAAAACATAAAATTAAAAATGTAATTAAATTTGCTTGAACCTAAAATGAAAGTTGAAATTTAAAGAAGAAATGAATGGTAAAGCTTTAATCTTCCAGTGAGGTCCTAATATCTTAGCAACTGGTAATCTGAGTGAAATGGTTCCAACCCTACCCTTGAATGAATTTAAAGAAGAAATGAATAATAAAGCTTTAATCTTCCAGCATGGTCCTAATATCTTAGCAACTGGTAATCTGAGTGAAATGGTTCCAACCCTACCCTTGAACGAGCCTCCAGTACGAGATGGTGAACCTTTGGCTGATAATATCCCGGATGATGTGTCAGAAGTGTCTTCCCTAGTGTCCAGTAGAACAGAGTACAAGGAACTACCCAGTAGATCAACCCTCATTAACAGTACTATGACATCAGGGGGTCATGTGGATCAGCATATGCCGCAATATGTCACTGGGTCTGGAATCGGCAAAACAGGTAAATATATAAATTAAAATAATAAATTGACTTTATTTAACGAGGGTGACATACATTACTGGTGATCATGACCCAGTAGTTTCCAATATGGTCCTCCTAAAATTAATTAACTGAAATGAAATGATCAAAGAAACATAAATTGTGTTACGAATTCCATCTGGCAAGGAGGCAAGCCAGTTGGCTATTTACAAGCATCAGGTTAAAAAACTAAATCTGAACTAATCAGTGATCAGGACAAATACAGTCTCAGCTAGTCATTACAGCAGGACTCGAACCCAACACCACCGGATTGCGAGACCCATGCTATGACCACTCGACCATGCTGCCCTCCCTAGACCTAAAACATCCACCTGAAACATAATTAGTTGTCATGATGCTAAAATTTTCGGATGGGAAGATTCTTGACTTCTAGTGATTTTGATCCCTTATTGAATTTCCTAAACTCTAGATGTTAGACGTCATTTGGTATATTGGCTACTGCCAATCTAACCTACCATAGGCTGAGTGCATTCCTATCGCTAGCAATAAATATTTGACTGTGGGAGAATGCCTGTTGAGTTGTGGGAATATTAATCACTCATGATCAGAATGCATTCAGCTTAATATGGTCAATTTGATTGGCATCAGGCAAAATGCCAAATGGCTCCAAACATCTGGAGTCAGTTAGGTCGCAATAAAATGAATGGGTTGTAAACCAGATAACTGGCAAAATTGAAACTTAAATGGTCTGTATTTTTGGTTTCTGTCAAATCAAATTTGCATTGGTCTGAAAGGATTGATCCAAGGGAGGGGAGTTGATTGGGTGTCTAGCCAGCTCCAGCTCAAACATGCTTTGAAGGTGAAAATTTATAGTAATCAATGATGATAATGTAATGCCTTTCTAGGTAACAGCCATCACCTCCCTGCCCTTTAAGATAGTTCTGGACTGGAGAGGGTTGATTGGGTGTGTATCAAGCCCTAGCTAGCCCCCTTTGGAGTTGAAAATTATCGGGACTAAACCACCTCCCCACCCCCCTCTAAAATAGTTCTGGACCCACCACTAGTCTGAGTTTAGTATTCTTTGGAATTGATTCAAGTCAAAAACCTAAGCATCTTTCCCCATTGAAGTTCCCCTTTGAAAATCAATAGAAACAAGTTAAAACCACAAAAGGATGATGTGTGACACTTCCTAGGTACAGCCACTGGTTTGAGTTTGACTGATGGAAGCCAAAGATTTAAGCATCTTTTACATGATTATTGTTCTCCCACGTTTACAGGTGTTACAAATGAATATTTCAGTACACCAATGAGAACAAGTCTCAATAATGGTGCACCCACCAGACCATCTATAGCAGATGATAAGGCAAAGTTTGACACATCCATGTCATCTATTGATGCTGATACAAATGGTAAATATGACAAAAGAATTCATCCTCTTCATGTGACTATACCCCCTCCACAAAGGAGTTAAAATCCACAGTCAACACCAGAAATGAATATATGGATGAATGAATAAATGGACAGATGAATGAATGAGTGGATGGATGGATGGATGGATGGATGGATGGATGGATGGATGGATAATAATAATAATAATAATAATAATAATCTTTATTTAAGCACGGTAACTCTATCAATATCAAGATAAAAACTTAATGTTGCTCTACCTAGAGGCCGTAAAAACTATATTAACAAATGATAATTATGTAAAATTTACAAATGCTACACTGATACAATAAATATACAATTGAAATAAGATAATAGATTAATTATATATATTTCGTAGAACTAAAACGATTAAATATTAGTTGTCATCAGTGCAAAACCTATAACTTTTTATTTTCTTTTTAAATACTTTTAAGGATCGTTCTTCTTTTAATGACTGAGGCAGAGAATTCCAAAGCCAGGCTCCAGTAAAAGCAAAACTATTTCTGAAATAGTCAGTTCTGGCTTTTGGAATTTGTAAATTTTTAGAAGAACGCCTTAAGTTGTAAGATTGAGTACCAATCTGGCTGGAAAACATATCTTTTAAATAAGATGGGACGATATCATTGACGATTTTGAACATCATAATGGCCTTTTGTTGCAGTCTTTGTTCATTTAAAGGTATCCATTTGAGTTCATTAAAAATTTGACTCGTTCGTACGCTTAAATACGGTGCGGCAGTAATTATACGGGCTGCACGGTTTTGTAGTTTTTGTAACTTGCTAGTTAAAGTTTCGTGGATATTGTCCCAAACTAAACAGCAATAGTTAAAGTAAGGCTCGATTATGGTCTTATAGATTTTGATTAAATAGGGCCTACTTAACATTGGCTTAATTTTCTTTAGCATGCTTAGGTTACATGCAATCTTCTTTGTAATGTGCTCAACATGAGAACGCCAAGTCAGATTTTCATCAATATAAACGCCGAGACATTTTGTTTCTTTACATCGTTTCAACGCGGTACCGTCTATAGACAGACATAAGTCTGTGTCATCTAAAGTAGAAATTCTTTGACGGGAACCAATTAACATAAATTCTGACTTTACAGCATTCAAAGTGAGTTTGTTGGCACAGAGCCAAGAAGCTACATGTTTTAAGTCGGTATCCATTTGATTATTCAGGTTATTGATTCCACAGTCAGAAAATGATAAAGTCGTATCATCAGCATAAAGCCTAGTTGTACTATAGTCAAGGCAACGCGGTAGATCATTAATGTAGATTAAAAAGAGAACTGGGCCCAAAATTGTCCCCTGAGGTATACCAAAAGAGATGGGACGGGCTTCAGAAAGTACTCCATTGATTGAACACTGTTGCGATCTGCCAGTCAAATATGACTGAAACCACTGTCGGACTGTGGCGTCAAACCCATAATATTCTAGTTTTGCTAACAATATACTATGATCAACGGTGTCAAATGCCTTCTTAAGGTCTAAAAATATCACACCATTGATCATTTTTCTGTCTATATTGAAATACCATTCATTTGTTAGATCTAAAAGCGCAGTTAAAGTTGAGTGATAAGGTCTAAAGCCAGACTGATGGGTATCTAGTAAATTATGTTCGTCAAGATATGAAATCAGCTGGTCACAGATTAGTTTTTCAAAAAGGCGGGAGATAGCAGAAGTAACTGAAATAGGTCTATAGTTGCCTGGGTCATCTTGTTCACCAGATTTAAAAATGGGGGTGACTTTAGCCACTTTCCATTCAGACGGAAAAATATTCGTTTTAATCGAAAGGTTAAAAAGGGAAGTTAATGAATTACAGATATGAGGAGCCGCTGCTTTTAGAATAATATTTGGAATTTTATCAAGTCCAGTTGCTTTAGCAGTATTAATACCTTGCAGAAGCTCAAGTACTCTAGAGGAATCGATCAAATGAAAAGTAAACACATGGTCTACTTTTTTAACATAATCAGCGAAATTTACAATACTGGCACGTTTAGAATTTATTTCTGAAGCTAATTTACCGGCAATTTCTGTGAAATAAGTGTTAAGGACATTTGCTACATCCTTTGGATTAGTAACAGTATTTTGCACAGTCTGCCTAATTTCGCTGATTTCAACATTTTGTGATCTCTTGCCCCTGAGATTATTTATTGTCTTCCAAGTTTTCTTGGTGTCACAAGAGTGTTTTTCAATTTGATCTTGATAAAATTTCCTTTTCGTCTTAGTAACTAATTGATTAACAAAATTCCTCATCTTCCTATACTTAGACCAGTCTTCTGGGTCATTAGACTTCGTGGCCTTTTTCTTTAGGAAGTCCCTATTATGCATTTCCTGTTTAACCTTAGCATTTATCCAGGGAGAGGGTTTGTTGCGCACTTTTATCAACCTAGTGGGAGCGTGCTTATCAATAGTTTTTAAGAAGATTTTTTTCCAGCTTGCCCAAGCTTCGTCCACGTTTTTAGTTGGTCGAAGAGTGGCCAAACAGTGTTTTTAAGGTCATTTTCAAAGTCTTCACAGTCAAAATTTTTAAAATTTCTCGTTTCAATAATTTTAGGTCTTCCTCTTGGGATACCAATTTTCCTGATGGCGAAAGCCAAATAATGGTCACTAATAGATAGTGCATAAACTCCAGACTGAATAATATTATTCTTACAATTTGATATTACATGGTCAATTAAGGACTCTGTCTTTTTCGTAACCCTAGTAGGCTCGTTGATTATTTGCTCCAATTGAAATTCATCAAGTATATCATTGAGCCGTGAAGTATGCAACTCGGGGGGATTAGAAAGCAGATCACAATTTAAATCCCCCAAAATGTAAATTTCTTTGTATTTATCTTCTATAATATGAAGAACGTTTACGAATTTATCAAAGAAATCTAAAGGTAGTTTCGGAGGTCGATACCATGTTATTACGAGAAAGGGACTAGAATTCGGCTTTCTAATCTCAATAATTATTATTTCCAATTCATCATGCTCTAGGTTCTTTTTCCTACGAAAACTTATTGATGGATGGATGGATGGATAGATGGATGGATGGATGGATGGATGGATGGATGGATGGATGGATGGATGGATGGATGGATGGATGGATGGATGGATGGATGGATGGATGGATGGATGGATGGATGGATGGATGGATGGATGGATGGATGGATGGATGGATGGATGGATGAATAAATGAATGAACGAACAAATGAATGAATGAATGGATGAATGAATGGATGAATAAATTAATGAATGAATGGATAGACGAATTAATTAATAAACGAATAAATGAATGGACAAATGAAAGATTGGAATGTACAAATAAATAAATGAATAAATAAATAAATAAATGACACTGTGATGTTAAAAAGTAAACAGAGTAAACAGCTCATAACATCAACTATTATAGGACAAATGACATCAAATAATGTAACCTGATTGCATGGGCATGTCGAAACTTTTGACAGTTTCAGACAGTATCATGTAAACACTTTGATTGACGCCCACTGAAACCATATTTTGTTGCGATAGAAAATCATGTGACTTAGTGATTAGAAAGCACTGTATAAAAGAATAAAAATGCTAATTGGAATATTGTCGTTATTAGGAGGAAGAGACGTCTTGCAATCACCATGGCAACCAAGTTCCTTACAGCAAAGCCCATCTACGAAGACAGGAAACAGAACCTCTTTAGCAAATGTTTCATGTAAGACTAAATTGTCTTGATTAGTTTAATGAAGTAGTTAAAATGAAACTCTTTTTTCGGTTTGCAGAGCAAAGAGAAAAACTAAAGCAGTAAAAATATATTTAAATGTTAGAGAGTTTTAGATTGACTTTTTTTCCTCCCCTCAAACGGCAAACGTGAGCACGTTTTCATAGTTTTCCTGTATTTTTTTTTTTACCTTTTACAAATCATTCCACCAAGCGCAAATATTCTTTTGTTTTTCTACTACTTGGACTTTTTTGCGATTCTTTTTCAGTAATCTAAATGAATTTTGGTACTGGTCAACTGACGTTCACGTTCACGTGAACGTAAATCTAAAATTCTCTATTAACTGTTCGGTAGAAACACTTCTGCTGTCGATGCTGCTGCGCTGTTGCTGTTGTTATTCCTATTTCTACTGCTGCAATCAACGCTATTTATTGCTAATGGGTCAACGAACAAGCACCTAACGCCAAGCTCAAATACCATTGATGAGTTTAAATGCTCTGCAGCTATTGGTTAATGCTACTTTTACAGTTATTATTGCTATTAAATGACTGATATCACAACACTGCTAATAGTACAATTTTTGAATGGTTTGCAGTGGGTGTTCTTCAAACAAAAATTCAACTGCTCGAAAACCAAGGTATGTAGGATATACCCTCTTATCACATAATACTCCGACGAAGGAATAGCGTCCGAAATGTCAGTAAGTTTTTTCATCTTTTCACGGTGTATAATTTACCTTTTTATCATTACTGTAACACCAAGAAAAGGGAACTTTGATCTTTTAGTACTGATGCCTATCAATTGTAACGTGACTCTACCTTTCTTAAATCAATCAATCAGTAGGAAGATGCAAAATTAAATTTATAATGTAAAATATAGTGCAGTTTTCGTATGACTGCGAGAAGCTCAGTGCCGTGCCGTGACCGTGATGTTTTCTAGAATTTTAATTGGCTGATTTTTTTCTCGCGCAATGTGATTGGTCTGAAAGTGCCAAGATCTTGGCGTGACCGTGTCCGCGCCGTGTTTATGCCTTGTTCTGGGTATTTGATTGGATGGAGAGTGAATTCTCGTGCAATGTGATTGGTCTGGCGTACCCCTAGCCGTGTCAAGAACGTGTTAGTGCCGTGAGCTTTTCACAGTCATGCGAAAACTGCTCTATTGGAGAAGTAATAATAATAATAATCGATTTTTATGGCGAAGGTGACTTTAAAAGTGCAACTCTTTGTTCTATATTTATCCCATGTTCAGTTAGTGAATGGAGTGAAATTATGGATGAAATGTCTGATCGCATGGCCAAGCAACCGTCTCTTATCAGAAAATTTGCCAAAGAAAGGTATGACGGTTTTTAAAAAGGTTATTATTCAACGGAATGATTGGTTTAGCTGATGTCAATCAACTCCGTACTTTGTCTAATAGAGTGCATGGTCTCAAGTGGGGGAAAATTCGAATGGTATCCATATTCATGCGTTTTCTCATTGGCAATTCGTTAAACAAAGAAATGTACTCTAGGGAATGACTCGTGGTTTGAAATGGGAAGACAATACAGTCAAGAAAAAGACGTCTAGATGCTGTGAGACTTTTGGCATGAGTCAAAGTGGAAAGAAGAATTCTCTCTACTTTACTTTTGTTTAACTTCTGAAGGCTACTCGCTATGGTTTTTGTTACTGCTGTTCGAGAGTGATGGGTATCCTGTGTTGAAAACGAGGAAGACTAAGGCGATCCAGTACAGAAAAAGAGAGAGAATAGAACAAAGAGCAAAGAGACACGTGCGAAGGAGGCTACCTTTTGTTTTTCTTCTAATGGTTTGGTTTGTTCTTTAGTACTTGTGATAAAGTGAGTCAGTCTCAACATATGGAAGACATTGACATACTGGAAAACCGACTCTTGGCCAAGATGGATGAACGGGTATGAACCTAGTGTCACATTAGAGTTTGCTTTGTTTCAATCTCGAGCCCAGAATCTTTCGGCTTTTTGGTCTGCGGGGACTCTGGGTACGAGATAGGGTTTTGTTAGCCCCGTGATCCTCGCTACCAGTTTTCAGCAAAACTGAAAAGCCTTCATTGGCTGGGCGTTTTTTTGCGTGCATGCCTTGCGTTTGTCTTGCTATTTCTTTTAAAATGTTTTTTTTTCCTTTCATTTTCACATTAATTTTTTTTCCAGTTTGCACACTTTGACAGGAAAATAATCGAGTTATATGATGACATAACCAGTAGAGTGGAAGTCAAGAGTTCCCCAAAGGGTAAGATATCACGCCACCCAGTTAGCTCAGTTGGTAAGAGCCGGTCTGTTGTGCGGAAGGTCGTGGTTCAAGCTTCGGTCGGAACAAAATTCAGAATCTTAAGTAAACTGAGGAGAAAGTGCTGCCTTTGTAATACTATCTGCAAATGGTTAGAGTCTTCAATGGTTCAATGGTTAGAGACCTTCATGTCTTCTCGTATAAGGACTTTAAACCGTAGGCCCTGTCTTCCAACCCTTCCTAACCTACAGTTAAATGAAAATAACCTGTTGAAGTATTCGTATAAGAGTAGGGGATTGTCTCCCTGTTCAACAGCCTATCCCTGTCTGAAGGCATAACACTAATGTACTAACAAATCACTTGTGATATTAAGCCTAATAGCGCCTTAATATGCAGCCCGTTCTCTTCAGTTCTCCACTGCTCATAGATGTAAGAGAATTGTTCTGTGGGACAAAACAATAGGCCGTCTTTTGTTATGCAAAAATATCAACTGTTTCGTCCATCAGAACAATCCCTCTTGGGTCTTGAAACAGTGATTGAACCCTTGCATGTGACGTCAAAGCAGCTCAATTTGGTGAACAAAACAAAAGAATTTCAATCTCCTGAGAATTGGAAACCTATTGGAAACCTCCAAATTGAGCTGCATTCCGACGTGCTAGAATGGGTCTATTGACCAATCAAAGCACGCGTTTTATTTCAATTATTCTATAAATAAAATTTTAAAGGTGCAACACAGGACACAGCCGCACGATTCAGCGTTGAGTTGGATTCATTGACAGTACAGGTAAAGTAGATTGTCTGTCTAACCTCCAAACTCACATCTTTTACCTCCCGGGTATCCTTCCCTTGCACGTGACGTCATCGCGGTCATGTTGGTGCTATTTACAAAAGATTTCTCATTAGCATTGATTGTAACCGCACCAAAGATGGCCGCCATATTTCTGTCTTTTGATTCTCTTAGAAATGTTTGCAATCCTTTTTTTATTTTTTTATCATTCGATTGCATGGAAATCCATAATCTCAAGGGGAAAAGTGACACATCAGTTTTGCAGATTTGCTTGATTCTGATTTACTAAAAATTTCTCTAAGATCAGCTCGATAGTATAGTAGCTATTCTTACATCCACTGAAATCTTACGTTTAATGGTTGTCATATTTCAATAAGAAAGAGAGAACGCGCGCGCGTGTTTCAATAAGAAAGAGAGAACGCACGCGCGTGTTTCAATAAGAAAGACAGAACGCGCGCGCGTGCTGTGTTCAGTTATGAAGCACTTGAGGATTCGAAGAACACAAGAATGATACCCCCCCCCCCCCCCCCCCAACAGCACAGCAAGCAAGTTTTTAAGATTTCTTTTATGACAAGCAAATAAGAGTAACCGCTATGTGCAGTTATAAAGCACGCTGGAGTTGGCAGAACATGAGAAGAGTTTTAGGAGAAGCACGACGCGTAGCAGAGCGCTTTTCGACACTTCTCGAGTCTTCTGACAATCCCCAAGTGCTTTATAACTGCACACAGCACAGCAAGCAAGTTTTAGATTTAAATTTTTTCACAGAAGCCGCTATTTTGGACACGGATGACGAAATAATAAGAGCGCGCATGCGCTGTTGCTCTCATACTGCAAGCATTCCCAACCAATCAGAAAGCGTGATTGATAATAGTTATTTATGATAATGTAAAACTAAGGTTAAGGTTATGGCCATCTCTACTATACTAAGTGTCTAAAATGTTGTTGTTTGCAGTTCAATGAACACCAAAACAAACTTCGAGTAATCGAAAAAGGTTTGTATAACCACAGATTCGGGCTTCCATGATGGAGACGATCCTCCGTTTTCCTTACATATTCCATATCTTATTCAGACCTAAACAAACTCGATGATGAGGTGTATCAAGTCAAACAGGACGCCAACATGTACAGACATCACATGACTAGTAAACGAAGCGACGAAGAGCTTGTATCACTGGTGGCCGAGCAGCTACTGGACCGAGAAGACGTGACTGGTTGGAAAACTGCACTCAAAGAAATGCACTCTGCTCTCAATAAACAGGTATACACAAAATGTATGCTTGTCCCATCCCCCCCCCCCCCCCCCCGGGCTTTCTCGTGTTCTTGAGGCTTAAAACGAAGAAAAACTATTTCGATTTCTTGGACTTCCGGTATAAGAGCACTTACAAAGGATTGCCAATATACACATACACATGTATCTTCCCGATTTCTAATTTTTATTTTGATGGGAAGTAAGTACATAAATCTGTTTTAAAACATGATTTTCACTGATTCTATTTCACTTGGGAAAATTGCGCATGCGTCAAAATATGAATTATGCCAGAGCCCAATCTCGTACCCAGAGCCTGCGTTTCTTCTGGCCTACGGCGAAGAACTAGGGTCTGGCATAATCCATATTTTGGCGCATGTGCAATTCAAAAACAAAGTAAAAATCATAGTACAAATCAAAAATCGGTGAAAAAAATAAATCTTAATTTTTGGCAAGTCTTTCACGCGTGCGCTGTTATACCGGAAGTCCAAGAAATCCTGGTCTCAAAAAATGGATTATGCCAGAGCCCTCGTTCTTCGCCGCAGGACAGAAGAAACGCAGGCTCTAGGTACAAGATTGAAATTGGTTTTTCTTTTGACTTAGAGTTCTATGACTTTCTGCGCATGCGTATTACGTTTTGATTGTTTCCAAAGATTTTCAGATAAATGCCAAAGATGAGATTTAACGCTATTTTTCGTTTTAGTCAGAAATCAACTCGTCCCTTCATCACTCCTTCGCATCGCTCGACAAGAAAATGAATTCCCTGAATGTAACATTTCCTCATCATGGCAGGTTAGTTGATATATTTCCAATTTCCATTATATTTTATATATTTTCAACAAAAAAACTGGAGTATCTAAGGAGACCGTCTACTTTTGAACGTTCGATTTGAGCCCACGATGTGCGCGTGCACCAAAACCGCTTAATGACCTTCATAATTATGGTATTGGAGAACCATACACGTTTTGAAAACAAAATTCATTTAGCATCGTAGGATGATTCCCTTGCCGGCATCCATGCAATTATTCTCGACTTTCACATCCCCATAATGCCTTGCGTTTTTGGGGGACTAATCAAAGACTGTCCCAATTTGAAAGATTTCTTAATTGAATTTGTACTATACCTGCTTTTATCTGTACAATACTGATTATCAGTTTATTCCAAGTTATTTTTGCGTGTACAGATCATGAAGAGTTTTGGTCCTACAGAAAATGTATTGACTTACGAAAAAATGTTTAAAATTTACCTTAAACGTCTTCAGTCTTCTATCTTTTTCTGTTTTTTTTGCTTCTTCATTTTATTTTTGGATACCAAACAAGGTATTTTCAACATGGTCTAATCAGCCTTCAGCAAAATAAGTGGGTTTTTACCCTCTGCTTATCCCCCAAGACGCAAAGGATTATGGGGATGTGAAAGTCGAGAATAGAGGTTTTGCAGCATCACGTGTCCATCCCATAATACAGCTTTGGCTTCCTGTGGTTGGATGGCAGAACAATAAAATTCCATTACTCTCGGAAATTGAATTCTTTCTCATGTAAAACGATTGTATTGTTCCTGCCATCTAACATGGCTGCCGTCACGTGATGGCGCAACACCTCTATAGAGTCTGCAAAGAACTATTATCTTATGAGTTTTCTTTTTTTCCCCGATCACTTGCGGTGGAGAAATTTTGGCTTCAAAAACTTAATCGTAGGAATCCATTAAATTAAATTATCTCGAAAACAAGCTCGAGATATCCCATTTTTCTTTTCATATTTGGAATCAGCATTACATTTCACACTAAGGAATTGCCGTTTAAAGAAGTAGCCAGTCACCTATTTATTTATATTATTTTTTACTATAGTTCTTACTATACACAGCATCTTTGTAAATCAGTTATTACTGAAGGATTTCTATGACAAATAAGTTTGTTATTATTATTACTTTAAAGGGGCCCTTGGGGCCCCAAATTTTTCAAAGCTCGTCCGAATAATTGAAGCATTTGAGGATAATTTGACTCAATTACAATTATGTAAACCAGAAAAGGGAAAATGTTAGCCCGGGAGCCGCTTGCTATTGAGATATTTGGATTTAAAAGAGAAAAGAATAGTAGGGTTGAGTGATGACGTCATTTATTCATAATTTAGATGCTGAAATAAAACTGATAATTTTTATCCGACACATTGTACTGTTAAGAAAGTATGTTGCTTGACTACTACTGGGGCTATATAGATACGTTTAACTAAGTTTAAAGTCATATCCAATTTTTATCCGATTTTCATCCAAGTGCCCCTTTAACGACTCAGTACTATATAGAAATGAAGAGTGTTACACCCGTCATCTCTGCCGGGGTTCTCGGGTTAAAATCCTGGACTCAGCATCGCGCTTGAATAGGTTTTTAGGTCTATCCCTTGATTGGATGGCTGTCCCCACTTTTTCCGGTTTTACTCCAGCCACGAACCCTAACAAGCTTGCTTCCATTTCTGAACTTCCAATACTCCTCCTATTTCGAGTTCTCTGTTGTTCAGGGTTAATCTCGATTTTGTGCAGGATATCCACGTGTTCCAGTAAAGGCCAATCTGTGGAATTTCAAATATTTATATTGCTGAAGTTGTGCAGTCTTTACTTTACCGTTGGTATTTGTGAATAGTGAGATATTTCCAAGTATATATCAATAGAATAGACCTCTTCGGCTTGGGGTAATGTTTTCCCATTTCAGTCAGACCACGTGTTATTTTTTGAGAATAAGATTCTTTGTTTGAGCTGTATCCATATTTATGTGTAACTGAGTGCAAACCTTAAACAAAGAAATGATACTCTAGGGAATGTGTGGTCTGAAATGGGAAAACATTACGTTAGAGCCGAAGAGGTCTATTTGAAGATTGCAAATTTAAAAGAAGCTTGTTGATAACCTATACTATTTCAATCATGTTGTTGCAGATGGCGTTGGGGTGGTGTGTCCAGCGTCTACCCAAAAGGCCATTCGTGCGTCATTGGGTATCACGCCGATGACATCAGCTACGTAGCGCAACTCATTAATTCCGAGCCAAGAATGTTTGTTTGGGAGAGAAACAAACCCTACATTGTAGTAACGACTGCTGGGTGTTACTGGTAGGTACGCATAACTACTCAATAACAAGAGATAACCGTAGCTAAAAACTAGTTTGAGCTACGTCGGTGTTTCTAATGAAGCAGTAATGATAAAAGGGTAAATTGTACACCGTGAAAAGATGGAAAATTACTGACGATTCGGACGCTAGTTCTTCCTCGGAGTAAAAGAGCATAATGATAATGAGGAGTTCTTAAATAAGGAAGGAAGGCTCAGGTCGAACCGTCATCTGAGCCAAGCTTAATTTAAACAATGGATAATAAAGTGGTCTTCTATGATGTCTTTAGGTTCGGCTCATGTGAGGTTCGACGTTTGACCTTAGTCTAAATGCCTTATTTGATGACGGTGTTCCTTTAGCTAGCAGCTTGTCTTCCAGGGAGCTGACGGTGTGTACTTTTCCCAGAGGCCTACGATTTGGCTAATGAGTAGAGTAATGGGAACTAGAGTGCTTAAGGAACCATTTATTATTTAAGGCTGGGGGGGGGGGGGGGGGGGGTATGTAGAGAAATTACCAAAAGGCCAAAAGGAGGATTGGGAGGATTTTTGTAACGATTGACGATTGAGAGGGGTACACAAAACATGAATGCTATAAGGTAGGGGCCTGGAAAATTTTTTGCATGAAAAAGTTTTCTTCTCCTCCCCCCCCCCCCCCCCCCCCCCCTCCCACCTCCGACTTAGATAATGACTGGTCCCTAATGTTACGGCATTACCACTTTTCAAGTCAGTACCGCACGTTTCCTTCCATCCATTTAAAAAAAATGCTCAAAAAATCCAATTCTTTCAATTTTAGAGATTTTAGTAATTTCTCGATGTACCACAAATTATTTTCACTCTTTTTAGGATTACTATTGGTGCATTTGGCTTGAAGTCCAGCTCTCCACCATCTCTACAGGTTACAGTAGACGAAGAACCAGTATCACTGGTAAGCTGTCACAGTAAGCTTTCACAGTATTCGTTGGTTTGAAAAATTAACCTCTAAATCCCAATAGACGCAAATTTAGTAAATTTGAGAAGCCAGTTTTATATTTAAAGAGGACAATAATCGACTTCATGAATTCTTATCGGAAAAAAATCCATAGCTCGTGTTAATACTCGTGTTCTGGTGTCGTGGCCCGTCAAGTCCCTTGAATTTGGATGAGCACGCAACCTTGAGAAAACGGTCTATAGACCTCTGCCATTCCCTTGAGAATAAAATTATTTCTTTGACTTGTATCTGTATTCATGTGCAACCTTTATTCATGTGCAACCTTTAAACAAAGAAAAACGATACTCTAGGAAATGACCCGTGGGCTGAAATGGGAAACCATTACGCCCAAGTCACCTGCGCCCAAGCTAAAGAGGTCAATAGTCCCCTTCACAGTTCCCTGCGCCATCTTGAAAGGCAGCCGTGCCTTTGCATCGGAGTGAGACGTGAAGAGAACTGTGAAGGGGTTTATCGCGGAGATTCAAGATGGCGTCCCACAATGCGCTGCAATGCCAACTCAACCAATTTCACACCCCCCCCCCCCCCCCCCCAAACTATCCTAATTGTTAATTTAACATCAGTCCAAATATTTCAGTTTAACAGTTCAGGAAAGTCACCTACAAGTCATAAAATAAGCGTTACGTCATCTGCTCCCAAGCACCAAGCCTCTTCTACTCGACGCAAGTCGGATTCCGCATCGTCATGGAGACCAGGTAATCAACCAATCATTGTCTAGACATTGCGCATCTTATAAGACAATTCTAAAAAAAATTGGATTCAAAGCTAACTTAAAAATACAAAAGGAATCAACAACAATAGAATACTCTGGTCGGTACTCTGATAGCACATGACGGGCAGTGTTTGCCTGTCATCGTAGGTTGATAAATGAGATTCATTCTGCTGATCAATTCCAAGAATAATCTCTAGTTGATAGCACATGACGGGCAACGCTTGCCTGTCATTGCAGGAGGGTAATGAGATTCATTCAGCTGATTAATACCAAGAATACTCTCTGGTTGATAGCACATGACGGGCAGTATTTGCCTGTCATTTGTAGCTTGATAAATGAGATTCATTCTGCTGATCAATTCCAAGAATACTCTCTGGTTTATAGCACATGGCGGGCAGTGTATGCCTGTCATTGTAGGTAGGAAATGAAATTCGGCATTCAGTTGATTAATACTCTCTGGTTGATAGCACATGACGGGCAGTGTTTGCCTGTAATTGTACACTGGTAATGAGATTTACTCACCTGATGGACACCAACCAAGCAGTACGTTTGAACATGCAGCTTTACTATAATTCATTCATCTGGTTCTCTTTAGGTTCCAGTCTTTCAGGAGCCATCATGCTTCCCGGTCACAGTAGACTAAGCTTCTGCGCTGTTAGTACGGTTAGTGGAACACGACTCGCTGTAGAGGGATATTTGGAAATACACAAAATATATTAGTAAAAACACAGGGACCCCAAACAATGTAGCTGTGCAAAGATTTAATAAAAGAATAATGTATGGGACTCACGATAGAATTTTGAAATAAGTAATTTTTTGACTATAAATTGCATAATAACAGGGTTCGTGCTACTCCTTGAAATCCTTGAAAAGTCCTTGAATTGAAAACACGTTGTCAAGTGCGCTTGAAAAGTCCTTGAAGGTAGGGGAAAACGCCAACGCTCCTGGAATACTCCTTGAATTTTAATGCAAACTTAATGTTATTTTTACACAACTTTCCTTTTAAAATAAATACGATTAAAATTGTTAGAAGAGTTTCTGGGTGCTTGTTTACTGGTTGGTTTCGTGTCATGCTCGTTTTTTATCCAGGCTTGTGGCCCCGGCTGAATTAGTTGCACTTTAGCAATAAAACAATGTTTAAAACCACGTTTTAATACAAAAAACTTTGTCCTTGAAAATCGAGTTTTTGTGCTTGAAAAGTGTTTAAAAATCCTTGAATTTTGTAACGAGAATGTATCACGAACCCTGTAATATGTTATGAATCTCACTTTCGGAATGTTTGGGAGCGAGTGCTTTAATGCGTCATTCCTATTCAAAATATTGGTTATTGTAAAACCAATATTTTACCAGATACATAACTTATATATTATTGAATTTTTTTAATTCATATTTTCAAATTAATGATTTGGTCTGAATCAATAAAAATGTAATGACATTAAATTTTTTATAGTACACTCTGTTGAGTTACTCGACTCTGATTGGTCGAGAGGAGTACAATTATAGCGTTAATTGTACTCCGTAGGGGTACCGAATTAAGTCGCTATTTAAACACGGCCAAAACAATGTCAACAGCGGCAACAACAACAAAAAGCCGTAAAAACTAATAAGATCTTTTTATGCGTTTCAGTTGCGCGATGGACTGAAAATCGATGAAAGATGAACGGCGTTGCTTCGCATTTTTTACTGAAATTTTGTTCAATAAACTATAAACAAAAAATCGCACGATCTTCTCGTACAATTTAGAATTAATAGACACTCGTAATGTTTTGAAAGTTCTTTAATTGCACTCGCCTTCCAAATTGTACTCGAGATCGTGCGATTTCCTATACAAATTTATCGCGTAAACAAGTATTGTCACTCAGACTTCATCCAAATGACGAATAATCACATCATTCTCATTAGTAACATTTAATGTCCTCCACCAATTTTCTGCTAAATCCAAACACAGTCATTACCCAACACGCAATTTCGAACACAAAACGCCTGCGCAAAATCTTGCTAGAACACATACAATGCACCATGTTCTATCCCGAAAAAGGTCGACGTGAACTCGATAAACTGCTGATTGGAGCCCTCGAGAACCTTGATCACCACTCAAGTTTTTCTTAACGACGACGTCCACGACGTCAAACTAAGACTAAGATCGATGATTATGTAAATGTTGTTATTTCCAGCCAGCTGTCCCAAAACAATTTTTAGATATGAAACGGCCTGTTCTGTCATCATATTAGCGAAACTGGCCCATTTGTCCGTTACTGAAATGGCAGATCTGTGATATCTGGCCTTGCAAGCTTCCTTAATAAACTTGAGGGCGTTTTTGTGTACATATTCTACATTTGCCTCCAAATATGCTATGTTATGTAGTGTTAACAGAGAAACCGTTTCATTAAGTTAGCCTTGACATGTTGACTTGACAAAGTGCCGGATGGTAGTTAGAACATCATAGCGATAAGCCGACTGGACGTTTGACTGAAGATCCAACAAAACCCACTTCACCAGAAAAATAGGCAAATTGCATGTATTATATATGACTAAGAATAACATATAAAACACCAAAAATAAACAAAATAATGTACATTTTTATCTATTGCTAGTTTTCATATCCGCCAATGTGGTTCGGAATGCAACAAAAAAGCTTACTCATTAGTATCTTATTATATCAACCAAATGGCCACCGCGTCTTTTTCTTCCGTTACTCTTTTGAGCCGTTTCAGTATAAACCAGCTATTCGCTAACAACTTGTCTATCTGAAAAGGGCCCGTTATTAATTTGAAAATGACAAATAATTTAGCATCCAATTCAAACACTATAATACATTAAAAAGGCTTTAGCTTGCGAATAAAGATGACACTTCAGTCATGTCAAGGAATATTTACGACAGCCAAAGGGAGTGATGTCTATAAAACAAATATTCTAAAAACATTATCCTTTTTGACAGTCTAACAAGGCTTCAGATCTTGCAGACACTCTAGTTATTCTTACTGCAATCTCGTACCCAGAGCCTGCGTTTCCAAAGAACCAGGCTATATACGGCTATATATATTTACCGTCAGATTTTTTTTTGCCTATCCTCCTCCCCAATCCCCCTAATACACAAGCTTCGGTCATGCACTGCATATTTCAATTTAAAGTTTTAAAATTATAAATATAATTAATGTTTTTTTTTTTTTGTCTTCTGTCCATTCTAATTGATTTATTGCAATGTCGGTTTTACTTGATGAGTTTCCTGTGGTTTTTCCACTACCAGCAGATCATGCCAGATGTGATCTACAACGAAAGTCTCTCAAAATTTCAACTTCCTATTCGAAATCTGGCTTTCATTGCCCATAGCCTTCGATCCATATTTCCGCATTCTCCAAAAGAGTGAATGATCATTGATGAACTATAGAGTTGAGGAGATCATATTGCAAAAAACAAACAAAAACAAAAACAAAAAAACAAGAAAAAAAAAGACCTCCACAAGTCAACCTTTAGTGTTTACGAAGAACTTTCGTTAGATAATAAACTTTAGGGCTAACTTTGTTAGATAATTAATTTTTTGGGCCACTTAAAGTAAATAAAAAAAAGCAACGGCAAAATATTCAAATTAATAGGTTAATATAGAAAGACAATAAAGTTATTATTCTTGTTGATCAATCGTTTGGTCAGACCCTTTACAAGTAATTAGATCACCATTCAGCCCTTGCGACCCGCAATTCTTTTTCATTTATTAATTTTTGAAGTCTGCTTCGTCGTTCTGTTTTATATTTTGAGCCAAAAAAGGAGAAATATCAAGTAAATATAAAATATACAATGTAATGGAATAAACAAAAGATAATAATCAACAAGGGTTTTTGTAAGACCGCATCCTAGCAACGACGTCAACATCTTTCCTTACTATTATGTCTTCCAGGAGTCAGAATGTTTGAAAAAGTGAGTAATCTCCACAAAACCAAAACAAGATTAGGGCAGGTTTGAGGATAACTTGTGGTGGTTTTTTTCATTAAGACCCTCTTTCTGTTACGTTAAATTTAAGTTTCGTGGCTACCAGTTTAATGTAAACAAACTCAACAGCTGAATTATTTTGAATTCCTAATGAGTTTCCTAATGTCTTTCAAACGCTTCCGGAAGTGATGTCAGTTAACGGCCAATGAAAAGCAGGTTATTGTTTAAAATGACCAATCAGAGCTCATAATGACTGTGACGTCGTGATTTAGTCAAATCTATTTATGATTACTGTCGTCAAGACGCCGTGAGCGCGCAATCTGATTGGTTGGAAATCACCTGGCAACGTGGCAAAGTAAAACATCACAAAGCGGCTGACAAAAAGAAGAAGAGCCGCGATAAACTGAACTCAAAAAGATTATCATCCAAAGAACTAGGTTATAGTAAAGGAATCATTAAGTTTGAATAATTCCTAGACACGGGGGATGATAACTACGACTGGAAGGAAACCACATTTGCAGGTTTCCAATCCTGGTTCTTTCTTACATACGGGTGGCGAATCGTTTTTAATGGAAGGCAAAGGAAGCACAGACATCTTACCGCCATTAAAACCCTCAACAAAGGGGAACATAATACATCAATCTCACGATCCAAGCAATGTTGGAGGAGCTTTACCGCATCTTGGAGGAGTACAAGTACAACAACTGTTTGAGGAGGAGACGAATCAACAAAACAAAGGGAAGATCGCTCCTGAAGTTCAAGCGCTACCGTCTGTACGACCGTCTTCAGTTGTCGGACGCTCTCCGTCTGCAGACCGACGAAGTAACGGATCGGGATCGCAGAAATCTCGAGATTTCATGTCTCCTAATCAAGCAATGAAGCAACTAATGCATAAACTTACTAACTACGAACATCATGAGATATTTAATTATCCACAAATATATTTTGTTGGACCAAATGCGAAGAAAAGGCAGGGTGTGGTGAGCGGCGCAAATAACTGTGGCTACGACGATGACCAAGGCTCTTATATTCATGTTCCACACGATCATATAGGATATCGATACGAAGTTTTGAAGATTATTGGTAAGGGAAGCTTCGGACAAGTAGTCAAAGCTTATGATCACAAAACACAGACTCATATAGCGTTAAAAATGGTTCGGAACGAGAAACGCTTTCACAGACAAGCACAAGAGGAGATTCGTATACTCGAACATTTACGAAAGCAGGACAAAGACAATAATTATAACATTATTCACATGCTTGAACATTTTAATTTTCGCAATCACGTGTGTATGACATTCGAACTTCTTAGTATGAATCTCTACGAACTGATCAAGAAGAATAAATTCCAAGGATTTAGTCTTCAACTCGTTCGTAAATTCGCGCATTCCATCCTTCAATGTCTGGACGCTTTGTACCGCAATCGCATCATCCACTGTGACCTAAAACCCGAAAATATCCTTCTAAAACAGCAAGGAAGGAGCGGTATTAAGGTAATCGACTTTGGATCTAGTTGTTACGAACATCAGAGAATCTACACCTACATTCAAAGTCGTTTTTACAGAGCGCCAGAGGTCATTCTTGGTGCTCGCTATGGCATGCCGATCGACATGTGGAGCTTTGGATGTATTCTAGCTGAACTTTTAACTGGGTATCCGATTTTCCCCGGCGAAGATGAAGCCGATCAGCTAGCTTGTATAATGGAGCTGTTAGGAATGCCTTCTCAGCGATTAATAGAGACATCGAAACGCGCAAAGAACTTCATTAGTTCAAAGGGACATCCAAGGTATTGCACAGTGACGACGCTACCTGATGGCAGCACTGTCTTGAACCCAGGTCGGTCTAGACACGGCAAAACACGAGGAATCCCTGGCTCCAAGAAGTTTGCTCAAGCACTAAAAGGCTGTGATGATACGCTTTTTATTGATTTTTTAAAGAGATGCTTAGAATGGGAGCCAAGTCAAAGAATGACACCGTCTCAAGCGCTCAGACATCCATGGCTGCGACGAAGGTTGCCAAGAGCACCCGAGCCAAACAACAACATAGTGTCAAGTTCGGCCGAGAAGCGAAGATCTGCAGTCGGGAAACTTCCCCCCACTGGCCCATCTTCCGGAAAATCTAAGCCTAGGAAAGCTATAGAAATAACAGACGATACAGTGCCAGATTCTGGTTCTTTAAATACAAGAACAGTGCTTCCAAAAATTATAGGAAGATGAATTTGAATTTGTTATTGAACAATTGAACTTCATGTCAATGTTTCTAAGTTATTGAATATTTTACTTTTCGTATCGACTTACGTGAAGCAAAAATCGTTTTACAGACGATCCAAGAATCGCTTTTAAAGGTCTTAAATTTTAAATATCAAATACAGCCATGAATTCTAAAGATATAAATTTTTAAAGTTCGTCCTCCATTGTTCGTGAACATTCGGAAGCCCTTCAAATATAGAAATGTGAATAGCTAAGCATAGCGAAATAGGAGATTTTTTACAATTTTCTAACGCTTTTGAAGAGTGTTTTTATATATACATACATTGCCTATACAGAAAATCGATTTATTTTTTAAGATATTATAGATATTGATATCCATGTTTAAGTTATTTCAAGGCGGCCGTCAATTCGAAACGACAGCCTTATGTACAATACAAAATCTATAAATTAAATGAAAAAATCTATCAATACTAGAGTGAAAATTGTAAATAGAAGATATTGGTGATTAAAACCTTTGAAAATAAAAGAGTTTTCCATAAGATATGTTGTGTTTTTACTGTTGTTATTGAGAATTCAGTATTTTTCTAAAGAAAATTATAATTCAGATAGGTATGCAAAGCCAGTATCTTAGACTTATGCAATTAAGGATTACGAGTAATCGTCGATATTTTTATTTTCTATCGATGCAAAGGTGTATTATCCATTAAATATATGTCGCTTTTGGTGGGATTTATGGAATCTATAATGCGCAAAACTGTGCTGGAAAGCCATCCCAAATGAATTCGAGTCGCACTTCTTTAAACAATGCTAGCTTTGCTGAGGTCATATGAGCGAATTTAGCGATTTCGTATTCACGACACGCTGCATTCACTTACAAATAACGCCTCAGACTTAAATTCTTTTAATTTCCATTTAGATCACTTTAGAACTTCCAAAGATACTTTGCGGATATTCCGTATTTTTGAAGTTGTGAGACAATCAGGGTTTCTGCAAAAATGTCATTTTTTCCATGAAGTGATTCATCAAATCTGCAGCTGGTCGGGCCACCCACGTTCCACGGCCGTGTCCCAGCCAAGCGTATGGACAATTATTATAGAGTTTTAAGTTTATACTTGTAAGAAGTAACAAAATGCTTTTTAAAAACTTACAAGGAAAAATAACTCAAGATTCTAAAACCTCTCATTTTATTTCCATTTTGAATGTAAATGTAATTTTTGAATATAAACTAGTGGGATTCATATTAAACTGAAATGGAATCTTGCTATCTTTTTTCGATTATTTTTTTATTTTTTTACATTATGCCTTATAAAAAGGCACATTCATTCACTAGACTTTTGATTGAAAGATAGTAAATCCAATTTCCCTCACTTATTGTTCAGATTGATATGACTGAATGCATTCATAGAGTTGTAAAATAAAGGAAAGCACAATGCAGAGATTCAGTGGTATCAACCATTCGTATCTCTGTGCCAAAAATGCATTACAAATTATGATTATATATCACATGTACCAACCACATACATATTAACATAAAGGTGTGAATAATTACAATGATTACTGAAGAAGACAATCTTTATTTCAGTAATGATCACTGTGTTTGCACAAAACTTATTCAGAGCCTATTAGGGAACATGATAGAATTATAAGCTTGGTCGCATATCCTAGTGTCTTTGAAAATCCATTGAAATACATTTACCGTCAACCATTCCTATTGAGCATAAATCTTTTTTTACATCAAAGATTTTGTTATTCTGTTCGAAATTTTCACTACACTGTTGTTTGTTTTCAATTTTATTTGTAATTCAAACATTCAAATTAATGGCATTGTTTGGACAAGCATTTAAGATCTCAAATCATGTGCCTAACACCTCTATTATCTTTGGGGTTGACAGTTTATATATTGTTTAAAAGGTTAAATGAAGTGTAAGTGTTTTGTCTCTTGGGAGGGGATGGTTTTAAATCATCTTTCAATTGTCATGTGACAAAATGTGCAATTTAATAAGGAAAAAAGTAAGAGTATTATAAAGTGTGAAAACCTAAAAGGTGAATTCAAAGAAAAAAGAAATAAATGACAATTAATATTGGAAGAAAAGGTAAAAAAATATATATAGTATATAATAAATTAAGTAAAAAAGGACACAGAAATAAACTAGAGGGAAAATGATAAAAGAATCAATGAAAAGAATAATAAACCTTTAAGGTTAAATAGGTATAATAGAACATCCATCCACCAATTATGAAAAAATGAGTACATTATTTTATTTTACAATGCTATGGAAAGAAATTATATAAAACTTATAGTTTTTTTCATAGCTTTTGAACAGTGGAAGAGTGGAATATAATTTTCAAAGTTCTTCCTTCATAACACGTACGAAAAGGTTATGAAATAGGCCTTTGGAAAGCGTATGAAAGCAATTATGAAGTTAGCTAAGGATTTTGGTGGAGTTTCCATATAGTGCTTTCATATGGTGACCTCTATTACTGTATATATAATTAATCCACACAGACAAATATAAGTATACATGTTCAAGCTGTAATCAAAGTTTATTGTATCCAGATGTCAAGATAAAGCCATTGAGCCATAGGAGTACTGTATAGCAGCCATCATATATTTCTGAGGCAGAAATTTAAGAAGGTATTAAATCAATCTATTCTATGCTTAAAGACTTCTTAGGTTAGATTCCCTAAACTATATAGTATTCAGCTATAACTTATAGATATTGACATGTTTCATAGCTTTTTAATTAATGCCTGCCATTAAAAAATACAAAATTAATGAGAAATAAATTTTGTAGCCATGAGTGAAGGACATATGGCAGTCAGCTACCTCAGGGCATGTATTAATCATAATGAAACAGTTTTAAAGTGTGTAGATATAATGTTTCTTTAAAAATGTTAAGCCCATTTTGTAATATATTTTGTAGAGGGCAAAACCTTTTAATCTAATACTAGACCTTTTTAGCTGGTGCATGTGCAATTACCTAGAGAATAACATAATCTTTTACTCCGATGAAGGACTAGCATCCGAAACGTATTCTTTTCACAGTGTATTATTTACCTTTTTGTTATTACTGTTTCATTAGGAACACCAATGAAGCTCACACTAGTTTTTAGCCAGTTATCTCTTCCAATTTTTTAAATATTCAAATGTCATCAACATTCATGTGTCTTCTCGTTGCACAACTGTTAAACGAAGAAATTAAACTCTTGGGAATGATGACACATGGTTTAAAATGGGAAAACATTACACCCAGGCTAAAAAAATGTCTATAAAATTGCCTTTATAACTATTGACATACGTAATAGGTAAATTACGAGCCTTAGATGAATCGACTGAAGAAGAGTGCCATAGAAGCCTTTCACAACTTCAAGTCGCATAAAAAATGAGCCAGCTCAACTAGAAACTATGGACAGCTGTGCTGACGAGGCCCAATGCAGGCCAAAACAGCTGTCCACAGTTGCAAGATTTTTGTCCTCTTTTTCTTTGCAGTGGGTATAATTGTTTTCAATTTTTCCTCTTTGAATAATGGTACTTGCAAAATATCTTTGGCTTTTGGGGGATTTTTAAGGCTTGTGAATTCTGTAAGCAGCCATCATCAAATTTTATAATTTGTTTCTTAATTTTAAAGAGAAAAAAATCAGTTTGAATCAGTGCTCTGTCCCATATTGATTATTGTGATGGATTTAGAAGATTGAATTTATAACCTAAGTTGTGCTCAGTCAAGGCCTCAGCAATTGGTTAAGAACAAGGAGGGACAGAAAGACATTGTGCAAACTATAATTTGCTCATAATTTATCGGGAAGCACGGGTGGCGTGCACTGCTAATGCGCCGCCTCTCACCAATGCGACCCAGGTTCAAGCTCTGCCGATCTTGGTGTTGTATGTGAGTAGAGTTGTTTGTTGGTTTCTCTCCTGTGCTTCAAGGGTTTTTCCTTTGGGTTCTCCGGTTTTTCCTCCCTCCACAAAAATCAACCTCTAAATACTAATTGATCTACCTGACTGCCTTATCAATTCCGTTGCAAGGCCTGTTAGGCATTTAGCTGTCCACCCAGGAGTGGTAAACGCATTTGATCTTTAGATATTGTAATTAGGACTCACAGACACTAAATTTCTGCTATCACCTTCTGACCTATAACCTCCTGCTATCACCTTGTCATCAAGCTAGTTAGCCTTATAAGTGATTCCCTGGAACTGAAGAATTGTTGTTTTGTCAGAGACCTTAAACAAAAAGCACAATTACTATTATTATATTAGATACTCTGGATGATAAATCAACATGAAATACATATATTAAGGCTTGTAATGACTCCAGAAAACCATTTTTTCCTTGCTCTCTGGCAGTAATACAACATGTAGGATAATAAGTAGCAATCAATGATGAAAGAATTAAGGAATGATTATAGTTCTTAGCACATGTATTTCTAGTTCTGAATGCAAGTCGAGGGTTGCTTTTAAAATATGAAACATTAGAGAGTCACAAGAGTTGCAAGAGTCACATTAAAGGCTAAACCAAGTATGACTCTAGATCCTTGAGTATCCAGAACTAGTATCCAGAACTAGTATCCAGAACTAGTATCCAGAACTAGATATACTTAGAGCTAAGCATTGACTATTGCTTGCTTTTATAACATAGCTATTCTTTTCATGGAGATCTACATGTACTAATGGCTTATCCTAAACTAACTTTGTGCAAGCGCTCAGAAAATGAGTTGGAAAAGTTACAATTTAAAACATTAACGAGAAATAAAGTTCCAAGTACATAATATTTTAGGAATGCTTTTCGTTTTGAAAGACAGTTTTTATGCCCTAGTTACGTGCTAGTTACAGTTGCTATGTTCCACAAGCACAACAAATTGTAGGTCTGATTGCATAATAGCGATTATAAATTGTTGATTAAATTGTTTATTGTCCTGTGAACATTAAAGAAAAAAAAACTGCATTGTAATCCTTGCAGTAGTCTTTAAAACAGACACCGTGCAGTTGTTTGTGGGACAAAATATCATTCGGAGAAAACTGTTGCCAGTCTTGCTGGATTAATTTGTACTTGAGACGGAAATTTGAAAAAAAAAAACAACTAAAAATTAGGAAACATCACCCCATGAGATGGTCAGTTGTGCTGTTTGAAAGCTAGTGCCTCCAATTAGCTTTCTTCTTAATCAAATCATTTAGTAATCTTACCTTCGATTAGTCAAACAACGACTGTCCATCCGCCATCTTGGCATATGTACCACAGGAAACCCAACCTCGTAGTCTTCTTCGAAGTATTCTCGTACTCAGACCCTACTCGTCCTTCGATTTCTCAAGCCCAGAGTCTTCCGATCCGGCTCTTTGATCAGTGGGCTGACGTACGAGACCGAAACTGACGGATGCAAAGGGGACTAACTCGACTACCTCGCATTGGTGTGTCAAGTTATCAGAATTCTTTGCAAAACGCAAGATTATTAAAAAATATAATCGGCCTTGCTTTTGTGGCCTATTTTTTTGGTAAAGTTGATTTACATTATCTTCATTCAGATGACTATTGTAGTAGCTACGTAGAAGCAGATTTCTAGTCTCTGGTCAGACCACCAGTAAAGTCAGTCCAAGAGTCATCGAGTGAACGAACTGCATAGTTGATCAAAAAGTAAGACCTGGATGAATGTACTACCTCTACACCCACAATTGATTCTCTTACCCTCCCATACTCAAATATGTAAAACAATATAAACCTAATTGCAAAAAGGTGTTGTCATATAAAAATAAAAATAAAAAAACATCAGGAAATGTTTTAATTTACCAATTAGGAATAAATTATCACTAACGTCACCAAATTACACTAATTTACTATTATATTTTTACGGCGCATGAATGCATGAAAGGATTCCTTAGGCTTCCAAGCCAGAGGATCGTGTTTAAGCTTTCAGCGCCAGGTCGAATTGAAAGTTTAGTAGTTAGCGGGAGGAAAACCGGAAAACCCGGAGAAAAACCCTGAAAGCACGGGAGAGAACCAACAAGCACAGGCGAAACGACCAAGCATGAGATCGAACCGACACCAGGGAAAAACGTTTGCACATGCGTGCACTTCAGCACGGTTTTCTAATTTCGAAGAGTTTGAGTGAGAAAATAAATGTTTGTTTTCTCCAAGGATACAAACATGGACACTAAGTTTTGGCATTTTGTGAAGTCCAATAGTTAGGCATGTTTGAAAGTCAAATTTACTTATGTTTTGACTAATTTGCATACGGATTCAGATCATGCGCAGATCGTTTTGCACTCGTGTCATTTGTGGGATTGGCGAGTAGTGATGCATGCGCGTTAGCGCATTAGCACAGCACACTACTGACTATCAAAATTGTTCCATATTGCTTGTATTAAAGCTTTTACTTTGTGTTGGTAGTGATTTGCATTGTCGTTGTTCCGTTGGTCTTGTGTTTAGAATTTGCCTGCATGCTGTGTTATGTGTACTTGTCACAATACATACAGGTCTAGAATTTCTCTCTGAAATCGGGTTATGTACGATAAAATATGAATAAGTTTTGAGATTTTATTGTCTTAGACATGAACACAGAGGTAAGCTTTAGGGATCTAAACGGCACGTCCCTATCTAAATAAGTGCCTAGCGTGCATGGCTTTAGCTATTTTCTAATAAAGTTATTCCTAATATGATATAGTGATTCACGACCAAAGAATGATATGCTAGTATCTATACAAAATGAATACATTAATGCTTTTTTCTTTGAAACAAAATCTCTAATATGTTTGAGCCACCTCCGTAATTCCCCAATAAACCTCTTGAAACCTTTTCTACCATGATCCTTTGCGATGTTCTTTTTAGTTGCAACAGACCCTGTCTAATCTAAATCCATCGAGGCATCTGGAACATAGCCTAGTTTATCAAGGGCTTCAGCTAACCTAGGACTATCAGTCGCAAGACGGCGAGCTCCTGAAAAAAAAAAGAATTGAATTAGATTAAATTAACTTTTGTCTTTCGAAGCATCTTTTTATAGCATTTCTTAGTGTATCTAGTAGTTATGACATAGCTCTTATACATTTTTTTATAGTTTATATCCTTCGTTATTTTTATCCATCGTTTCTTGCTCTCTAAATACTGTTTATATTAACCTCATTTTAGTTTATTTTAAACTGCTCCAAGTATTGCAAATAGATTGTAGTTTACATATATACAAAAATCTAATGAGATGCAAGATATCAAATGAGATGCAGAAGTTAAAACATGCATAAATAAGATTGCTTAGCCACAGCATTTTGTGGAAAATATTTTTAGCATGAGTTTGTGCAATACTTATGTCTCTGATACGATATAATATAAGTCAGACCAAATAAGTTACTTTTTTACGTTCTGCATCTCATTATATATCTTGCATCTCATTAGATATACAGTCATTGTCATTAACGCGGTCCACCGAAAAAAGACATTTACACATATATTTTAGCTATGCGAGAATGTAAAAAATGATAGCGGATTCAGGTAGTTTTTTTGACGATAAAAGCTAAGTTAGCGCACTAAATAACGATAAAAATCCCCTTTTCTTGCAAGAAATATATTCTTAGGTAGATAGTCTAAAGTAGGTTTTTGCTATTAACTTCGCCAAGAAGAAAAAAATGGCATTTTCGTGGATTTTGGAAATGACCCCTAAGAGGGGATCTATAGTCCTATAGTGACAAGGAAACGAAAACAAAAAATGCGTACCTTCGCGTATATCTTCTGTTTGCCTCTTTTTGCGCAGCTTAGCTTCCTTTTTAGGATCTCGATAAAATTCCTCGTCTTGTTTATCCCCAAGATGCCTTTGTATTGCCATCTGATGCATTGCCTCATTCACTTGCTCAGAAGTAAGTCTAAAGAATACAAAAATACACACCAAGGTTTATCATATGTCTAACTTACAATGAAGAACCTAGAAACTACGTGAATTAATACTTCATCTTTGGTGCGCGATCTACACTTGGCAGCTCTTTGTGTGCATCAAACAGCAAGATTTCCAGAACATTCTTGCAATAGTGGTCCACGTGTCCATAAGGAATGCCTTCAGCCTCTCTGCTTGCTGCCCATTTAATGGTTTGCATGACCAAGTCCTTCTTAGCTGCATTAATAACCTCTGGAGGAAGGAATTTCACCTGGGCTTGTAAACATTTCAGTTCTAACTCAATCCCTGCAATCACCTAGCAGTAGAAATATGAGAACATTTTCATAATTTAATCGTCCGGCCACCCTAAATACAAAGTGTTTCATCCACTGTGACTGATAATGAACAGGGTCGTAGGTAGAAGGGAGCCAAAGGGGCAGACCCCCTCCCTTTCTGGCTAAAATAATGGCGGCTTTTAAGATTCCATGCTGTAGTTTCCAAAACCTATTTTTCGGTGTTTTTTGGGGGAAAATGGCGGATTTTCGAATTTCAGGTCCCCTATTGGAGAATCCTGGCTACGCCTCTGATGAAGAACATTTCATTTGCAGGTGAATATTGGACAAACTAGTGATGACTTACGTCGGGCTTGGGTTTTTTGTGGTTCTGTGGAATCACGTGGCTTAGGATGCCAGAATTTTGAACCTGTTTTCCATGAGTTTCGTGTTTTTCAAGTTCTTCAATCATTCCAATGGTGTAATCGTAGATATTGAACAACATCTGAAAGCTTGCTGCAATTGAAGTATAAAAAACGATGTTGTTTTGCTTGCAATTAGTAAATATTTAATCCAAAACCGCAATAATTTTACAATAAAATTGTTAATCTTACCTTGAATTGAACGGTGCTGCTCAATTTGACGCTGTGCGTGTTGGAGTTCATGCTGCCTGTGGTCAAAACATTCTCGTACAGAATGAGAATGTCCAGGTAAGTGCGGGTCATCACTGATATGGGTACGTGTTACCAAGAGGATACGGTTGGTAGGTGTGCCCTTGACCATGCGGAACCGATGACCATCCGTACGCGTACTGACGGTCATACGATGCTTTATCTGAAACAGGATCTGATGGTCCATCATGGCCATCATTAGATGATTTCACTGAAACACGATGTCCCGTTGACCATCCATTATCAGAAGCATTTCCTTTCTTGGATCTCCTATTCTTTTCAGAGGGGAGAAAAAAGCACTAATTACTTGATAGTTAAATGAGTACGCAATTCAGTACTTGAATATTTGAGTTATACTTAATTTTAGTCGCAATTAATTAACTCAATATACCTTTTTTTATATAATTGAAAAACCATTTCTCAGTATCATATACGAATTGAATAACAATATTATAAATGGATCGGAGACAAACGTATTGATCATGTATATAATACACTCTTCAGACTAACACACTCAGTACCTGGTATGAATTATGCTTGCTCTGCATCTTCAAGTTTTTCGCCTTAATGCTTCCTCCTCAGTCAATAATAGCGTAGTTCAGTCTACAACTCCCTTGCAACAAAATGATAAGACAGGGTACAATCAAGCAACGATGTCTAATGCTCTATGCGGTCTTGTTTTATAGTGAGTTACTGGGAAAATCCCTATAGGGAAAACACCTTCACAAATCGGGGAATTCATCGCAAGTCTGTACAGCGCTAGTTTCATTAATGACGTAATTTTTCTGACTTTCCGGGAATAATGATGCATTAGGGGAAACCTCGTCCGATTTTATTGATTATTTCTCGGAAACACTGACATTGACATTGACATTGAGCCAAATATAAAACCAAAGCCAACTATGAATTTACGGAATTCTGAAAAAACGTACTTCTTGGTTGATTTAACTCAGGACATGAATGACGAACAGACGGAGCTAGAATTTAGTTTGAATTTTAGAAAAACCAACAGACGTCCCAACCGCTAGCCTGCGTGCAGCCGGACTTTGCGCAGGTTACCCAACCGCGCCTTTACAATGATCAGAAGTGCCAATAAGCACTTTCGCGACTTTCAAATCTGGGGAAACACCATGGGAAAGCACCATCATAAACATCAGGGGAGAATACCAGGGGAAACACCAGGGGGGAACCCCTTTTCAATCACTTTATATAAACAAGCAAGCACTATCACTGTTCAAACATAATCGTGTGTGTGCTGCCGTAAAGTGCATCTAAGAAATATGTCCCACGTGGTATCAACTGAAAATTCCTTGCCCTGTGTCAGGATGCCCCAACCAGTAAGTCGAAAAACATTCAAAGTAAAACAGTGCCATTATCTTGTAATCATCTTTGCGTTTTGCCACCGTACCAAACGTTCAATGTTGACAACATTTTTGCTTTTCAGATTCAAACCTTTGGATTGGGTGTGCGTTAACGATAACAATACGATGTACGTATGCGAGCAAGGCCGCCTTAAATGCTGCACAAACGCTCATAATGATCTTATTGTACACTGGAAGTTTGACTGTGGAGATCGTACAGGCCCCCATCGAAATTGTCACTTCTTAAGTCCCGACTACGCTGGGCTTGCTCACGCTATTGGAATGGCAGTGCCTCTGCTTCCACAAGCTGGGTTGCAATGGTTTACAACACTCATGACTAACATTGACTACCAGTACAAACAGTGATTTTTTTGTTAAAGATCGCACAAGCTAGACAGTAAGGAGGTTCAATGTTATATATTTTTACATACTATGTGAAATATGATTCATAAACTAGAACAAGCTACATGAACGATAGGCAAGAGCTACGGGTAACGCTGTCAAATCTACAAACTGCTTAGCAACTTAATCTATTCCACCAAGAGAAAATAAACTAAGAGAAGGAATCCCCCCTATATAGCCTTGTAACCATCATGTTCACAGTTTGATGCTATTTTTAAACCATTTGTTTTTCTGCACGCGCATTTACTGCGTGCGCTCTGCGCTGTTTGCTTACGTTTTTGTGGTTTTTCCGTTATTTTGACTCTGCATTGAATATGAATGTGCTTGTCGAAAGCTTGGCAAATACGACAGGAAATTGAAGTAGTAATTTGTTTACTTTTCTGGAGTATTTTTACATTTATTTTCCAAAGCTTTCGACCTGCATCGTTATCTTAAGGGCAGATTTGAACATAAGAAAAGCACAAGACGCGCGCGCGATCAAATATGTGATATCATTGGGTGATATTTTTAGAATAGATTCTAAAAATAGCATCAAAGTGTGCACATGATGGGGCACGGGGATTCCTTCTCTTAGTTCATATTCTTTTGATTCCACTTATTGTTATGTCTTTGTTTTGCCTTTAAATAATAAACCAACTTCTCCTGCCGGGGACTTATAATGTGTAGTTTACTGAATATAACATCCCCACATGATTATTGAAATTTATTATTCTTTCTGAGAATGCGAAGACTCGGGATTTAAAATAATATTAACCGATTCAAAACTCCAGTTCTTCCATACGAGGAACGCTATAATCCAATCAGAATTCGAGTTTTGAACCGGATATTATTCTGAATCCCGAGTTTTCATATTCTCGGAAAGAATAATAAATTTAAATATTCGAATGATGAAACAATCAATGCAACCTAGGAGGGTAAGCTTGAACCGTTTTGACTGTAAACATCGCGTCATGCACGTTTTACTACTACACATAATTTAGGTCAAAGTGACGTACTGAGTTTTCTTTAGCGCCAGCAGCCTTTATTCTATGATAAAATTTGTTGGCTCGATTGTCTCTCGATAATATTGTTCAAATCGTATATATGATACTGAGATGGCTTGAAAAAAATCCCGCTTGATGAATGGCGTTCAACAGTTCGACCAAAAATTAAAAATGCATGTATAAAAATACATAGATAAAGGGATTTCAAATATAGAAGTTTTGCGCCATCACGTGACAGCAGCCATGTTAGAGGGCAATCTTAGCGAAATCCTTTATAAACCTTCGGTAATAGTTAGCTAATCCTAAGAAACTACGTTACAGTCGTTGGCACTAGGAAGCTCTTTGCGGCCACTATTAATAGTATGAGTGGTTCAAAGCTATTCTCTACCATGGATTTGATGTCATGTTATATTGGCAGGTAGAGCTAGACGAGAAAGCATCTCCTTTATCTATTATATGGCGCACAGGTGCGCACGAGCTCACTGGTTGAATTAGCAAAAATGTCTCCATATATCTATTTAAAAGTTTGATTAATTTCTCTTTTTGATCCGCTAGTAGCTCAGTATTTGAAAAATCGAATGAGTGTTTGGCCTGAAATTTCCCCAGGCTTGATCTTATCAGGTTGCCCAGTATTAGTGTTGTCGAAAATTGCACCAATTATTGGATCGTCTCGCCTAAAAAGTCCCAGGTTAGTGTGTTCGTTAGAGTCATAGGACGGTTGTAGGATCCAACAGTCGGATAGGCCAGTATTCAAATCTGAAACCGTAACTATGACTACAGCACCCGAAAATTTTTATATCGCATCGATAACGGCTCGCTTAGGTTTAAATTAGTTGGTATAGGTTGTTTGATCTCAGAAATCCGTCGGGCAAAGTCAATGTATTGCTTTGGAGGTCAACACTGCATTGAAATGTCTTAGAAAATCTTTACGTAAGATAAAACCATAGCAGATGTTCTGCCGGTGTAACAAATACTCTGTAATTGCTGTAATATCACATAATTTCTGAGATGGGGGTGTAGCCCCTGTACGAAGTTATATAATTGCTCGCCAATCGGTATACATAGTCGCTGGAAGCGTTTCTTACATCTGCCGAATAGTTCGGACCAATTCAGGAAGGTAGTTCAAGGTCAAAGTTTGGTTGTACGTACCACTCGTGAAAAGCACCGACTTACGTGTTGCATATCATCTTTAGGACATGCGTGTTCCCATGTTAATGATTAATTGATCGATAATAAAAATATTTTAAAGAGAAATGATATTTGTTTGATTGTTGTCCCGTAAAAGAATTAACGCCTTACATAAAATTTTTCAATGTGATCTATGATTTGTGCATATGGATTCCATACGTTTTCTCCTCTTTTTCTTATATTTAACTCATGATAGCCACATAAAGTCTTTGCACTAAAGTCATAATTGTGAGTATATGCGAAAAATTAAAAAAGCCACCGTAAACAACTGTTTTATCTATATTAATAATAATAATAATAATAATATAATATGATTTATATAGCGCCTATACAAGTCGGCTCTAAGCGCTGTAAAATATATATAAATTATAATTCAAAAGCTAGTTTAAACAAATGAGTCTTAAGGTCTTTCTTAAAAGTTTTTAGACATGAAATGTTTCTAAGAGGAGACGGTAGTGAATTCCATAGAACAGGAGCAGGACACAGAAAACAACGATAACCATAAGATTTAAGATTGTACGGACAAGTAACAAGAAGCAGTTCCTTGGATGAGCGGAGAGTTCTTTTAGGTTTATACACAGTTATGAGATCAGACAAGTAGACAGGAGCCAGACCATGAAGTGCTTTGAAAGTGAGGAGTAGAATCTTGAAATTGATGCGATGTTTCACAGGAAGCCAATGCAGAGAACAAAGGACAGGAGTGATGTGATTATACTTCTTGGAGAGAGTTACAAGACGAGCAGCAGAGTTCAAAACATATTGTAATTTATCAATTTGAGCATTAGGTAAACCATATAGAAGAGAATTACAATTATCAAGCCTGGATGTCACAAAAGCATGGACAAGTCTTTCAGTAGTATGGACGGAGATAAATTTACGAATACGAGCAATGTTACGCAAATGATAGAACGACGTCTTACAGATATTATTAACATGAGGAACCATTGACATCACAGAATCAAAGATTACGCCAATATTTCTTTCATTACAGGATGGTTTGATAACCTGATCGCCAAAGTGTAGAAGAGGAGTAGACAGATGAGGATTATACTTCGAGGACAAGATAAGGAGTTTAGTTTTTTCTTTGTTAAGTTTAAGTTTATTTTCAGTCATCCAGTCATTTATTTCACAGAGACAGGCTTCAATTCTTTTTATAGTTAAGTCAGTAGAAATATCATCATTGCAACTGAAAGGCATAAATAATTGGGTGTCATCAGCGAAGAAATGGAAGGACATTTTGTGACGACGGAGAATATCAGCTAGTGGTGACGTGTACAACAAGTAGAGAAGCGGACCAAGAACCGAACCTTGGGGTACACCACAGTTTATATCAACAATTTTAGAGAACGAACCATGAACAGAAACATACTGCAAACGATTACAGAGATATGACTTAAACCATTTAAGAGCTGTTCCACAAATTCCAAACTTTGAATACATACGATCAAGAAGAATAGTGTGATCAACAGTGTCAAAAGCTGCAGATAGATCCAGAAGAACCATAGCAACACCAGAACGATTATCAATTTCTTTAAGGATGTCATTATGGACACGAGTCAGGGCAGTTTCACAGCTATGAAGTTGTTTATAGGCAGACTGAAGAGGTTCATGCATGTTGTTAGATGACAAATAAGCACAAAGTTGATCAGCAACAACTTTTCCAATAATTTTAGAGACAGTCTTGAGATTTGATACAGGACGGTAATTAACGAGTTTTTCATGATCCAACGATGATTTCTTAAGAAGAGGTTTGACAATACCAGTTTTAAAAGAAGGAGGGACAGAACCATTTATGAGAGATGAGTTGACAATCCTACAGATAACAGGCAGAAGAGAAGCAGATTTATCTTGAAGGAGACTAGCAGGAAGAGGATCAAGCTCAAAGGACTATTTTATTTAGATATAATATTTTCTTACAACTCAATCTGAGAATAACCTGGATTCAATTGTCCTTTTATCAGTTCATATGTACATACTCAGTATATAACTCTACATTTAACAAGTATTTGACCCTAATAATTTAAATGTATAAAACTCAAATTTGGTGTCACTCCAACGATGTACTAACACTATTCAAATTACAAGTATTCTCTTCTTTCGCATACCCTTAATACTTTGCAGCTTAGTTGGGGGTAACCAGAGAAAAAAACTGCACTTATTTTGCTGAAGGCTGATCAGGCAATGTTGAAAATACCTTGTTTGATATCCAAATATAAAATGAAACTGAAAGAAATAGAATCTTGAACGAGTTCAAAGTAAATTTTAAATATTTCTTCGTAAGTTAATACAATTTCTGTAACAGTTTGATGTTCTGAACACGCAAAGTTAATTCAAAATGAATTGATAATCCCTGTTACACAAATAAAAGCAGGTATAGTTAATATTCAATCGAAGAGCGTTTCCTTTTGGTACAGTGTTTTGATTAATTGCCCTCCCAATGCGCAACGCATCATGGGGTGGGGCATGCAAAAGATGAGAATAGAGGTTTTGCACCATCACGTGGTCACAACCGTAATACAGCTTGGGCTGTCTGTGGTTAGATGGCAAAACAACACAATCCCTTTGTTCTTGAAAATTTAATTATTTCTCATGTAAAAAGATTGTATTTGTTCCTGCCATGTAACATGACTGCCATCACGTGGTGGTGAAAAAACCTTTATTGAAAGATTCCTTTTAACTTTGAATCAATATGAAATCCAAACACAATTCCAGAGATAATAGCCGCATATTATTCAATTACATATCCTATCCTCTATTAAATTATGTTTTCCACTGTCACTTAAAATAGATAGCGCAAAGCCTTGTAGGATAGACTCTCGGACAAACTTTGTAAACAAAGGCTTCGGTTACAAAAAAAAAGAAAAATAATGTTAGTCAGAAAACCATATTTCAACAAACTGGAAACAACAAAACATTAGCGTAACAAATTAGCATCACTTTGCTCTTGACGTTTTGGACTGTCCGCATTTCAAACTTGTAATGCATAATTGTGTTAACTCTTTTCATTGGTGACTACAAAGCACTCTACTTAAAATTGTCTTGAATGTGAGGCTAACATGAAATGAAATGAAATGTCACAAATTGTATCGAGAAAAATGGTGATCTCTTTTGTATTTAATTGTTAGCCTTGCCATTGATAGATTTTAGATTTAAGAGTATGTGTAAATATTTATTTTACATCTAGTGGGAATTTAGATGATTATAGAATTGATAAAGTGCAGTAGATTTCTTTGCGTTGTTGCTATTTTGTCAATATTGACAATGTCTTTTTTTCATTAATTAAAATATATGATTATTTTTAATAAGAAAATTGCAAATTGCTTGGTTTTAATGGGGGGAGGGGCACATTTGGAAAAAAAAACATTATTTGTAATAGTGCAAAATGCCTATATGTTCAGAATTACATTTAAACTATGGTTACCAAGGAAACGACACTGGTATTATTCTGCCAGTCGGCAGCACACTCTGTTTGTACACTCCAGGTTTTGGCATCCACTGGCTGTGTCTGGATATGGTCCCTCATAAATATTGTCACAGTAAAAGAACTGTGCATGGTCTAATGAGGGACACACGGACACTAGATTCAGCAGACCTTCAGCCGTCACGTTGAGGCAGCCTGATAAGTCCAGGTACTGAAGGTTTGGTAAGCCACCAAAGCTTGCCAGAGAACTTCAGAAAAAAAATTATAATTACTTCATGAAGATATATTGAATTATATGAACATAATACATCTATTTCATCCGACATGGAAATGGATATTGAATCCCTAGAGAAGAGATAGGTAGCTAAAAACTAGTGTGAGCTGCGTTGGTGTTTCTAATGAAACAGTAATGATAAAAGGGTACATTTCACACTGTGAAAAGATGAAAAAACCTACTGAAGTTTCAGATGCTAGTCCTTCGTCGGAGTAAAAGAGATGGAAGAAAGAAGTGTTTATATGATAGAACAAGAAAAAAGAAGCCAATGAGAACAAGGCACTCTGACGAAGGACTAGGGTCCGAAACGTCAGTAAGTTTTTCCATCTTTTCATGGTGTAAAATGTACTTTTTTATCATTACTATTAATTCCCTTCTTTAACTTACATTAGGCCAGCATCAGTGATTTGATAGCACCCAGACAAACTAAGAAACTGCAGCGAACACCTTGAAACGTTGGAAGGATAGTAATCTGCCATGCAACCACATGTCAAAGTATACTCATGTACTCCTTCTTCAATGTCAGTCTTTGACGTGTACTGTCCAAGAGATGAGGAAAGTTTGTTGAGAGTTTTGTCTGTTAATCAGCTTACAGCCAGAAAGATCAAGGACTTTTAGCTTGGAGCCTCCGCCTTTACGGAACAAACTAAGGCACAAAGAAAAATATATTATGGGATTAGAATAACCTTTTTTGAAGTCTGAAAAATTATAACTACTAGCCTAACTGCTTCCTTGGGGCAAAGATTAGTTTTGAGCTTTCAGGCATACACGCCCATTTTCAGGGATTACAATTTGTATTATTAGTCAATGAAGCATTGAAATAGCTTCCTAATTTTTTTCCAATAATTGGTCCAAACACAATGTGTAGTTATGGTTACCATTGTAAAGTATGGTAAGGCCATAGTACTGTACTGCAAGTTATTCTCCTGATAAACCATTCTGAATATTTACCCTTTGATTCCAGAGTCTGTGATGGTTGTCTGAGCAAGATTTAGATGTTCCAGGTTTGGACAGAGGGACAGAATCTTGAACACCTGGTAAAAAAAAACCAGTGAAACAATGTCCTTGACTACTTTTAATGGCAGCCCTTTCTCTCCACACTTCATTATTACTAAGCATCTGGGTATAAGGATTTTAAGGGGTTGGAAATTGGTGCAATGTACCTCGAAGGGGACCCGAGTCCTATTGTATACAGCACCAGTCTACGGGCAAAATCTCAAATGAATGAATGAATGAATGAATGATGAATGATAAGTGAGTGATATGAATGAATGAATGAATGAATCCTTCCACAGTTTATCATTACTAGCCAAAATCTGAGGGATGTAAAAGAACCAGTGAGGATGTAAAGAAACCCTGGCAGTGACCATCCTCAGTCTGCACCTCATACTAACCATCTCTCAAGATCGCAAATTGCATATAAAAAGCAATATGAAATTCACAACTCAATGTAAAGCACCTTTGATCATATTCATAAATAACAAATAATATAATAAATATTCAATTGAAGAATCGTTGTCAGGTCCAGAAACATAGAACATAGGTGCTGAGACCGAAATGGCACATGGGAAACTTGTACATTAATTAGATGCATGATGTAGCGGTGACCCGTGGCATCATCCACTGTTTTTAATACGTTTGGCATTTTAAACAGTCTGCATGGATGGCGCAAATGAATAAATTATACTATAATTATGTCATTTCCCATGTGCCATTTCGGTCTCAGCTACTATGTTCTATGTTTCTGGACCCGAAAACGATTCTTCAATTGATTGTATACTAACCAGCCCATTGCTAAGTAAAGGGCAACAGCCAAGACTTAATACTTGGACATTCTTGCCGACATATGGAAGTAAATTCTTAGCCATGTCCAGCATTCTTCCCAACTGAGATCTCATGGTACGTGTGCTTGTGCCATCTATATCTTCATCACTGTCATAGGATTCATCTACATCTGCGTCTACATCTGCATATGAACTACGATGCAAAAACATATTGAGGATTATAATATTATTAAGAGAGAATAGTCTATTCATATAGACCCGCCTGGGCATTTCAAAGACCATTGATTCTTTGCATCCTGATCTAAAGCAACCTTTGTCGACCTCTCAACCTACCAATGCCTTTTGTTCTTCTTATCTAAAACGTCAGGTACATTCACTTTTCCTTAACTTAACTCACTAATTCTAAGTAATTATCATTTTTATTTACTAATCTTTATTACTGTATGTCCAATTTCCTTCTTCAAGTAATTTTTGTTTGTATATTTTTACATTGTTATAGTTTTTCTTTTTATGAGTTAGATAACCGAGAGGTTAAATAAAGATAAAATAAAGATTTAAGAAAACAAAATTACCTTCTTAATTGAAGTAATCTTTCAATGTCTTCCTCCAACGTCCCAAATGATCCTGGACAATTACAATCACAAGGATCTTCCTCATTCAAAACACCAAATCTCCAATCATTCTTGAAGATCCACCGGACAGGATACAATTCTTTCCACAACTGCCCATCTCTGGCTAATGTTGACCAGCTTTTACAGACCTGGGCAGCACGGCACAAGTCTTTAGGGTTCAGATACGAGAATATCTTTAATGTCACTTCTGGGGGAAATTTTAATAATATGGGGAGGGATTTGAGTTGCGTTTTAGTTTTTGGTGACAGGCATGGTACGGCAAGTGGTCTTTCAGGTGTCTGTACGTCATCCACAAGCGTTTCATTATCTCCACTTTCACTGTCCGAAGAACTCCACTCATACTCAGAACAATTGTTGTTATCTGTTACATGGGAAAGAGCTGAAGAATGGCTCTAAGAAGCAAAAGAAGGAAGATTATCACTAAATCATTTAGAATGCAGATGCATGTTTCTTTGATATTTATTTATGAAGTTGCCAATTTTTATTATAATGATCTTCTTATTTATACTTGGATTTAAGAGTATAGCAGAGATTGTTTTATTTATTTAACGATATATTTTCTAATTGTTTATTCCAAGAGCCATAACGGCTCATCTAGGGAGATCACAAATCAGAGAGATTGCTAACAACTCAGAGTCCACTCAAATGAACTGCCACAGAATTTGAATATATTTTAGACACTCTCAACTCATACGCTGCTTTTTCACAGAGGGAGGACAACTTCAAAACACAGAGAAAATCCTTGTGGGAAGGAAGAGGAACAAAACATCAAACAAACTCTATTCGCATGTGGCAACCACAGGCTTGATTTTGGACCACAGGGCTCGAACCAGCAACCTGATCAATTGGACTTGCAGCGGTGAAAGACTGACACACTTGCAGCATACACCACTCATGCCACCATGTTTTGATTCTTCTCAACTATACTTACCTCAGAAAAAGCAACATGCAAATTGACCACTTTTTCTTTGATTATCTTGAGCTCCTCATAAGAGAAGTGTTCCATTAACAATGGCTGGAACACCTAGAATAACGAGTGATAACATGAATGAGAAGTAAAAGTACCATGTAATAATAATATTATTGATAATGATGATGATGATGATGATGATGATAATGGTGATGATGATAACGATGATGATAATGATGATGGTAATGATAATGGTGATGATGATGATATTGATAATGGTGATGATGATGATAATGATGATAATAATAATGATGATAATGGTAATGATGATGAAAATGATAATAATGATTATGATGATGATAATAATTATAATGATGATGATAGTGATGATGATGATGATGATGATAATGTTAATAATAAAAATAATTGGAGGTTCTTATATAGCACGTTTATACTTATCAATAGGCTTTACATTGTAAAAGTAAAAGCACCATCACTTTACTGCCGTTATCTTTGAAGTTCGACCCGAAAAGTTTGATGTCTTGTTCACAGAATTATCTCAAAGACTTTGACTGTTTGACAAAGAGGTATGTCCAAGCTAATTATAATTGGGTCAGTCATCATGACCTGTGACTGACCAGCCTTTATTTTGAGCCCAGAATACCAGCCAAGTTAGTTTTAGCTCAGTCATATGTACCTTGTTACTGGTCAAAATGTCTGGCAATTCTTGCCAGGTATTGTCAATGGCCTAACATTGATTTTAGCCCTGTTTGATGCTTGCCCGCATAGATTATTAACTCACCTCCTCCTCATGCCTCATGTGTGGAAAGAAATCTTTCTCAAACTCATTCACAGCTCTTCGGAGCTTGCTTTCATAGTTGAGTATGTTTAACAGTGTCTTTTTTCGTTTAGCAGTTTTAAATCCTCTTTTGATAAGGAACAAAATCTCCCGTACATGACTGTGTTTATGAATGTCTTTGACTATGGCTGCGATTTGATCATTTGTGAGCCGCAGCTGGAGCTTTCCCATGATGCATTTGTTTTCTACTTCTTCATGATGCTTCAGCTCTTGGAAGATGTTATTAAACCGTGACAAAAGACCATACAGTGAACTGTTGTCCTGGAAATTTGTTGTAGAGATCTATGGACAGAAAAATTAAGAAATTAGATAATGTACTAAAGTACAAACACTAAAAGTGTGCAACACTTTGCACTATTTAGTAGTAAATAGTGCTAATTAAACAATAGAAAACAATAGGATTAGCATAATTTGGCAGTATTTAGTGGTATTTATGTTACACAATTATTTATTATTATTTACTTACACCACTTATTATTTATTTATTTATTTGAATATTTGCCAGAGGCATGTAAATTTTAAAAGAACACTAAGTCCCCTATTAGGTAAATTAACCAACCCAGCCCCATAAAATAAACCCATAACCCATCCCACAGATACACCCCATGCTAGAAAAAAACTGATCACCTATTATATGAAAATCTAGAATTTTGTCTATAAGAAATTAATGTAAATTAAGTTAAATTGATTAGAATTTTAATATAGAGAGCAGCAACTTACATACACCCACTTATAAGAACGTTGTCATACGAAAATAGAACATTAGTGATTTAGTGGGATAGGAATTATATTAAAAAACAAAAGAAGATCACTGAAGCTGGACTTTATCTTTTGTCTCCTAATGTATTCCTTTCTCACTAAATTACCAATGTTCTAGTCTTGTGTGACAACATTCCTGCAAGTAGGTGTATAGCCTGTCAATTATAACATACATCTACCGTCGTTTTCGCCTAAGCGTCAACACCCTACACTAAAACATATTCTCATTGGTTGCCGAAACATTAGAAGTCAGTCAACTGGAACGTGCATGTTTTGGCCCGCTTAGATCAACGGCTCTCGGAATTCGTGCTGTAAACATTCTCTGTCAACCTGTTTGGATGTTGTCTCTCTTAGGAAAGAAACCAAATAGCTGAGCTTGCAGTGAATGCATCAATTAGAGATACTGGACGAAGGTTAGGATAGATCCCTCAACAGTTTCAAGAATTGTTAATTAACGATACCATTATTGTCAGCAAGAAACCGTTGAGCATGCTTCAAAAGATCACATCAGAACTTTGAAAAAAGTTAACATTTGACGATTCAATTTTACTGGAAACGATGGTGTTAAACGAGGGATCAACTTCTCTGAAAGAATTACAGGCAGATTTGAATACGTTTGGAAGCTGTGGAGTGTTGTCTCTTTACACAATATCAAAACAAGTTCGTAATGAACTTCCAAGTGGTAAATACCGAGTTGAGACATGCGCGTTCCAATAGACTGACTTTTAATGTTTCGTCAACCAATGAGAACGCTTTAGTGTCGGGTATTGACACTTAGGCGATAACGACTGGTATTTACACTGCGAATAATTCAGAATTTGACAAAATTGCTCGTTTTAAGGGAGGTTGGGTCAAGTGACCTGTTAGTGTTTTTGCATATTATATAAAAAGTGAAAAAATTGTATAATTCAGTTTTATTGAACAAAAAATCTTTAGATCAATATTTCAATGGATTTAAAGGAATTAATATTTTATCAGAGAATAATTCATTTTAATATTAAATAATATGCAGAACTGCAGGTGGTAGTTTTAGATAAAGTAAAATTGGCAACATTACATGTACATAATAAAGTGCTTTCATGGTTGAAAACATATTACATAACATTGTTCCTTTCGTAAAAATTAAAGAGTATATCTACTTTAGAAAGCAATAATACTAAATTCAACTTGTTTAAGTAAATATAAAAGCTCAATCGCATTTTGAACTGAAGTGTGGCCGATGAAAAACAAATTCTAGGTTAATTAGCCTGAACTTCTTGCCAAATTTATTCGCGTGAAGAACTTGAAAGAATAAATGCTCAGAATAAACCAAGGGGTTAAAAATTGAAGTATATTTTATAAAATCAAGGTATAAATATTACGTTTGAGAAGGAATGTCAGTAAAAACATTTCGAAAACCGAAGAGCAAAACAGCGATAAGCTGAACTTGCTACAGGAATACAGTTCCGATTGCCGTCCAAAATAACGAAACAGTGAGAGATAATTTCACTTTTAAGTAACCCAAGTAACACAATTGTCGTAGTATTCAAAATGTAGTAGTTGTATTAAAAATCAGACGCTTTATTTCATCGGAATTTATTCAAACGAAAATACAATATTCGTCAAGTTGAACAAAAACACAGCGACATTATGACAAAGTTTTGCGATTTTAGACGTATTTCTTTAAGCTAGAGCAATACAAATTAGTAGACATAAAGTTTAGGCATTGTAGATTTATTCTTTACCTTTTCTGTGGCTTCAGCAGACGATCTGTTTCATGCGAATGTGAGGTATTTTGAAGACATCCACCTCGTCTGGATACGCGACAGCCGCCATCTTGAATCTGACGAGGGAAGTCTTCGAAAGGACTCATGGGTAATGACGTAATTCCGCGACGGAAAAACTCAAAATGGACGACAGAAATAACAGACTGATTCTATAGTCGGCAGTTTAGTCGGCTAAATGTCGGTGTTGTCGCACTTTTGACGACGACCCATAAACGAGCGAAACCTACGATTTATAGAATCCGCAAAAATCCAACAGAACGTAAAATAAGTTTTTTTTCTGACCAATTTTTCCCCACTAATGATGACAAACCCCCGCCACGAGAGCCTAGTTAAGGCTACCTGTGTTGTTTTTATGCTTTTTGCAAATGTTGACGTTGATTCTTAATTTGATTGAATGTATTCACGGTTGCAAAGTTTCTTTTAGTCAGGAATTAAGTTTCTCATTTGGCAATTTTTCTTCTTTTACTTTACATTGAATTTTTTTCCCTTTTGTTGTTGTTATTTTGTTGTTGTTACCTAACTCAGTCCAACCTAACATTCAGTGTATTGTCGTTCGCACGGGTTCCCTGTGGATTTAAACGTTTGGGCTTCCTTTATTAAAGGCCAGGTCTCGAGGCTAAAGTCGAAGATGTGTATCTTGAAGTTTTGATTTATATTTTTAAAGCTTCAAGTACGGGAGAAAACACCAAAAGGAAATATTTGTTCACTTCCAAGGAAGGTAAGCTTACCATTCGTCTTCCTCTTTATTTCTCATTCTTGTTATGTATTATTGTTATGCTTTGCCGTTCACTTTTGTCACATTCGCTTTTCTACTGCTATTCAGGTATTTATTTGTGTGTGTGTTGTTACTTTCTGGAGCTACTGAATAAAATTATAACTTAAATTGCCTAGGGTCTAACTTAGAAAACCTTACGGTTCCTTTATCCTCTAGTCATTTCCTTGAATGTTAAGCTTTTTTTTTTCATGATAGATAATGCAAAGTAAAACTAAATTAGGGGGGGAAATGCACTAATCACGTTATCATCCATGACGGATAGAAAAGAAATTTGTTTGAAAAATTGAAAATATTATAAGACTGACGTGAAGTATGAAATATGGAATCGAGTCAAACTGCTATTGATCGAGGCCTTATTTTGATCTTGATGTTTCCTCATTTCGTATATCAACATCTATCTTCTACTCATTAAACGGAGTAGCCGCGACGTGCTTGAATTATCTGATACTTCCGGAGTAATCTGTAAAACGCCTTCGTTACGAAAAAATTCTCGTCAATCTTACTCCTAGCAAGCCTTGCACTGACAGACTTCTTGGTTGGAGTTACAGTTCAGCCATTACTGATCCTTATAAACATTACAGCTATCGAGAAATTGAGGAAAATATTTTGCATCATTTCTATAATAGGTGACAATTTGCATGGGATTCTGGCCAGCCTCGTTATCTCTTGGTACTTTAGCACTAATCAGTATTGATCGTGTGCTGGCTGTTAAGCTCAAGACCAGATACAAAACTACTGTTACAGCAGAACGCGTGAAAACAGTTCTCATTTTTTCATGGGCTTTGGGCGGCGTTTTGATAGCGCTGAACTACGTTGTAGCCACCCTATCTAAGGTTCATGATTTTACCATGTTCTTAATAGGTTCTGGAACTTTCGGCCTGCTATTCGTGATCATTCTTTGCTATTCGCTGGCTTTTCGAACACTGACAAAAATGACGTCATCGGTTTCCCAAGAAACAACACACAACCCTTCCTCATCCGCTGTTTTCAATGTCCTAAAATATCGAAAATCACTGAAGACGATGCTCATCATATTGTTGACAATAATGCTCTTTTATTTGCCATATTTTGGAGTTACAGTTGGGAAACTTGTTATTTATAAGACCGATTTTTGGCGACAGTTTTCTATCACTACTATGTTCAAGTTTCTTCAGTAAGGGAGTTTATGGTTTATCTAAATTCTTCAGTCAATCCTCTTATTTTCTTGTGGCGTTTTCATGACCTTCGTGAAGGAACGAAGAATCTAATTAGAAGTACTTTTAATTAAAATGCATTTACTTCTTAACTACCATCAAAGATTTCCAAAGAAAGAAAATTGGATTCAAGTGACTCTTGGAGCTGCTGACACTCGGTGCTGAATGAGAAATAAACGCGGTTTTGAAACACTCTTGTCAGTATCCTTAACGATTTCTCTCATTTTCGCTTTACTTAAGAATTGAACTCTTTCAAAAAGTTAGAATACATTTACCGAGCAACTAAAGGCGTATATTGTTAGAGCTCCTAAAATCTATTAGTGATATTGAATAGGGCTTCAGCTATGCTCAGTTCTATTATAAAACAACATTGGAACTGTAGGACACGACTGAGCAAAGCAACATTCTCGAACATTCCTATTCCAAGCTTCAAGTGTTTGATTACCTCATATAATAGGCTTTGACCTTTTTTTCGTGTAAGATACAGCTATTTCAAAAAAGGTTGAATACTGCGGAATACTGCATACTGAAAAATGCAGTCCAAGACCAAAGGGCATTGTGGGTCTCGTTAATTCGAAATAAAAAGTAAATATACAGCAATTAACTCTCTACATGTGGTTAGTATATTGTTTGAGATGGAATGCGCTAAGAATAGGATAAATACTTATTATTAATCCTACTTTAGATAATGTCACTATGACCCACAATGCACTTCGGCGCAGCTCAATGCCTGCCCACCCTGATATCTAACCCCAAATTATCTGACGATGAGTTTACCCCAGTGTTTCAGTTATAGAATTATTTTGGTAGCCAAGAGAGAGTGCTAACCACGAGCAAATGGGAAAAGCAAGCAAACTGATGTGTAGTGCCTGATGCAGGTGTTTTTTCTACTTTTGCTTTTACGTGATATAGACGATTTTCAGCAATACATCACACGTATGATATTTATTTCCGCCCTTGACGTCATATTTATTCAATTCACGTGAAATTTATCCTTTATTCTTTTAAATTTCATTTGAAGCAAATAAATTTCCAAACAGAAAAAAAAAAGCTTTAAACGCGTATACTGATAAGGCATGTGATAGGATTGATTATAATGGCCTATAAGTTCCAACAATAGTATGCATTATCCATATAACGATGTGTATATTTAACTTAACTTAACTTAACCTAATTAAGCCGGGAACAGAATATTCTAATATTGGACTTCCTGTGCTTGTAACACGCCAGCAAGTGAGGTTTGTGTGTGTAAGTAGCCGTCGCACTTAGAGATGACTGTGTTAAAAACCTGAAGGTTACAAAAGGTTCGCCATTAGTGAAGTAGTTCATCAACTGGTTCATCGATGAAAAAAAATTTAAGGAAATAATCCCAAAAATTTGCAAACTATTCGCTATATTTAACTGAAAATTCAAAATGGAGCCGAGATGTTATTTAATGGATTATTTTGATCTTGATGTTTCCTCATTTCGTATATCAATATCTATCTTCTACTCATTAAGCGGAGTAGCCGCGACGTGCTTGAATTATCTAATACTTCGAGTAATCTGGAAAACGCCTTCGTTACGAAAATCCTCGTCAAACTTACTCCTAGCAAGCCTTGCACTGACAGACTTCTTGGTTGGAGTTACAGTTCAGCCCTTGATGATCCTTGTGAACATCACAGCTATCGAGAAATTGAGAAAAACATTTTGCATCATTTCTATAATAGGTGAAAATATGGGATGCTGGTTAGCCTCGTTATCTCTTGGTACTTTAGCACTAATCAGTATTGATCGTGTGCTGGCTGTTAAGCTCAAGACCAGATACAAAACTACTGTTACAGCAAAACGCGTGAAAACGGTTCTCATTTTTTCATGGTCTTTGGCCGGCGTTTCAATAGCGCTGAACTACGTTGTAGCCACCCTATCTAAGGTTCATGATTTTACCATGTTCTTAATAGGTTCTGGAACTTTCGGCCTGCTATTCGTGATCATTCTTTGCTATTCGCTGGCTTTTCGAACACTGACAAAAATGACGTCCTCGGTTTCCCAAGAAACAACACACAACCCTTCCTCATCGGCTGTTTTCAATGTCCTAAAATATCGAAAATCACTGAAGACAATGCTCATCATATTGTTGACAATAATGCTCTTTTATTTGCCATACTTTGGAGTTACAGTTGGGAAACTTGTTATTTATAATACCGATTTTTGGCGACAGTTTTCTATGACTACTATGTTCAAGTTTCATTCAGTAAGCGAGTTTATGGTTTATCTGAATTCTACAGTCAATCCTCTAATCTACTTGTGGCGTTTTCGTGACCTTCGTGAGGCAACAAAGAATCTAATTCGAAGTACTTTCAGTTAAAAATCCATTTACCTCTTGACTATCCTCAAAGATTTCCCAAAGAAAGAAAATTGAATTCAAGTGACTCTTGGAGCTTATGACGCTTAAACGCTGAACAATGAGAAAAAGGTTGTTAAAGTAATAGTGCCTCTCTTATGGGTTTTTTTATTGCGAGAAATCTTGAAAAACCAAAGTAAATTGAATATTTTATAGTAAGGGACTTGTTAAAGTAATAGTGCCTTTCTTATAGGTTTTTTTATTGCGAGAAATCTTGAAAACCAAAGTAAAATTGAATATTTATAGTAAGGGACTTGTTAAAGTAATAGTGCCTCTCTTATAGGTTTTTTTATTGCGAGAAATCTTGAAAAACCAAAGTAAAATTGAATATTTTATAGTAAGGGACTTGTTAAAGTAATAGTGCCTCTCTTATAGGTTTTTTTATTGCGAGAAATCTTGAAAAACCTAAGTAAAATTGAATATTTTATAGTAAGGGACTTGTTAAAGTAATAGTGCCTCTCTTATAGGTTTTTTTATTGCGAGAAATCTTGAAAAACCTTTATAGTACGGGATTTGTATCAGAAAATGCGCTGACCGAATCCAACAAAAATCCTATTAATTATGGTTTACAGACTTCTAACGGGGGGTGGGGAGGGGGGGGAGTTGTCTCATGCGATTCGTAAGGAGGGGTATAACATTCCAGGTTGGCCAAGGAGGGTCAGCTTATTTAGCGATTTAACGATTCTATTACTCCCCAACCTTAGCAACTTTTCCTCTTTACTAATCTAGGACCTAAAATCGTATCTAACTGATATAAATCAGCCCGGAGGTTGCCTTATAGGGTTCGACCTGAGAGGTTGTCTTACTGAGAGCTCGATAGGATAAAAGTTTGAGTTTCCAACTTCAATTTAAATTCCAGTGGTTTTTATTTCTATGTATTTACTAGATTGATAATACAGACGTTGTCTCTCTATAATAAGTTAGACTATATGAACAAATATTGATCGATTATGGCGTATAATTACGTCACTACTGTAAACTCGTTTTTTAGCCATTGGGGAAGCTCTTGATTGACTTGTGATAATTAAGCAGTCAAGACATGTGATAGACTCGCCTTGTTTTCTGAAATCAGTAACTAAATGAAAAGTTCAAATTACTTTTAGGCCCGCTCATTCATAAGTAAAAGCTAGACCAGCTCCGCGCCATCTGTTTTACCTTCTTGACCTTTACCTTCTCTTAGGTTCATTGAAGCTTATCGGAAATCAATAAATTTTACTTGAAGTGGTTCTTGAAGAAACAAAAAGCTCAAGGCCCCTTAATAAGTAAACTCTTACATTGAGATTTTAAAAAAATTGACAGTTAGCTGAAAAAGAGGAAAAACGAACGAACCAACGAACCAACGATCGAACGACCGGCCGACCGAGCAAACGACCGACCTACCGAACCAACGAACCAACGAACCAACGAACCAACGAACCAACGAACCAACGAACCAACGAACCAACGAACCAACGAACCAACGAACCAACGAACCAACGAACCAACGAACCAACGAACCAACGAACCAACGAACCAACGAACCAACGAACCAACGAACCAACGAACCAACGAACCAACGAACCAACGAACCAACGAACCAACGAACCAACGAACCAACGAACCAACGAACCAACGAACCAACGAACCAACGAACCAACGAACCAACGAACCAACGAACCAACGAACCAACGAACCAACGAACCAACGAACCAACGAACCAACGAACCAACGAACCAACGAACCAACGAACCAACGAACCAACGAACCAACGAACCAACGAACCAACGAACCAACGAACCAACGAACCAACGAACCAACGAACCAACGAACCAACGAACCAACGAACCAACGAACCAACGAACCAACGAACCAACGAACCAACGAACCAACGAACCAACGAACCAACGAACCAACGAATCAACGACCGACCGAACGAACCAACGAATGAACGACCGACTGAACGAACCAACGACCGACCGACCGAACGAACAAACGGACGAACGAACAAATACACGCACACGACGTACAAACGAACAAACATTCAAGTCAACGTGTAAAAAGCAAACAAATGACAAATCAAAGAATAACGACAGAGAATAAAGGATTCAATATTAAGTAACACACACACATCACAATGATTCATTATCACATTAAAAATAAGAATGAATAAATAAAAGTATCATGTTAAAGCAAATATACAAACACCCTCTTGTCACCCTATAAACTTGTGTATTGCTTTACAAATTTTTCATTACCTTTTCGCACCCAAGGACACCACAGGTTTTACTGCATTCATGAGCAACATTGATCTCGTCACATCTGTCTTTCTGGGAATCACACGTCATCATGCTCTCTGCATCGTAACATTCATCTGAACAAATTTAAGACGATATCAAGAATTATATTGAATTAAGCTGTAGTAGATTCCCTGAGTGAAACGGCAATAAAGTATACTTTAACGTTGGTCGTCACGACTCGTGGCTCCGTCACTGACAGCCTAAAAAACTATATCAGCATTAATGATGAAAAGGTAAATTATACACCGTGAAAAGATGAAAAAACTTACTGACGTTTCGGACGCTAGTCCTTCGTCGGAGTAAAAGTGAAAGAGGTGGTAGAAAGGAGTGTATATAAAAACCTCTACCACACCAGATTCTACCACCTCTTTCTCTTTTACTCCGACGAAGGACTAGCGTCCGAAACGTCAGTAAGTTTTTCATCTTTTAACGGTGTATAATTCACCTTTTCATCATTACTGTTTCATTAGAAACACCGACGCAGCTCACACTAGTTTTTAGCTAGTTATATCTTCTATATCAGCATTAGAAAGAGAACCTTTACTTTTTAGTATAACCATACGAAGATTCACTACGTCAGGTGCTATATCATCCGAGAAAACTTTAGTAGAAAATTGCCAAATGTACAGACATTTTGTATGTCTGGTGTGTGACGCTAATTTGATTTGCGGTCGCCATTCTGGCCTTCCGATATAGGATTTTCTTTGCATGTCCCAGAAAGTGATGTCTTGATATGCTGTACTTACCGCATCTTCCACATGTTTTACGGCATTTTGAATTCCATGGCGCCTCATTGCATTGCGATTTGTCAATTTGAACTTGAGCATCGCACAGTTTATCTTCTAAGATATCCTGACAGACTAAACAAGTTTCGATATTTTATTAGCAACATATTCTACCTCATCGGGGCCCAGGGGTAAGAGAAACGAGTGACAGAAAGGGAATTAATCTCGTGGAGTCGCATTGGAAACCGTGAAAAGATCCCATGATTTTTTGGGGGTGCAAGTGCAACGGCTTGTAGAAGTGGGAGCAAAAAGGTAGTGAAACAGAAAATCGCACGCTTTATTAGTTCTACTTTTTTCTTTTGTTGTGAATGTTAATAAATTTAATTTCTATTGTTTTTCTTTGGATATGATTACGAGCTACTGTTTTGCACCTCGTGATCTCGACCCTGCATTGACATTAATTCATACGGAATTTCTATTCTACGAGGAATGCTTTGTTATCGTCAACCAACATCTTGGCTTTGACGTAACATGCACCCCAAGAATTAAAAAAATAATAAATAGAAAAATAAATAAATAAATGAATGAATGAATAAATGAATAAATAAATAAACAAATAAATAAATAAACAAATAAACAAATAAATAAATAAGTAAATTAATTAATTAAATAAATAAATAAATGAATGAATGAATGAATGAATGAATGAATGAATGAATGAATGAATGAATGAATGAATGAATGAATGAATGAATAAATAAATAAATAAAATAAAATAAAATAAATGAATAAAACGAAAAAAATAAAGATAAAAATCGAAATAAGGCCTATTTGGAAAAAAATAATTAATAGTGTATAACCTAAAAAGTTAACGTCACAATGCCGAAAATAAAGGTTAAAGTCGTAGTTTAAAGTTTTTACCAATGAGAAATAAATTTATAAACATAATTGAACTTCTGGAATATTTAGTTTTACTTTATCCGCAGTTTCATGAAATAAGCAAATCAAAGTTTCAGTTTTGATTTCATATCGTTAATTTATTTATACGTCAAGTGGTTCCGCGCTAATAGGGGCCGATTATAACTAATTAGTTCTTGTCGGTTTCAATGTACAATTATAGTTACCAGATAGTTCTTGTGATTCACGTTAACTAATTAAGAAGAGCTGGTTTCCAAGCAACAGATGTTTTGCACCGTTATGTGACCATCATTAGCAACCAGACATATTGGAATAATCGTTAGTATCTTATCTGTCATATAACATAGCTGAACACGAAAAAATGTTTTTTTCCAATGCGCACTTGACACATAACGGTCGTTACACGGACGTACGTTCGTGAAGTTTTCTAGCTATGACAGTTCGCTTGTGTAAACTTTCTTTTTATTATTATTATTTTTAATGATCAATACTGAGATGCACCGCGAACAATTGCAACGTCATTAAACGAAAACTACGAAGCACTAATGTAAAAGGCAAGGCTTACTTAGAGACCATATAACCTTTTAGAGAAGATGCGAAAACCAGATTCATGATCATCTTAGGGTTCTTCCATCTGTTCAGACAATAAGATACAACACATCTTTCAATGCACCGATTACGACAATAAACCGCGATAACAGGATAATCTGTGTCAACGAATCCCTCACTAACCAAGACTGGTCATTTGATATTTTAAACTTTTATGAATGAATAATATTAGTATTCGTAATCAGGTGATATGATCATTGCACTGACTTGGGGTTTGGGAAAAGATAGCTAATTAGATGTATCCGTTTAATGAGATGTTTAAAGAATTGATTTCTTTATTGGTTAATCACAAAGAATACTGACAAACCACGAGATTCCTAACGATATCTTTATAAAACAAGATATATTTTTGCCCATTAAGAATCCATCAACGTACCAATTACGATTCCATCTGTGTTTTTTGGGGGATAATTAGCTCTATTGCGGTGACTCGTTTGATCGAATTAAGGTCATTTCAGATAATTAAGTATCAGGAAATAGCATCATGACCTTGAATAATTGTGAGTGTACAAAAGAGTCCTATGATCTTGAAATGGGATTCGCATATTTTAGAGTTGGGAAAATGGCATCTTATGCACTGGGAGTGGTATTCACAAAAAAAAAAAAGATCAAAAATATGGGATTGAGTTTGAGTAAGACATAGGCTGGGACTATGGGATATAGTGAAAATGGGCGCTGGGAAATGGGATTAAGGTCCCCCCATATCAGGACCTTTTTAAATATAGGATAGGATTAAGTGTCGTAGGGCAGAGCAGGCGTTCTAGCTACTGTATGTAAAACTCAGCTCATAAGCAACTCTAGTTCCTGTCTACATACAGCTGTTATTTTAACTAGTTCACTCGATCAAGTGAAGAAAAAACATTGTACAAAGAAAAGACAAAACGAAAGCTGAAAAAAGTAGTTCGCGACATTTGCCAATATGATAAAAACCTCATGAAACATAAATAAATACATAAATACGAAATTACTGATTGAATTTGACCAAAGTCGTCTGGAAAACGTGTTTTCACCTGATAGAATATCTTGATAAAAACCATTACTATACAAGATCAATCAACTTGAAAAACATGCCTAAAGAGCGACAAATAAGAAACTTGCTCTTGTTTTAAGGAGTACGTTTTTATGGCGTTTTGAATTGTGAACTTTAGAAGATTCAATAGTGCTGCCTTGTTTACTCTGATTGAACACGTTAAAAAAAGAAAGCGAATCATTATATAGTTGCACTAGAAAAAGAAAAGCTTAAAGAGTACAAAGCAAAAAGAAATCAAATTCCCTAAAAGTCTTGATAACTGAGCTAAATAACTCTAATAAACGAGTTTTATCGTCTGCATGTGTAGAATCGATTTTCTCCGTGTCTGCCCTTGAGCTATATCTGTGGTTGACGGAGAGGTCACTTTGGCCTGATTGATCAAAGAAACTGAAACCTAATAACTACTTTTTTTTTAAAACCTGGTAACAAACAATCGAATTGTTGTACAACAAATTCATTATTATTGGCTTCTTAATAAAATAATCTCAGAAAAACGATATCAAAACAAAGCAAAGATGTTTTTTCCTCAGCTTGATTTTTATTTTTTATTTCGAACGCCAAGGAACAGCAAAGGTCAAGAATAATAAAACGCAGTTGCACGTACCCATTTCTGAAGACGCATTCTCCATCGTTATCACCACCAAAAGTATCAAAAATAAAGATGTTTTCACTACAAAATCCATCGTTGTGGGTTTTTGGAAGTTTGTGGTTTGCTGAAGAGGCGTTTTTTTAAAGTCAGCGAAGATCTAGCCGAGAGACAAGCCAAACTATTGAGTTCAAGTTTAGAGACTGACTGATGGCTGCTTAGTGAGGCTTAGCCCAACAATGACCTACTCTTACGCTCCTTAGGCAAATTTAAAAGCTGTCAAGACTGATGCGATTGGAGGGAGATATACAGCAAGCAGTGTCAACAACATCTTCAAATTGCTCATTAGTTGACACGCTACGATACCGAGGGGCTTGTTAGAGATACGTTAACTTTTTAATTGGTCGTGATTCTTTTTTCAATTCAAATATATATACATTTATATATTCATGGGAATCTTTGTGGATCGGTAATAAGAAAAAGCAGCGTGACAAAAGAAGAAAGAAAGAAGAAAAAGAAAAAGAATGAAAGAAAAAAAAATCACAATGAATTTAAAAAAAGCTATTTTTCTGAAATCAATATCCCATATTTTCTGAACACTTTTACGGTTGACTCGTTCATTACTTATGAAATTTTTGTAAGAAAAAACCTTTTCGCAAGCAATTTAATGAATTTATGGCAGCCTAAAGGACGAAGAGGTTAACGAACTAATGAAGATTTAGAAAATCACTCATTGCCCTGATAATTATTTGTTTAGTAATTGAAAGCGGGATTCCTATTCACTTCGTGTGCAGCCATAGCAACCTTGGGTAATGTCCCGAATTCACTAAGAGCTTTTCTTGTTTTATGTGACCTAATTCAATTAAATGTCTTCTTTTTTTCTTTCTCTTATAGTTATATCCATGCAGATAACGGGCCCATTACTATTATCAAATAACTAGAAGATAGGGAAATCTTTTGCACAATCCTAAGAGGGGAAGGGGAGTGGGGTGGGGGTCGTAAAGATGAAATTTACTTTGTATAGAGAATTATAAAATAACGGTTATGAATGTCGCGTTCTGATTGGTTGAGAGCGCATGCTTCATGAGAGCACATTGCACGCGCGCACACTTTCAGTTGCGTCATTCCTATATCTTATTGTAATTTGTATTTTATAAAAGAAATAAAAAACTTGCTTGCTGTGCTGTGTGCAGTCATATAGCACTTGAGGATTGGCAGAACACTCGAGAAGTGTCCAGAAGCATGCACTCCGCTACGCGTCGTGCTTCTCCTAACATTTCTCCCGTGTACTGCCAATCCCCGCGTGCTTCATAACTGCACACAGCACGCGCGCGTTTTCTATGTCTTCAATTTTAAACTACAGTACATGTAATTAAGCATAAAAAACGGAAACGGAAGTGGAATTTGCTGTAATGTAAATAAAGTTCCCGACACCTGATTGTCAAGGTGCTTTTGCAAGTTCTTGGTACTTCCCTTCTTCGACGCCAGCTTTCCCCGCTTCGTCATCTTGCGGCCTTTATTCCTTTGGAAGTAAAGAAATTCACTTGGTCTTTCATAAGAGAAACCAGAGGTGAGATGACAAGATTAATCGATCCACTCGACCTTTCCAAGTGATCGAAAACAAGTGGAACTGTTTGAAAAATTGAGAGTATATGGACCGCGTGGCACTAATGAAATAGTCAAAGATATAGAAGTAGTAAGTTGTAGTGCTTGGGAACGAGGTTATTCCGGGCGAAAGCCCTTGGAATTAAATTCGGAAAAATTAATTTCCGACCTCGCTGGGATTCGAACCCACGACCTTCGGAATTGTACTACCGATGCTCTTCCAGCTGAGCTAGAGGTCAGACTGAGAGCAGCGAGGTCGGAAATTAATTTTTCCGAATTTAATTCCAAGGGCTTTCGCCCGGAATAACCTCGTTCCCAAGCACTATAACTTACTTCTATATCTTTGTTTGAAAAATTGGTGATTTTCCAGAGCCAGTGGATAGATTTGCAAACACATCATTGCCATGGACTATCTCCTTCAACTTGCGTTGAACGCCCTTGAATTCACTGAAATTAAACGACTTCAAAGCATTGGCACAAGAGTGATACGTCCGCCATTTTGTTCAGTATGAATTTTAATTTATTAAATTATGCTCCTTGATTTTCGAGGAGCAGATCGCTGATTGGCTGAAAAACACAATGTCAATCCCATGCGCCCACGCCAGCCGTTACGGGGGAAAGTATCGCGGATGCACGAAACCCCAACGGCTGAAATCTGAGCCTAGTACGTCTTACTGGACTACTTCGACGATGAGGCGGCCATTTTGAATCACAATGCATTATATGGTTCGCCCAGAGGGCAAAACAAAACAAAGATGCTGAATAATATGACGACCCTAAGATAATTGAGAAATTTCCTCAACTGTGGAACTGGAATTTAACTGTGGAAATTTATTTTATTTATTTCTTGTCAAATTGCCTCGTTATGAACCGTAAACGTATAACAAAGTTTTGGCCATTTGCTCCTTAGATGACTCACAATGCCTTATGATGATTCAAGATGGCCCGCGCCGTACAATTTTGATACCATCTGGCATCAAGAGCTTTTAAAACTTAATATGAGTCCCAGGGCTAAGGCACTAACGAAGCAAATGTACTTTGCACTTCGAAGAACGGATCAGAGACAAAGAGAGAGAAAAGAATAACATAATCTACTTTATTTTGCCAGGCGATCACGTCATAATGTTTCAGATCACAATTCAACAAAAATTATCAAAATTAACTTATTGTGAAAATAATTTCCTCTCATGCTCCACGCAAATGGAGACTAGTATAGGCCACAGAGTTCAAACGGGGCTCGTGTTATTTTTCTTCGAGTGTGTTCTTTATATTTGAACTTCATTTTGAGAGCTCAGTCAGTGGAGACTGTAATGATAAAAAGGTAAATTATACACCGTGAAAAGATGAAAAAACTTACTGACGTTTCAGTGGAGACTAGTTTTTACTTGAAGTTCATTGAGTTCACTTTGGAGTAGATTGAAGACGACTTTGTCTTCTGAAGGGACAATCCGCTTAATTTTTGCGAAATGTAGGTTTGAATTCTATCTGATCTATAAAAAAAAACGCTTGGAAATCCTTGAAAGGTTTGCCTAGTTGTTGATGCAAAAATAGCATAAAATGATTTAAAATTGTAAATAGAATCAAACATTACTATTGATGAGATCTAGCATCGAAGAGAAAATCACGAACTTCGAATGTTTTTTGGGCCCTTGACGAAACATCACGAAGACTAATCGAAATGTGTTACGAAACTGTCACGAAAAATTATCGGTGATAAGCGGGGAAAATTCAGAATTCCATTCAGTTTTCTACTAAGAAACGGCGGTTTTCATAAGATTTGATTGGCTACGAGTATTATCCGAAAATTGGACTACTTAGGCTTACGAATCGATGAGAGTGTCTAATGCTTCATACAACGAGAACCCTAGTTAAATAAAATACGTGCAAAAATAATGAATTTCAACTATGTTTTTTCACTTCTTGATAGGGTAAAACTATGTTTATTTTTTATTTTTTATTTTTTAACTTATATAACGCTAGAATAGACCTTTTTACTGATACGGCGGCCATCTTGAATTATGGGATGTCGAGGGAACGAACACTGTGCAGTCTATAAACAATAGAAACTGAAAACAGTAGAATTCAATTTACAAGATAACAGTAAAAAGGGCTATCGAACTGATACACATCTTACAAAAACATCGAATAATTAAGAGCTGGTCTGCAAGATTTCCACAATGCATTAGGGCCAATATCCGGGCGAACCTCACGGTGAGGTGGTTGGCTAATTGCAACAAATTAATAACATGATGTTTGCCAATATTTTGATGCATTTTGTCTGGAATATAGTGGACTTCAATGAAACAATCTTGACAGAGGATAAAACGTAAGTTTTAAATGGTTTTAATATTGGGCGGAAAAGCGGGCATTCGTTCCGTCTACGTCAAAATAGCCCAAGTGAAGGCATAGTTACTTTGTGCGAGAGATAAAGTACATCTTGAGGGTACTGTTTTGCTGTTCGCCAAATATTTTACGCTTTTAAATTTATCTCTTAGAGCTGACTTTCGCTGGCATCACCAAACGACTTTAAGCTGACAAGACCTTTCTTTTTCAAGCTGAGATAGATGATATTGTTGTTGAGAGTTACGAATTCGAATGTAAACTCAAGTCAAGAGCCGAGTGTCTGTCCTCGAGATTTCTCACTTTCTTATACCAAGGTTCAATACGAGGCTTCAACTTTTAATGACGCGGTCACCGCTGTTATTTGTATCGTAAACATCATCACTTGCCCATTCGCTGTTGTACTGAACACCCTAATGTTTACTGTGATCACAAGGAAGCCTGTTCTACGATCAATGAACAACATATCCCTTCTATTTCTTGCTGTTTCTGATTTACTAGTTTGTGCTGTTGCGCAAACCAGTTTTATCGCGAACGAAGTCAATATCCTAATGAATGGCAGACTCCTTTGCACAGTAATCTTTGTTGTCAATCTATACTCCGAGCTTTTGTGTATTGGTCTATTCGTTTTTTCACGATAAAAGTCATGACTCTAGAGCGGTTTGCGCTGATATTTGCACCATATTGGTTCTACAACACGCGACTAAAGTGCGCACTGCAATAACGTACGGTGCGTTTTGGCTTCTCTGGACATCTTACATTACTATCGTTAAGTTCATACCTAAAATTCCTGAATCTACTTACACCAGTGTTCTCAGTGCATTCATCTTTCTCAATTTATTTTCCACAATCATATAGTACTTAAAGGTTAACAAACTTCAGAAAACAGCTATAGTTCAGCCGAGTCGCTGTCCTCAGAGTATAGCACGAGCTCTAGCACAAACTAAAGCAACAAGACTGTTATCTATATAAACACAGCTTTATTTCTCAGCTATTTTCCCGTTTCTATCGTCGTTGTAATCCATATATTTGAGCTGGTGACTAACTATGTTTTTATCTATCACATACTCTATCCAATTTCTCAGACGGCGCTCTTCAGTTCAGCATTCGTTAATCCTATCATTTATTCTTGGCGATGCTCTGGTATACGCGCGTCCAGTCGAAGACTGTTCAAGGATCAGGAATTAACTTCCAATGATCTTCCTGTCCGAAATCGCTGCTGAAGACTACTAATTTTAGAGTGTTGTGCGCCAAAAATGAGATTTACTAACCAGGAGACACAGATTTACTTACTGATTATGGTTTACATATATACCTTAAAGTACTCGAAGCCAAAGGAAATCTCTATAGACGATAGAGCCTCCCACTATTCGATTAGCCAGACTTGAAAACACACTTGTTGTCTAAGCCTAAATTAACGCAAGACCTAGGGAGAATTGGAATTGTATCGGGTCAATGTCTTTTTGCAACTAGGAAGCCCTTCTGAAACGTTACAAGAAAAACAAAATGAAACGACTTGATTATTGCTATACCAAATTTTAATCATATTCTGATCCAAAAAATTTCAAGCACCAGCTAGTTCACTACTGCGACAAAATGTCGTGTAAAAAATACGCAATTAGGTAATGTTTCAGTAGATGACGCAGGGACGCAGTGACTATGAAATGCATGGTTACTAACTACGGAAAAAACTTCTAAGATTTTTTTGCATTGCGCGTAACACCTCAGGCGACGCCCACACGAATGCGTTACCAGAAACAGCTCCGTTTTTGTCTCGCCAAAATCGCAACGAAACCTTCGAGTCCATACTTCAAAAACAGACGTGGCCTTTGAATGACGCCAGGCGTTTTCAAAAGCCTCCGTTCAGTTCGCCTGTCCTAACTATTACCAAATGCCTCGTTTTTAAGTGCATGCTTTTTCGACAGTTATAGTGTCATTCTGGGTAAACCAGGGTTAAAATTCCATCGTTCTTTTCTATCTTCCAGAAAAAATGCTTTTTATGTTAAACAAAAAACAAACAAACAAACAAAAAAAAACACACACACACACAAATAATCAAACAAAAAAAAACAAAAAAACTTCACTGATTTTACTACTAATAGGAATAGTATTTATTTCTTCTACAAAATAAGAGGATTTGGAATTATCTCCTTCCATACAAACTATCAATCAAGAACGAAATTTAGGCAAAATCGTTATTTGAAATATCTTCTCTACGAGATAGATTTACTATTATAACACACCTAAGTCCAAAATGGCGCACGACCGAGTGAGTTACAGATATGCAATGCATCCAGGTCCAAATGAGAAAGAAATAATTTGTCAATACAAATTCTACGTTTGTTCATTATACATTTGTCTTTCTTTCCATTCTCAATCACACGCGTCGCTCTAGCGATTGTTTCTGTAGCGACGAAGAAGCTTTTGGTGGACGTCAATCAAGGCGTTTCCATGACATTCTGTAGGCACGTGACCTTATAACTTTGTGTTTCCGACAATGTCATGGAAACGCCTTGTGATTGACGTCCACCAAAACCTTCGTCGCGACAGACAGAATCGCTAGAGGGCGCGTGTGATCGGAGAATGCATGGCTGTAAATTTTGGAACACAATTTTATGCGATATCAAATTATAACAAAATACTGTAAATTTGGCCCTGTATGCCTCGTTTTCAACCGGCCATGCTCCATTTTGGATTTAGCTGTATGGTCTTTGTGAAGGAAGATGGTACATCAGATTGAGAAGAAAACTGATCGAGTTGGCATTGCAGTGCATTGTGGGGCTGATTTAGGGGACATAAGTTTCCAAGGTGCCAAAAAAAGGCAGATTTCACTTTGCTATATTCTATTTCTATATTCTAATTCTATTCTATATTCGTTCTTGGGTATCTTGTTTAGATTTTTAAGTTTAGGATGCAAAGAAATACTATCGCGATAAATTGATGTCTAGCAACAGCGTTGCAACACAAGTTGCAAGAGTGTCTACACGGTACAACGGAGACGCAATCGTTGCCAAAAGGAGAAACGAGTTTTACTCTTCGCAATGATTACTACCGCTTGTCTCGCAAGTTGCGCTGTAGATTACACCCTGCAATGCTCCATGTAACTGGTGTCGCAACGCTCTTGCAAGACAAGTTGCAGAGAAACATTGCTCCGTGTAATCGCGCCTTACGCAAACATAAGCGCAAGCCAATGCGAGAAAAAAATATTCCTTTCTGTTGTACCGCTTCTTTTCATATTGACTGGAATATGGACCCGCGTCTAGTTACGATAGCTTGCATAACAGCTACGGAGAACCAGGCTTAATGTATTGATACGGTTGTTTATATCAATTCCACCTTGTTTCCTTGATACCTGCCTTCGTGGTCAGAGTACTTTATATAAACTATAATATAGTAAAGATAGTATAGATATAAATATAGTTCGCTTTACACGTATCCCTTCTTTTGGATAAATGCATATTGTTTTTATTCCATAATACATGTATACTTTACGAATTCCCAAATATCAAGGAATGGAATGGAATTTTTATTGGCATCTGATGCCTCTAGTCAAACTTCTATTTACTGTATATCCGTACCCTAGAGGAATTGCCCTATTTACCCCTTGCGGGAAGTCAGAATGCAGCTCAATTTGAGGACATAACAATAGGTTATCCAATTCTCGGGAGATTTAAATTCTTTTGTTATGTCCTCAAAATTGAGCTGCTTTGACGTCACATGCAAGAGGTGTATGTAATCACTACGTCATGATTTATTTACGTAGACAAAATATTAACAATAGACCTCTCGCATGCGACGTCAAAGGAGCTCAATTTTGAGGACAAGACAAAATAATCTCAATCTCCTGATAATTGGAACCTGTTTTTATGTCCTCCAAATTGAGCTGTTTTCCGGCTACATCTTTCTGGGTTCGGGATATTTATCTTAGGCCCCGTCCACACGTACCCGGAAATTTTTTTATCCGCAATTTTTTTTTTTTTTTTTTTTTTGCGGATACGCATTGCGTCCACACGTGTCCGGAACTTGTGTATCCGTATCCGGAAATTTTCGAGAACGGTTTCCAGAGTGAAAATTTTCGAATATACGGATACGTGTGGACGGTCGTATCCGCAAATTTTCGAATACGCTGACGTAAACACGATTTCGCGCATGCTCAATAAAAAAAACTATCCGTCAAAGGGACTAGGCACTAGCGTGCATCAGGGCGGATCAAGAAATTTCCGGATACGTGTGGACAGTGAAGACGATTCGAAAACGATACGCTGCGTGTGGAAGCGAACGTGTGGACGGGGGCATACTTTTCTCCACCTCAAAAGCGAATTTTATTATATTTTTGTTTATGTTGATACTATATCGTCCCCTCTGGTGACCATCATCCTTAGCGTAAAAAAACAATTGATTGTTTCTAAATAGAGGTTGGTCACTTAATAGAGGTTGGTCACTTAATAGAGGTTGGTCACTTGATAGAGGTTGCTCACTTGATAGAGGTTGGTCACTTAATAGAGGTTGGTCACTTAATAGAGGTTGGTCACTTAATAGAGGATGGTCACTTAATAGAGGTTGGTCACTTAATAGAGGTTGGTCACTTAATAGAGGTTGGTCACTTAATAGAGGTTGGTCACTTAATAGAGGTTGGTCACTTAATAGAGGTTGGTCACTTAATAGAGGTTGGTCACTTAATAGAGGTTGGTCACTTAATAGAGGTTGGTCACTTAATAGAGGTTGGTCACTTAATAGAGGTTGGTCACTTAATAGAGGTTGGTCACTTAATAGAGGTTGGTCGCTTAATAGAGGTTGGTCGCTTAGTAGGTGACCGTATAATAGAGGTTAATCGCTTAGTTGGTGGTCGTTTAATAGAGGTTTACGGCGTTGAAAACCAGGTTCAGATAAACAAGCAAAACCAAAATAATTAATCAACATAAAGTAATGCAAAGTAATAGTATGTATGGCTTAAAAACAGTGCAAAAAAACAAATGAAAGAATTAAGAGAAGAAGAAAAATAATCAAACAAACAAAAAAGTATATCGGATAAAAGACAAGTGTTTGTCTGCGGCTAGACATACCACCCAAGACATGAACTATTTACAACTGAGACTCAAGTGAGTACTGAAGAAAATGATGTTAGCCCGTTTTGCCTGGCAATACTGGCTGGTTTTTCCCAAGATTCTTCCATGAAGTAAAAAACTAGCAAGATAATGATGATAATGGCTAAAACTACAAGAACTGCTTTCCACTCCCATGATGATCCAGTTTTGGTTGATCCACTCATCTTAGTTTTCATGGTGGCACTTGGTGGCTTTTTTACCGTGGTTTTCTCTAGTGGTTTTTTGTCAGACTCAAACACTCGTTTTCTTGTCTCCATGTGAGACTCAGACACCATAGTCTCTCTCTTTATTACCTTTTTTGGCGTGCTCTCTCTTGGAGGGAGTGGTCGCTCTTTGGTTGGATGTGAAAGTTGTGGTGGTGGCAGCTCGGGAGAAGCATCAACTTTATCATCATCTAAACAACGTTAAAGTACACAGAATTCTAATGAAGCATCAACTTTATCATCATCTAAACAACGTTAAAGTACACAGAATTCTAATGAAGCATCAACTTTACAAAACAAAACAAAACACTTTACTATAATTGCGTATGCATAGTTGCAATAAGTTTTTCTTTTCTCATATTCCAATGCCTGTTATGATACATGCACTTTACTATTATTACATGTATGCAATATTGCAGAAGATAAGAATGCATTGCTTTTGTTGTTGCAGGCTGATCGACAACAGGCACAACAGGGAAATTAGACAATACACTGCCATTAATCAAATAAATCTTCAATGTTTTCCATGTACCCTTGTGTCGAGCAGCGGGGACCAATGGAAACAGTGGTAAATAGTTCATACCTTGTATGTTAACCACGTGTTTGTCTTCTTTTTTTTTCTTAACTTCAAATTTTCTATTTGGCACTTCGTCCTCATTATCAGAATATTCCCAGGCTTTTGGTGTTTTATCTACAGACTGAACACTGGCTGGATTTTTCATTTCATCCTGGAGGAGTTTGACTGGAAAATTAGAAGATTTCACTGCATTAGATACTGAGTACTGTATCTATTGTTTACAGACAAATTATTATGACATATTATATATGCTCTCCAGGGAAAGCAACAGGGAATTTAGCAGTATGAAAACATTAATTCAGGGTAACTGAGCAATCTCCTCCTCAGGCTAACCCACACATTCTCTGTTGGGATCCCTGTGTTAAACTTTAGAGAAGAGAAGAAGTAGGAGGAATGGAGGAGTGTGGACAAGGGAGGGAAAGAAAAAGAGAGAAAAGTAGCATCCCTGCCCTCCCATGTTCCCCCTTCCTCTTTTTTGTCCTCGCCACAGGAAGTGAAAGCAGATGAACTACCATTATTAAGCAAGTTTTGGATGAAGTTCAGTAGCATAAAACAAATTACTAGGACTAAAACTGTGTTTGATTTGTTTGGTGATTAGAACAGCAGTATTCTTCATTTGACAATTAATTTAAATAATCATATACTGTAGATACTGTTAGGAATATTTTGGCCAATCAGGGCCAAGCTAGTGAGTAAAAAAGTACAAGTTGGCTTTTGTGGAAGGAAAAGATGGGAACAATATACAATGAATGTACAATGGTCAATCAAATAGTCATCTTCACAGTTCCCTGCCATCTTGAAAGATAGCCATGCCTTTACATCGAAAGTGAGACGAACAGTGAGCTTACAATAATAGAGACATGTGAATAATTGTCCAAGGTGTTAAAAAAAAGTCTCTATCATATCAAGCTTTGACCATTCTTCTTGCTTCAATACAAAGGCACTGCTACCTTTCAAGATGGTGCAGGGAACTATGAAAGGGACTTTTCAAACTCACTTAATTTTTTTTGGTACAAAGGCCTTGTTGTTTCAGTAATGGGTCCAACAACTTGACCATAGCTTCTTAGCTGCCTTGCAAGATCTCCATCTGATAGAGAGTTTACATCATATGGCAATCCCTTCACTGGTTTCCTAATTAAGACTTTCTGAGGTCTCTGTGGTGGCTTCTGTATTAAACAAATAAAGCCAAATAAATTATGATTGCTTAAGCAATGATTCTACTATCCACCTGATCTGAAATACATGTAGGGACATAGGAATGCTGCCACAACAAATCTGAGGTGTCATGTAGCCTGTAAAAATTGACCAGTGAAAATAAAAATAAATAAAAACTTGCAGATTATGGTGTCAAGACTTATCAAGCGAAAACCAAACGAAAAGAAAGAACAAGGAAGGAAGGAAGGAAGGAAGGAAGGAAGGAAGAAACAATTTAGAAAAGGAAGGAAGGAAGTGAGGAAACAATGTAGCAAAGGAAGGAAGGAAGAAACAATGTAGGAAAGGAAGGAATGAAAGAAAGAAGGAAGGGAGAAAGGACGGATGGAAGGAAGGAAAGAAGGAAGGAAGAAGGGGAGGAAGGAAGGAAGGAAGGAAGGAAGGAAGAAAAGAAAATGTCAAGAAAGAGAGAGAGAGAAAATAAATGAAACAAACAGATGAAAAAAGAAGCAACTCAAAATAACAACTGCATAAATTAGTTTTAGAAATAACTAGAAGTATTTAGCACATTTTATAAAAATAAAATAATTCCATGAGAATAAAATAAAAATTAACATTAATTTAACATTAACATCAGTTTAAGTTTTTACCGGTGGTCATACAGTAATTCACAATGAAGATGCAACTAAATAACAAGCTTAAGTTAAAACATTTTTCTACATTCTACAGTGTATTCTACTCAAACAATGATTTTCCTACAGATTTAAATACATATATCAGATGTCAACTTCAAGAAAACTAATAAGTTAAAAGTTGCTTTCTTATCAAATTTTCAATATTTACTTCAAACTGTATCCAATTAATTATTTAATACCTGCCACATTTTCTTATTATGCTATATGAGGCATTATTTTTACTCTTTAACACAAACATTTCTATTTCATTTGAAACTAATTCTTAGATCGGCTAGACTCAGAAGGAATTCTTAAAATGAATGCAATTTAATATGAGTTTATCTGTGAACATTTTGGAATTGGAAATAGGCTCTGTTTAAAATCAAATTGAAATGTGGTGAGTGAAAATTCAGATCTTTAGCACAAGTTAAATACATGATTTTTTTCAATGAAAATAGGCCAGGAAAAAGCAGTTTGTTAACAATAATTAAACCATGCTATTTCTAGTGCAAATGCAACTTGGAACAATGAGTGAACACAAACAGTGTATAGAGACAGTAAAAATTAATCATGATACACAGAAAATCTAGTATAAATCTAAAAAAATCGAATTTTTAAAAACAGGTATTTTTAATAAATAAAATGCATATAACATTTTTGAGCTAGACTCAAATTAATATGATACAAAAATATGAAGTATTTAATATGACTAGTGAAATACATTGTTGGTGTACAAGATATGGAATTTGAAATGTCATTACAGTCTGCCCTGGCATACAAAACCATGATTCTTGTTTATTATTGTTGTTCTTAATTCAAAGAAACAGTTTCTTGTTGTAAAAATATCGTAATTTTTCTGCATACATGTTACTTGTGTCAAAAGAATAAATGATTCCCCAACCTTAAGTCGCTCAGTGGTATTCGTAATCTAATATATAAACAAGAAACATATGGTAGAGCATGTTATTTATAAATTCTGCATAGGTTATATTATTCCAAAAAACCTCAAACCAAACCTTTAGATAATCAAAAATTGCTCTCAGTACTGTCTTTCTCTTGGAGACTTTCTTTGTTTCGTTTTTCTCCTCTGAGCTTGAGTCCATTAGTCCTATTCTAGTGAAGTGTTGTTTGGTGATGAGAACAAAATATAATGACTTGTACACTAGAGACTAACATAAGGCTTAGCCTAGGTGTTGGTAATTATTCATTCATTCATACTGTGGTTTTAAATAGGCTTAAAAAGGGTGGTATTTAATGCATGACTATAAAAGCTGCAAATATCATCGAGATAACATATTATAATGAAATGATGAATTCTTGTTTTTTATAATATTTCATTAAGACAAAAGTCAAAACAGAACAAATAAAATGAATAAAAATAATAATGAAAGGATGACAAAAGTTCAGCTTTTAAGAACACTGTCAGTTAAATAAAACATTTGATTATTATAAATAAATGAAATAAATTATACTAACTTTACATCATTTATTTAATTCATTATTTTTTGTTTTACTTTTGGTTTGCCACTGTATATTTGTGATTCTGTGCCCCGATTCTAAATCAGCAGTGTATTTTAATTTTCAATCTTTTAAAAAAAGAAATTTTTTAGTAAAATTTTGTAAAAAAAAAAAAAAAAAAAAGAGAGAAACATTGTCTTTTATAACATAGCCATGATATAAAGCATTGGTTGATAAGTATTTGCGCGTGTGTAGCGTGTATCCAGAAAAGAATAGCTCGCTGCGCTCGTGGTTTCACTTTAGTTTTGAACATTTTAAGACGTCATCTATGATCAATAAGAGGACAGACAATGGAAATCTATGTGCGATTTGTTAAATAATATATGTTCCACCAATTTAAGAGTTGATTAAATATTTAAATAAGAACATTAATTTTTTTCTCACATAGAGCTAACATTATCATTTTTATTTCTAAGATGCACTGATAGGAATTTAATAAAATAGAAAATCGAACTAAGACAAACAAGCAAAAAAAATAAAAAATAAAACAACAAAACCTACAGACAACAACATATGCTACTCACAAATCCAATAATAATTCAAAGAAAACAGACATACATAGATAATATAACATGGGCACGCGGAGATACAAATTTCATCTTCGGGTGTTCAATTGATATCTCACGAGTGAGGGCAGTGCAGTAGCCATGTAATGTTCTGTTTATTATATAGATATCTATGAAACTTAAATAAAACAAAAGCTCAAAAATTCTTCACGTTTGAAAGATATGGTATCTTCCACTGGTGAAAGATATCAAGTTTTCGGCACTAGAGAAAACCTGGTATTTCATCGATATCTTTATGATAACAAGTTATCGTAGAATTATAAGTTTAACACCGTAGTGAAAATAGAAACTGACGTTTCGGACGATAATCCTTCGTCGGAGTCAATAGAAAGTAAGAGTGAGAGAAACATATTAATTTAATTACTGTGGTAAGTCACCGATATGAATCTGTTAATAATTTTTTTCTCTCTTATCACAGATATTGTATGATACAACAGCATATGCGTTTTATCATATTTTGTACATTTTTTAATCTTCATTCTTCAACTTCATAATGCATACTATCCTAACTATATGATAAAACGTTATACATTTCATTTTAAGTGCTTTTAAAGGCTTTCAATAGCAAGCACACCATGGGTATCTAGTATAATGATACACTAACAAATATTTGGACAATAACTTCAAGATCACCACCCTTTGTATCTTTGGTTCCAGTATTGGGCTTCCTGTGGTTTTGAGTGAGTCAGTAATATATCAGGGGGGGTTGGACACAGCGCTCGAAGCATCAAGGGACAAAATGTAAAATTCTCTTCATTTGCGGCTGGACGTCGAGAAGTCAAGAGCTCCTGAGATAAAACTTGGTGTAAACAAACAAGGGAAGCGAAGATTGTCAAAAGTTTATGGAAACACAGAAAGTTAGTTAGCTTTTTACGATCTTACAAACATATTCTCGAATAAATGAATAACATTTTAAAGTAAATAAAGCTAATTTTTTGTGCCCTAGTTTTACGAAGCATACAAAGATTTTCGCACGAAAATGAGTTATCTCAACTCAAATGATAGATAGGAATTTGCCTATTATTAATTTTTTTAACGAGAAGGTATTACTAAATCCTACTACTTAATATGAAAACATTATGTAGATGATGGCTAGTGAAACTAGCGTGGACTGCGTCGGTGTTTCTAATGAAACAAGTTATCGTAGATTTATAAGTTTAACACCGTAGTGAAAATAGAAAACTGACGTTTCGGACGTTAGTCCTTCGTCGGAGTCAATATAGAAAGTAAGAGTGAGAGAGATGTTTATATAGTAGAGGATAGAGAAAACAAACCAATAAGAAGAAAACAAGCCATAAAACAAAAAGAAAACAATGAAAAACAGAATGCTGGCAGAATATGGGTCGGTCAAATAATCAAATAAAAAACAAAACAAAAAATGTTTAGCAAACAGTCAGCAGTGTCAGACTGAATGTGTTTTACTGACTAAGCCGTGCAAAACACTAGAAGCTGAGAAAGCAAATATAAGTTTACTAAAACTCGTATGATAGGGTCGATATGGAAAATATGAGAGTACAATAGATTGTTGAGTGTCAACAAAGAAAACCTTTCTTTTAATTGAGGAAGCTACTAGCTTGTCCGCTTGTGCGTGCAGAGCCACACGAGAGCCAGACCCTGTAAGCCTTGCAAGTGTCACAGTTTTTATGTGAATTTCTCGCGTCAATTCAAGTATTTATGAAGAATTGGCAAAATTTGAAGAAGAAAACAAGAAAACAAAAAATCTCTAAGAACAAAGCGAAATAAAAAAATGTAATAAAATACAAAGCAAATGATCATCTTTTAACCACAAAACGTCAGGCTGTTTTGATGGTCAACAATGATTATCGAGCAAAAAAGGATCGTGTGATTATTAAAACCTTTGGCCCTGTAAACAATCAAAATTTTAACTTTAAGCTTTCTCACGGAATCATTCAACATATTTAGATAATATATTAGGACAGAATATAAGGGCATTAGGATATTAGAGAAGGATTATTTGTTCGTTTGACGACCAAAACTACAACAAAAGTTCCTTCCTTTTTCGGTGATTCGATTAGCTAGGTGTGGAGAAAGCATATGAATATATCAACTAAATAGTTTATTATACCATCTGAGATCTTAAATATCACTTAAACGACTCTAATTTTTAATACGAGAATATATAGCAGCTACCATATGTGAATGATCCTCAGCTGATATTATCTTGACATTTTAAATCTGATCAAAGTGGCTGTAATGATATCTTTATGCTTTCTCAAATGTTAGAAGAGCTAAGCAAGCTGCAACGACGACTACCTCAAAAAGGCATCATTTTGAGTCTCTATATCTCAAAAAGTACTGGGGAGCCCCGGGGAGCCCTCATACCATATAAAAGGAAATTTCCTCCATTACTTTTCGCTATAATTTCAACACGAGATCCCATTCAGTTAAAGAGTAAACGATAGAAATATGAAACAAGCAGTTTCAGACAAAATGAATCGAGATTAAAGTAAACACACCAATACGAATGAGCATAAAAATCCTAAAAAGCAAAATTTTGAAGTCAAACTTTTACAACACCTTTAATATTGCATGCACTTTAATCCTACAAGATTTCATTCCAAAAGCATACAAATAAATACTATAAAGTCTAAAAAATCTATCACTTGCCTTCTCATTTCTCTCCGCCATTTTTGCTTTTCCCTCTCTCAAAATAGAGGGCTCTGATTGGCCAATTTTCGCTACCATGAAGCTTCGCGCGCTGTGTCCAACCCCCCCTGGTAATATATTATAGTATTATAGCAGAAGTTGACATTTACTGGTGTTTTAAAATAAGCTAAGCTACTGAATAAAAAGTTATACTAAGAATAACAATTGCTTTCTCTGTAAGATTTGACAGCAGATTTAGCAAGTTTAGTAATGAGTGAGTTTGATGGCGAACAATATTAGAGGATACAAAGACACTTTCATGTAGAGCTTTGTATAGGGATCCATTAAAATAATGAATTATTATCCAATATTTAATTATCATTATCCTTGATCCATTATTAATGTTACACTCGTTGTCCATGTACGTATTACGTAATATTATACTGATACTTAATATCAGGATACTTCTTCACATTTTGACTGATTAGAATAATGATAAATATGAAGATCTTTGTTAAAAACCTATTGGTAATGAACTTAGATAATAATAATATAATATCTTATTTGTTAGAACAGGTTGATTATTCTGGTAAATATTTTCCCCTCTGAGAACTGTAGAGATAACGGCAGGTAGTAGTTAATTTTTTTTCTGAGAAAGGAATGTTATGCATGTTAATGTCCCTTCTTTGTGCAAAAGTACATTGTTGTTAATCATTCTACGTAATATTTTACCAAAACAAATGACTATTTTAAAAATATGACAGAAAACTTTGTTTCAAGGCCGTGTGGCTTGTCTGAATTTACCCCTATAGGTCCTCAATTATGTATTGATAATATCTTCCTACTGAGGCACGACTAAGAATGTATAATTCACAACATATATTATTTACCAAATACATAGGATACTAGTATCAAGATTATAATCAATCTGTGAGCCAGTTGGAAAGTTAGCAGCATACTGTAGGAAATTTATTATTATACATTTTTGCTTAAAGAACTGATTCATATTTGATAGCTAGATTGTGTGCAAACACTGTAGCGGATTCATATTACAGTAGTTTATATCATAAAGTAACTTACTAATAAAGCTTATATTCTATAAGTAATAAATAATGCCGATGAAACAATATGGAAAAGGGTACATTTTGTACAATATGTAGTGCAAAATAATTGAGTATTTTATTGAATAAATTACTTTTCAGATCTGATAAAAGTATGTTAATTAATTCTTTAAAAACATATAATCTACATGAAATGTAAAAAAAGCTCCCTTCACAAGAAAAACGATAAAAGTTGTAGAATATCAACTCAAAATTATCAAATAAAAAATATCATTATTGACATTCAAAAGGTAATGTTTGAAATGTTTGTAAATTAAGTGGCCAATTAACACCTTTGTGTCAAATAGTGGTGATTACAGACTAAATTATCTTTTCAAAATAAATATTTGCCAAAGAAAATAAAGAGAAAAGACTTAAATAAGTTACTTGACTTAAGCTTTTAAGAACTGAAATTAGATTTTACAATCTTTGATTTTCTTCCGGATGATTGATCTTGAGGTAAAATCATCAAAATCTTAGGTTAGAAATAATTTTTTGTGTATGACGATTATCTATCTTCTTACACACCTTTTCCACTGGCATATTGTACCATAAATTCCCAAGCTGGATAAGTAGTTGTATAGCAAGCATATGATCGACGACTTATCTTTTACAAGAAGTTTTCAGTGCACATGCATGGCTTCCGCTTTGTTAACATTACAACTTTCACCTGAGCAAACTTGAAGACAAAGGTTTCAGCAGCTCCAGAAACGCCTTGCAAAGCTCCGATCCAGGAAGGTCTTGTATGATTTAACACCTCAAAATCGAGCTAAAGACCTGTTGTTTTGTTTTTTAAGAGCAAATCACGTCCTCGTGTCAGCTCGTCAGAAATTCAAACTTAGGGCAACAACGCCAGTCAACAAGACCACAAGAATAACATCCCCAAAAACCTAACCAAATCACGTCACTAGCCACTAAAACACACAATAAATGTATCTATAATCTAATTTACCTTCGGGGAAGGCTTATCTTCTTCTTCGTCGGACGAGAATCCCAATATCCCGTTAGTTTGACTTTTATTTTGCGAAGTCAAATTCTTCAAATAAAGGTCCACATAAACCTGTTTTCTCTGGTCGCCTCTCGGTAGATTCACTCCGTGGGTCTTTAGATCGGACTTGAGCTGATCCTTAGTGAGAAGACTAGGATTTTCTAAATATTTAGGCATACTTTTTCATCAAAAAAAGAGTTTTACTTTGAAGAACTTTCACTTTTGTATTTTTGTACAAAAAAATCGCGCCATAGAAAAATTTTTCTTTTACGCATGATCACTACACTAAACCGCTGAACATTCTACTGGCTGCTCAAAGGAAAAGAAGGAAAAAACTCCATAATTTTGTCACTATTTTTCTACATTTTCGCGCCAGTATTTAATATTTTTAGAGGAAATTTGGGTTATCTGGGATCTCTATAATATGCTTGAGCTACCGCCTGCGTTTGAGGATGATACTACTACAACTTTTGCAAGAATTTCAGGTACAGAGTTTGTGTGTTGATCCTAACGGTTGTCACATGTTGCCTTGTCGATCGAATGCTTATAATTTTGATGTTTGATTGATCCAACGAAAACGCTTCACTCTTGATGCATTGTTTCCACTTTTTATGGTATTCTAGGAATTATGTTTGAATGAACCTAGCTATTCTTTATTCGAAGCGTATGTCTATGTCTGTATGTGTTATGTATCTATGGATGTACAGTAGCGCTGTCTATGGACGCAGCTTGTCTCCCAAAAATTGGCTAGAGTACAAACACTTAAAGTGTGCAACACTTTGCACTATTTAGTAGTAAATAGTGCTAATTAAACAATAGAAAACAATAGGATCAGCATAATTTAGCAGTATTTAGTGGTATTTATGTTACACACTTATAGTGTTTGTACTCTAATGGTAAAAAAATAATGATTTAATATATTATCGCATGCCAAATCACATTATGTAATGATAAAATGCACCTCTAGCTATAATATGATATATATATTTGGTTCAATTTTCTAGCTCCAGTGCTAAAGCCAATTGAACCAGTTGGTAGATGGTATGAAGCATACATCAATCATCGGCATCATAGTTCATTATCACATCATTCCATTGGCTCGGTGGATGATGAGGAGAGCAGCTCTGATGAAAGCATCGCTTCAGATGATGAAGATGACAGTTTTTTGTTAATGTTGGATCCTAAGGACTGGAAGGTACTGTATGGTCACAGTATTGAAATTTTACCCCCTCCCCTTGGGGGAAATTTTTTTTAGTACTATGTACTTATTGACTGAGTGGGAGGGCCGTACAGGAAAATATTTGGCTCAAGGTGATGCCGTACAAATGACTGAGAGCCAAATATTTTCCCGTACAGCCCAACCTAACTCAGTCAATAAGCATTTTACCATATGACCCTAAATAAAAAAGATATTTTAAAAGTTGCATATTATGTCAATACGGTCGCAGGTTTCGAGCAGCCGTACTCACTCAAAGCCATACAGCCCTGCTCACACTGGTTTTTTTAAAGAGATCGGGCCCAGGCAGATATGGGTCATATGATAAGTAATCTTATTCACCCGACTGAAACATCCTCTAGGCTGATGGAAGTCAGGACACAGAATATGTGAATATGTGATAAAGAGAAATCCCCTTGAATCGATTAAAGGAGAGACCTTATAAACTCTACTCACATGATGAGATGGTTGGCAAGAACACTAGCATACGTAACAGGGGGTATCTAGGGTGTGCCCCTAGGTGAATAGGACATCCCTATGCTGTCAGTTTAGTTCCTTTTATTTTTAATTTCTGTTTCTTGAATATTTAGTCCAACTTCAGAGATTAAATTGCATAAGATTAAATCTAAAAAATGACCCTATGAACAAATTAGATAAGTCAGATCAGGCTAACTGATGATGCTGATATATAAGCAAACTTAGGAAAACCTCATAATCACTGTTCCAGTGGTGATTGTCCTCTTAAAATCACCAGTCACTTGACCAATCACAGCTCTAGAAACTCTATATTCTATTCTAAAAATATACTGAGCAATATTATTTTCAATTCGTCATTAAATTTTATTTTTAATGATAATAAATGCCTCTTAGGATCAAGATCACTACCATGTACTTGGATTAACAAAACTGAGGTACAAGGCAACAGAAGACCAAGTTAAAAAAGCTTGTAAGTCATGATCATGCCAATAATGTGGGATATGTGTATTTGGTTGTTAGTTTTTGAAATTGGACTTCAATTATTTAAATTCATAAAATGACCCCAACATGAACATGTGCTAATATTTTTTACAAATAAAATACCTTTTTCCATGGTCCATTTGGTATATTAATTTTAAAGCATGGAAGAAATCCCTGTTTGAGTGCTTTCGGCACTTGCCTCCCTAAAAACACCAAAATTTAATTAATCCATAGGGGAATCCTGTGAATTTGGCAGGAAAATGGAAAAAGAAGACATTGCCTCCACCCTCCCTCCCCCCCCCCCCCTCCACCATCCATAACCAAGACCTTGCTACGCCCCCATTTATTACTGAACAGAGCACTACAACAAAGCTGCTTTAATTGTTTTATTTATAGTATATGGAAACAAAAAAACCTGTGTAGTTTTTGATGCTGTTTTATTTACAAATTATTTGTATAGCTTGCTACACATTCACTATTGTAAAATAACTGTTATAAATCTTGCTTTCTGATTGGTTGAGAGCGCATGCCTTATGGGAGCACACAGCACTTTCAGTTGCATCATTTCTGTCTACTTAACAACGGTTATTGTAATTTGTATTTTATAAAAGAAATAAAAAACTTGCTTGGTGTGCTGTGTGGAGTTATAAAGCACTTGGGGATTGACAGAACACTCGAGAAGTGTCTAGGAGCACTCTGCTACGCGTCGTGCTTCTCCTAACACTTCTCTCGTGTTATGTCAATCCCGCGTGCTTTATAACTGCACACAGCACACGCGCACATTCTATTTCTTCAATAAAGCACAGTTCTCAAGCAATCAGGACTCGCTTGCGGTCTTTTTAAGCTGAGTATCATTATAATTATAATATTCTACTTTTTCTAAAAAGTTAAAAAGAAAGTCCTGAAGCATCATCCAGACAAAAAGAAAAGCAGAGGAGAGAAAGCAAGCAGTCTACCATCCAATAACCAAGATTATTTCTCGTGTATTACAATCGCTAACGAAGTGTTGAGTAGTGCCAATAGAAGACGAGCATACGACAGCGTGGACCCGACGTTTGATGACGTTGTGCCTACGATAAGCTCAAACAACAAAGCTAATTTCTTTGACGTGTTTTGCCCTGTTATCGAGAGTAATGCCAGGTATTATAATCTAAGAATATTTGACATCATTTTTATCCACATGCTTCGACTTACTCTTCTTTGGTATTTAGTAGACGAATGACTATTGGTCCAACTGTTTTTGTATATGATACGTTATTTTTTAATTTTTAGCAACAGCCTTTCTCTATCGTTCGTTCGTTCGTGCGTGCGTGCGTGCGTGCGTGCGTTCGTGCATTTGTACGTTCGTGTGTTCGTTGATTCGTTCGTTCTTTTGTTTGAATATTCTTATTTTTCCTTCCTTCCTTCCTTTCTCCACCACTTCTCTCTCTCTCTTTTCTCTCTCTCTTTTTCTCTCTTATTCCCTAGACTATTTAAATATCCTCACTATTAAAAGCCATTTCTCTCATCAGATGGTCCAACCTCGAGCCTGTACCTTTGCTTGGCCATGAGAATTCTACATTTGAAGAAGTGGACAAATTTTATACTTTCTGGCAAGTTTTTGAAATCCTCTCATGAAGCATATTTAGCGTCTGTATACTCCTTACAAAATCCTTGACAAGTTGAAATGCTCTTTAGTTGGGACATGATATTTTCACATTCCAGACCACATGACATGTCATTCCCTAGAGTGTTATTTCTTTGTTTAAAGGGAGGGTGGCGCATGAAAATACGCACGATACAGCCCAAACAATAATCTTATTTTATTATTATGAGAATATAGCATATTTGTACTGCGGTCGTAATGTATCAAATTGAACTGATCCTCGCAGTATATGAAGCAACTTATGCAGCTGCAAATTGAAAGACTCAAAGAATCTTATTTTCAAGAGAATGAAATGTGGACTGAATTTGGAATATTACGCCCAAAGTAAAGAAATCTTCCGGTAACCCATTTTTAACGGGGCTTCAAAAGCAAATGTTCTGATTAGAATCCTTGATAACTCCTTGAAATTGCAGATGTACTTGCACCCCCGCATAAAAGAACACACTCGAGATACTCATGTCTAATCGAATGTACGTCTTACACTGTTTTATTTACAGGTATAACTTTGATTCTTGGAGAGAGTTTTCGTACCTTGACGAAGAAGAAAAAGAGAAAGGCGAAAAGTATGTTATTCTCGTCCTCATAATCCCGCGATCCAGACAACAAAATGTAGTTCTATATCCATTTAATTTTTACGATCTGTGTTAATTTGTTTTTGATTGATGGAAGTCAACAACTCAGGCCCCTTACTTACGCACCGAAAGCCTCGAGTTCACACTAGCGTGTTCATAAAATTTTCGCCCGTCCACACTACACTACCATCATCTACGCATGCTATAAAACAGACGTGCTGGTGTAAATGACAGCAGCGTTTTTAAAAGCCTGCGTTTTCGCTACCGAACACCAAAATGATCAAAAACACAGATTGCCGTCGTCTACGCATGTGAAAGAACAGACGTGTCGGTGTGTATGAAGTCACAGCGCATGGAGTGCAAACAGGCCCTAACCTGCGGGACTGTGATGGCCGCACGACGATTAAAAAGTTGGGTGTTAATGATAAGGCTGAATGACAAAGATGCATGTTTGAATCCTATATTTGTTATTTTAAGATATTTGAGATATAACGCGCGCGATGAGGCGATGGCTGGCTACCGTGTTAATATCTGAGAAGATAGACGCTCGCGCAAAAACGTTCAAAACTATGTTATAAAAGCATTATAAAATCGCTGCTAATGTCTCTGTACTGTGATATAAACACTCTTGAAGTAGTAAAGCACTCGCAAAGGAAGAGAAACATTAGGCTATGCCTCGTGTTTCTACGCTTGCTTCTCTCGTGCTCTACAGCTCCAAGCGTGTTTACAGTACAGAAACACGCAGCGCGCGTTTTAAATTTCTTATTCAACAATTTTCTGTTTTCAGTCGAGATGAAAGGCGATGGATAGAAAAACAAAATAAAGCAATGAGACAAAAACGAAAGAAAGAAGAAGTAACAAGAATAAGAACATTGATAGGTAAAATAAAACGTACAGTCTATTATTACTATTATAGTACACTTAACAAAAATTCTCGACTCTGATTGGTAGAGAGGAGTACAATTATAGCGTTGTCGCTATGGCAACACGGCCACAACAATGTCAAAACAATTATTTTCTATCATTTTGTACTTAAAAAAACATGTTAATAAAATTTTACAGCCGTAAGAACTAATCTTTTTTTATGCATTTCAGTTGCGCGATGGACTGAAAATCGGCCGCCAAATTATTATTATTATTATTCACTTGATTGGGCTAAGGCTCGTCACAAAATGAACGAAAATGGTCAAAGTTGCATTCTCTCCTATGCTACGGGGGTTTTCACAGATTTTTCAGGTTTCCTCCCTCCGTAAAAATCAACATGTGAGTTGAGCATAGAATGCACCGCATAGAATGTACCGGTAGTGTGTATGGGTGAAAAAGTATTTCCAATTAGTACACAAGCGCTAGAACCGCCAGACACTTAAATAACAAGAGATTTATTTATTTAATTTATTATTACTTCAGATAACGCATATGCATGTGACCCTCGAATAAAACGTTTCAAAGAGGAAGAGAAAGAAAGAAAACTCGCCGAGAAAAGAGCGAAAGAGGAAGCGGCTAAAGCTGCTGCAGAAGAAAAGATCAAGGTAACGGATGATAACACACACACACACCTTATTGGTTAAAGAGAACCCCTTAAGGTGCTGACACACGGTGCAACATTGCACGCATCATTGCTAGCAACACATTTTAATCGGGGTGACACATATTGCAACAAAATCACACAACATCGCTTGTTTCATCCTGCTATGTTGGGATATTTGGTCAGTAGTTATATATTTGGTGCAAGCTGATTAGCTTGAAATTTCAAAACGTTGCATGGGATGTTACAGCCATGTTCACATGATGAAAATTGTTGCGCGTAATGTTGCAAGAGTAGAGCGCGATTCAACTTCAGATTTGTTGCATGCAACAGGTTTGGGGTAGACACACGCTGCAACATTCCTGCTGCGTGCAATGTTGCATGCAATGTTGCACCGTGCGTCAGAACCTTTAGGAAGCACAGTTGGCTGATGCTAATGCATCGCTTCCAATCATTGCAATCTTTCACCATCATTTTCTTACGATAACGAAGAAATAATAAGATAATTTTAATAAAAAGGGATAGATTGAACGCTAGTTTGTATTAAAACCCAATCGTTGGGTCGAAGAAGCAAACCATGCATTTATTCATTATATTTTTAACTGTTGCAGAAAAAGCAAGAAGCAGAAGAAGCAGAACGGTTGGCCAAGGAAAAAGAAGAACAAGAGGCGAAACTAAAAGCAGCAACTGCTAAAAAAGAGAAAGAGAAACTGAAAGCAGCCATGAAAAAAGAGAGAAAAGCGATAAGAACTGTTTGCAAGGTATTTTACTTAGTGGAAACCTATTTTTGAACATCCCTCCCACCCTTTCCCCCTACACATACACACTTGAGAACCTCTGGAAATAGTTGAGGTGGTGAGTAGGGGGAGGGGAGATGGGGGAAGGGAGTGAAAGGGGAAGAGGGAAGTAGAGAAAGGAGGAAGGTGTTAAGGAATGAGGGGGAAGGAGGTAAGGGGGAGAGAGGGATGAAGCAAAGTGGAAGGGGGAAAGGGGCAATGGAAGGAGGGGAAAGAAAGGAAAGGGGAAAGGAAGGAAAGGGGAGTGGAGGGAGGAAGGAAGGGGGACGGGAGGGAGGGGGGAAGGAGAAAAAAGGAGAAAAGGGGTATGGACGTAGGTGAAAAGGAGGGAGGAAGGGAGAAGGGAGGCCGTAACTAGCATTCCAGTTTAGGAGATTTCAAGATCGTAGAACCATCAAAACAGCCTTTTGGGTTGGTATGTTATTTCGGAAAAGTAATCTGAAGTGGGAAAGGGGAGGGGGGAGGGGAAGGGAGGAATGGAAGGAGGGGAACGAAGGGGAGGGGAGGGGAGAAGGGAGGGAGAAAGGGGGAAGGGAGGCAGTAACTGGCATTTCAATTTAAGAGATTGCAACATCGCAGAACCATCTAAACAGCATTTTGGGTTGGTATGTTATTTTGGAGAGGTAATTCCGAACCCGTTAAAAGTTTGTCTTCGCTTTTCAGCAGTGGCGTAGCAGCAAGCAGCAAGATTTTTCTCCGGGTTCTCCCGTTTTCTTTCCTCCAAAAAAATCCAATTTTGAAGTCCCTATTCGATCTTAGGAGGGTATTCTCGATAAGGTTAACCTCATATCTCATTTCGCACTATAATGCGAAGAAATCGTTTGTTTTCTCCAGAATCACAACTATTTTTATGAAGAAGAACCCAAGAGACTAGAAGAGATGCAGCAACTCGATTCGCTTCTAGAGTCACTGTCTTTAGAAAAGTACGTACTTTCGCATAAAAAAAACAAAACAAAACAAAGGCAAGATGTTTGCGTTAGAGTGCGAATCGAAAAACCGTGGGCGCCTAGGAATATTCTAGGAATGTTTTATTGTTCTTTGGCCAATCAGAATTGACTCTCTAACCACACGATTAACAACGGAAATATAAAATAACGCCTCTGATTGGCTATTGAATATTCTTGAAACATTTCTAGGTGCCCCAAGTTTTTCGATTCGCATTGTAATGCATTCTTTTTTTGACTTGTTCAGTTGCTTCCAGTAATATTAATATGATGTAAGCATGTCTAACAAACATGGTAGCCATGCATTCTGTTATTCCTTTTGGAATGAGTATAAACCATCAATTGTTTTATTTTGATCAGTTTACAGACATTCCGTGAAGATATGGAGAAGGGAGAGACCAAGGAACAAGTGTATGGAGTATACCAACAACAGGTAACTAATTGATGGTTTTCAACCATTCCCAAGAGAATTAAATAACAAAAGACTCGGCGGCCATGTTGGAGGATATAACAAAATAATTCATTGACAATTCTTTTACATTAGACCATTGTTAACATTACACTTCCTTCGCTCGATCAGTGCGGCTGGTTATATCCAGGAAGTAGAGGTAATAGGACTACATGCTGTACAATTTGAAAATAGTTGCATGAAAAAAATTCCGAGGACTAACAGAATTGGAAGAGGCTGATAGACCGAGTCTAATTTGGCAGTCAGAGGAAATATTTTTGAATTCAAGTATTTCCAAATTGGACAGACCTGTAGTCCTATTGCAGATTAATTATATCATCCCAAACTATACTAGACGTATTCCATAAGTCATAGTTTTCCCTCAAAAGAATGCGAATAGAAACGATTTAAATTAATTTAGTTTGGGCAGGAAAGAGGATTTGAAGTTGCCTATATGGGATTATAGAGTGATGATACAATTAGTATATGTTACTGATAAAATGCCTGTTATAAATCTCGCGTTCTGATTGGATGGGAGTGTATGCTTTATGAGAGCACAGTGCACGAGCGCACTTTTTAACTCGTGGATACGCGAAGCCGCGTAGAAACGAGTTATTGTGAGGGGTCTGAATATGCAAATGTGTCACTCGCTCACTCGCTCACTCAGATGTTAGCAGATCGATAATAAACGTTTATTGATCGTCTTACGTTATCTGAACGTTACACGACACTAACAAGCACAAAGCTGTTATGCACTATAGTTTGCTTTGATATTTTATATGAGGAAATGGAATGCTGATGATCCATGTGGGATAGTTTCTAGCACTTGTGAACGCCATGGGGTCCCACTGTGCATGCGCAGTCTCGCACATAAGTTTTATCTTCGGATTATTCATATTAAAAAAGTCAAGGAAAGATGCAAGTTGAAGTAAAATTATACAATCAACGCCTGAAATAAAATTTCAATAAGTCAAACCTTTTTTCCTGATGCATTTAAAAGTAAACAAAAACGCTTATGTACAAAGTCGACATTTCGATTTTTCTGAAGACTTGTAGATCGGGCCGGCTATATATCGAAAAAAGCTATTTCAATTAGAACTCAAGTCTGATTTCAAGCTCTAGAGGACTTTATTCTCCATAGAGACAGCTCAAAGTCACGACGGTATTCCGCAAAAAATCTTATAAACTCGATCGAGCGAAGTTTTATTACTGATAATTAACAGTTGTATTCACTGAGTGACGTCTTGAGAAAATAATCAATGTAGATGTAGATCGTAGAAAAAATAGAAAAAGACGATAAAAAGAACAATTCCAATGGATTTTTGAAGGAAAGTTCGGCCAGTTTTGTCATTCAAATATTAAGCCGTTCTGAATAAAAAGTAGTTTGATCGCTCCAGATTAGAACTTCTTCAAGTTCTTGCATCCAGGGCTCAGTTCAGTGTACAAAGCGCTATTCAACGGATAAGACTTATCCAGTGGATAAATTTATTGGATAACAGCATCGAGTGGATAATGATTTTTCGGCAGGATATCGCTATCCAGGCTTTGTACAACCGGGCCCAGCAAAAGAACATTTACTTACCTCAGACCAAACTAAGCTACATGTAAGAAAACATGCATCATCTTGACTTCTGTGGTGCGCAAAAACATGGAAAAAATCAACTCCTAAATTCCAATGGACTTCGACGATTCAGTGACCATCTTGCCAGAGGGCAAAGCAAAACAAAGATGACGGAATATATATACAATTTCGACTGTTTGGCGATTTGTCACCTTGATTCATCTTTTGTTGTATCATTCTCTTACCCAGACCCTTCTCACCTTGAGAAAGCTGAGAAGGCTTTGGGTACGAGAATGTTGTTGTATTATCGTGTGGTGAGCTATTAATATCAATCGACGTCATTATTAGAAGAAAGCTCAATTTGTTCCCCGGACAGGCCATGAAATCCAAGATGGCCGCCGTATGGTCGAAGCAGTCTATTCGATCTGGCGTCGAGTGCTTTAGAGGTGAACCTATGGCTCGGTAGTCAGAGCAATCACTCCCTGTGTTTTCGACGTGAAGTATATTACAATTACCTTAACATGAAAAGTCTTCTTATCTAAAAATATATACAACAAACCAAGAGAAAGTGCCTCCAAAGATTTAATATTTGATATTTCAATGCATTGATTTCTGACCACCAAACGTACTGACATAGTTTCCTTGCAATTGTTCACATTTTTTCATCAATGCTTCCTTTAAGCTTCAATAACCTTGCTCTTCGTCTGTTTATCATTGCCTGTTCATCCAAAAGTCGAATCATTCGAGATTGAAGAAGACTCCTTTGACTGCGTAACATTCTGGGGAAAATACATTGTGACGCAATTATGTAGACCTTTTTTACAATGTTTTCCCATTTTCAGACCACATGTCATTCCCTAGAGTATTATTTCTTTGTTTAACAGTTGGACATGAGAAGACACAAGTCAAACAAAGCAATCTTATTCTCAAAAGAATGACACGTGGTCTGAAATTACAAAACATTTAGTTTAAATTCCCATAAAAAGCAACGTGCTTCCAGCTGAACTACTGAAAGAAAAAAATTACCCAATAAAAATCAAGACAATTTGCAAAAGTAGGGTGTCACTTTTCTACTTCAAAGGGTTGATTTCCAAGCCACCAAATGGGGAGAAAAACGTTGCTAATAAGAGGTTCTTAACAGTAAAACAATAACTAAAGAGTTTTCCATTTGTATTGCAATGGTACGTGGACAGGTTTGAGCTCAGTTTTGAAGTGACGTTATTTCTACGTCACCGCTGAGTCATTCGACGTCACTATTTCAGATCAGCTGGTTGCTCTGACTTCATATTCTAAATTACCTTAGTTTTTCTTCCAACTTTTCATTTGTCAAACCTCTAAACAAGTGTAAGTCTAGAGGTTGATTATCTGCATGTTGAAGGTCGTCCTCAAATGCTCTTGGTTCTTGATAGACTAGAATGTCCTTCTGCTGCGTTTCTTCCGTCATTCTTACTTTTTGATACCACGGATAATTTCTACAATAGAATACGCCGAATCAAAATACGGCGACTTGTTTGAACAACGTTTGCTCTGGACTGACTAGACTCTCATTCATGTGAAAACGCTTTTATTTTTCCACGTGAACTCGAGGTTAGTCGTTCCAGAACAATTGCTATTCCAATTTGGAGGCGTAATACTAATCTACTAACATTTCACACTTCTGATTGTAAGCTGTACGGCTGCCATTAGCGCCTTAATACGCAAATCGTAAAGTCCTCCACTGGTTATGAATGTGAAGCGCATTGAGATATTTGAAGAACCCATTTTTTATTTATTTTATTTTATTCAAATTGGTCCAAAGGAGCACGTTAAAATTTTAATTGTGTTGGTTTATCTTCGATTTTATCGCACGTATTCTAAGATATGGCATTCCTTGTAGTGCCTGTTTACGTGCGCGCGCTACACTTTATGGCAGTCGTTCCTGACACTGGTGAAAAACGCACTGCGCATGCGTTAGCAATTTATTACATCTAAAGGTATGCCTTATCTTAACCGACAAGTCTTTTAAATATTCGTTTTGGAATTTTACAGATATTTTTAGATTTCTTTACATAGAATCCAACCATGTGATTATCTGCAAGTTAGCCATGCTGGATGTCGACGTCGGGCTGCGAGTGGCGGTATTTTCAAATGATTTTTTTTGCTTAGTATAAACAAAAGTTTTTTCGTATAAATCAGCTGTGTATCACAATCGAAATTATCTTGCTATTGTGAAAAGGAAAACCTTAAGTTTTCAGTATTTTTCTTAAGTTTTGCGATTTTGTAAAATAATTAAAATACTGGCATCAAAAATATGAGTTGCCCTTAGTTACGTACGCCATCTCCTAGCGTGCGCAGTGCGTTTTTCACCAGTGTCGTCGTTCCTTGTTCCTTGCCTTAGTCGGGCTAGCGAATTTACTCCGAAAACCGACGAATATCTTGTGAGGAGCGTAAGCCATTCGGATAGGCCGAAACCAAAACACTACGAGGAACGCCTGTCACATGATGGATTGCGCGCGCTAGATCAACCAAGAACAATAACTTTCCTTACACAAACAAAATTTTAATGTGCTCCCTTGATTGGTCGCCATATTTTGATTGGGTGTATCTTTTTGGAGGAGTGCATGAGGGGTGGTTAACATGCTGTATTAATAGTCGATATGGAATTGAATTGTTATTTTGTTTTTTTAATGGAAACTTTGCAAAAAAAAGTTAAAACTGAATATTCCTAGCAGAGGTAAAGGAAATTTCACTCTAGTAAATATGTTTAAACTAGACAACTTTTACATCTATATATCATTTAGATGTTACCTTGTTGTGTTTGTATGTCAGTTGTTGTCCAATATTTACTTAGGTTATCCCCATATAGATGGCACTTGTCTGTACTCTTCATCACAGCACTTGCTTCAAGTCGTTGAACTTCGAACGTATGCTGATGTTTCCAAGCATCTATTGCGCGCGCGCTTGCTTTTGATGTAAAACAAACTCTTGACGTGTCTAACAGAGCACAGGGACACGTGTTAAGGTGACTGCCTACTTTTGGAAATTGATTTAAACTTTTTTTAAACTTCGATTTTCCGAATTGAAATTTAATGCTAATTCCAAATCTGGAAAGAAAAATAGGGTGTCCCGAGCTCGTTTTCGAGATAATCAGCATTTAATGGAAGCCTACGCACGAGCTTTTGGGTTAAAAATTGCGCCACCGGAAGTGATTAGAAAAAAGATTCATAAGATAATAGTTATTTGCAGACTATATGATTGCACGAATGAAGGCTAGTCAATCATTCTACAATAATACATGGATATTTTCGACAAAAAGACAAAGAGACACACTGATTAATAATATTTCGTAGGTTCGGTGCTCTTAAAAAACTCTTTAAATTACTTCTACGGACATTTTTTTATTTATTTTTTCTTCGTTACAAGATTTTCTGTTCAAAAATCTACTTGTTGAAGTTAGAGAATAAATCCTGGGGATAAGTTGTAGCAAGATTTTAGCGATATTTTGTGTAATTGGACACGGAAAACACATACAAAACTTAAAATTCTGTTAACGAAGGAAGAATTTGAAGTTTCTATCTGTGGAGAAACAAGAAAATAACGTTTTGAAAAAATATAACTCATTATAAAATAACTGTTATGAAATGTCGCGTTCTGATTGGTTTGGAGCGCGTGCTTTATGAGAGTACATTGCACGCGCGCACACTTTCAGTTGCGTCATTCCTATCTCTTATTGTAATTTGTATTTTATAAAAGAAATAAAAAACTTGCTTGCTGTGCTGTGTGTAGTCATAAAGCACTTGAGGATTGGAAGAACACTCGAGAAGTGTCCAGAGAAGTGTCCAGAGAAGTGTCCGCTACGCGTCGTGCTTATCCTAACACGTGTTCTGCCAATCCCCGTGTGCTTTATGACAGCACACAGCAGGCGCGCGCGTTTTCTATTTCTTAACTTTAGAAAACAGCTTTACTTCTAAGGTCGTGGAATTAGCCCAACTGTGGTTTGTTTTTAACAATGGTTTGTTAGAGCAGTTTTCGTGTGACTGTGAAAAGCTCAGTGCCATAAGAATGACGTGCCGTGACTGTGATGCTTTCTAGAATTTTAATTGGCTGTTTTTTTTCACGCGCAATGTGATTGGTCTGGCATTGCCGTGACCTTGGCGTGACCGTGTCCGCGCCGTGTTCCGGGTATTTGATTGGATTGAGGGTAAATTCTCGTGCAATGTGATTGGTCTGGCGTATCTTTTGCCGTGTCGTGGCCGTGTTCGTGTCGTAAATTTTTCACAGTCATACGAAAAGTGCACTATCACGCTGGCCGAAAATGTCTCTTTGTTGTGTCTATTAAAAAGGTTTTCAACTTCCTTAAGTACGGGAACAAAATCCAAGTTATAGGCTAGAAATAATGTACAAATAATAATGGATAAATAGTAATATTTTATTTTCAGATCGAAGCGTTAAAAGATCGAAGAAGAAAGGAAGAAGAAAACCAAAAAGCTAGTCTTGCGCGAAGTAAGAAAGAAAGCGAAGAACGTGAAGAACAAGACCAATGGACGATCGAACAGACACAGTTACTCGTTAAAGCTGTCAATCTTTTCCCTGCGGGAACAGTTTCAAGGTACACTGGACCCTTTAATCCTGGTACTCACTAGCAATGCAAGCCGACGCAACCTCATCTTCTTATTAGAGAGATTTATCCTCAAGACGCGTACGTCAACAGACGACGGCGCGAGCGCATTTCTTGTTCGCGTGCTGTCCTCAATGTGGTTGAAAGACGCCATTTGCAGTATTTGCAGCATTTGTGACACTGGTGAAAAACGCACTGCGCACGCTCGGAGATGGCGTACGTAACTAAGGGCAACTCATATTTTTGATGCCAGTGTTTTGATTGTTTTACGAAATCGCAAAACTTAAGAAAAATACTGAAAACTTAAGGTTTTCCTTTTCGCAATAGCAAGATAATTTCGATTGTGATACACAGCTGATTTATACAGAAAAACTTTTGTTTATACAAAAGCAAAAATTATCTTTGAAAATGTTGCCACTAGCGGCCCGACGTCGACATCCAGCATGGCTAATTTGCAGATAATCACATGGTTGGATTCGATGTAAAGAAATCTAAAAATATCTGTAAAATTCTAAACGAATATTTAAGAAATAGCCTTGTCGGTTAAAGTAAGGCATACCTTTAAGATGTGATAAATTGCTATTGTTCGCCATTTTGTTTTTTTCTCCCAACGCATGTGCAGTGCGTTTTTCACCAGTGTCAGCATTTGTACGTCCTGGTCATTCTAGAACGGCTTACTACGTTGAAGACGGCGCGCGCACGCGCGCTCGCGCCGTCGCCTTTGACGTACGCTTCTTGAGGCTAAATTTCTCTAATAGAGAAAAGAAGCGACGCAAGCACGAGAGAACGGAAGATTTTGTCTTTCGTGCGTCGTCTTGCGCTTGCTTTTATGCTTCGGTCTCGAGGGTCGCTAATGAGAACCAGGAATATGAATCTATATACTAAAAGTAATACTCACTAATTATCATCCCTCTTTTTATCATTCCCCATTCCCTGTTTTAGTAACGTCCCGTCAGAGACCCGAACATTAACTTAACTTACCCGAACACTTAAGCCTCGAAGAGAGTGCATGCTCGTAATTTGGTAAATGAGACAATTATCGTGAAGGTTGTACTGGCGTTTCAGACGTGAGTCCTTCGTCGGAGTATTACATTTGCTGTATTCAACAGCAACGCAGTCTCAACTGTAGTAACCACTAGTCTTTTTTAGTGATGATATTCCTTTCTATTTTAGATGGCGCGTGATAGCTGATTACATCAATGATCATTCAAAGGCTGGCAAACCTCGCGAACCAAAACATGTCATCAAAAAAGTCAAAACTCTACAGAAATCCGGTAGGTAATAACTCCACAATGTGTGTTACATGAGTGGTGATAACTAGTAGAACTAGCGTGGGCATATATGTTATATGGTGCGTTGCTTTGGAGCAAAGAATCTGGTAAAGCAGAAATTCAGATAGAATATTATCTATGGGATGAAGTAAAAATGCGCGGGTTGTTCACTGAGGTGTTCACTGCGAACACGCTATTCATGGGTTTAATGGTCACGAAAAGAGAAAAAATCCATGTCGGGATTGACTGAAATTTCCCGCGTAAGATTATCCCCATATGATTTGAGTTATGCTTCCACAATATATACAATGATGTGACGTTAAGATTAGGTGTCATAGGCACTTTAAAAAGTTTTCCTTCCAGGATCTAGGATTGAATTTTCCTCCTCCAAACCTCGACACCATTGCTTCCAAGTTTATCGTCGTATCATTATTTTCAAGCAGTCTTCATTGATGTTTTTCTCGTACAGATGCCTCTTTGAAGGATGAATGCAACAAGAACGCGTTCTCCAAGTTTGACTCATCGCTTTCTCAGACCAAGACGGTCCCTAGTGAATCAGTACCTACTGTAAGATACGATGGTGAGTCTATTAAAACCCGCAACATTAAGTAAGTACATTAAAAACCCGCATAAACGAGCCATTCGATTAAATTTAGCAATAGACATTAGAACATAAAGAAACATAAGACTCGCTGCGCTCGTGGTTCCACTTGAGTTTTGAACATTTTGAGACGTCATCTATGATCAATAAGAGGACATACGATAGAAATCTATGCCGTGCCATTTCTTAAACTAATATATGTCGCTGTAGGCCCACCGCAGTGTCAGTAAAACTACATCTAACATTTCTTCGTTTGGTTTAACCCTTTTCTATAGAAAAAGCTCCTGCTGAAAAACCCTGGTCGTCAAGTGAACAGAAGGTAAGTTATTTCAAATATTTAATCTTTTTATCTCATTATGTCATTATCATAATCGTGCCTTATCCATCTTATATAGAGTAGAGCTATTAATGGTTGTGACGTATTTCCGGCCCATTTTCTCTATTACAAAAGAAACCAAAAACTATTTTATAATAAAAATTTTCGCGCGCTGATTGGTTATTATATATATAAGATTGGCTATGCCTCGTGAATCAACACTACATTGACAATGTGAGGACTCAATTTATCGTCAATAAGACGACATTATTTACATTCTATTTATTTCTTTTATTTTATTTTTACGGTCGGTAGAGCTTTTCATTTATGAGCAGTCCTTTTTTGTTGCTATAACGTCAGACCTAAAAGTCTATTCCTGGGTGCCAAGATATTCACGAATTTCCATGTATTGGTTTGTTGTGTTTAGCTTCTAGAAGAGGCTCTTCGCAAGTTCCCAGCCAGTACTCCTGAACGATGGGAAAGAATCGCTGAATCAATTCCTGGCAGAACTAAGAAAGAATGCATGAAAAGATACAAGGTAAAATGAATGACTTATGTTTTATGTCTGTCTGTAACTGTTTGAAGGAGGTTTGTGTCCAGGAAGGACGTACCCTCTGTCAGGATGACGATTGGTTTCTTTGATTCGTCAGTCGATTTGTATTAAGTTGGTTAGTTGACCGGTTGCTCAGTCAGTGAATAGGTCAGTTGGTACGTCAGTTAGTAAGTAGGTGGGTCGATCAGTCAATCAACCTGACAATTTGCAAGACAGTCGGCCGTTCAGTCAGTCATTCAGCCTGACGATTTGTAAGTCGATATTGGCCTATCGGTCGGTTGCTTAGTAAGCCAGCCAGTCATTAAATTAGTTGGCTGGTCAGTCTGTCTGACTGTCAATTTACAAGACAGTCGGCCGTTCGGTCAGTCATTGAGCCTGACGATTTGTAAGTCAATATTGGCCTATCGGTCGGTTGCTTAGTAAGCCAGCCAGTCATTAAATTAGTTGGCTGGTCAGTCTGTCTGACTGTCAATTTACAAGACAGTCGGCCGTTCGGTCAGTCATTGAGCCTGACGAATTGTAAGTCAATATTGGCCTGTCGGTCTGTTTCTTAGTAAGCCAGCCAGTCATTAAATTAGTTGGCTGGTCAGTCTGTCTGACTGTCAATTTGCAAGACAGTCGGCCGTTCAGTCAGTCATTCAGCCTGACGATTTGTAAGTCAATATTGGCCTATCGGTCGGTTGCTTAGTAAGCCAGCCAGTCATTGAGTTGAATGGTCGGTCTGTCCATATGTCTGGCTTTGAGTTGAACCTCTTTCTATTGCTGTTTTTCAGGAACTTGTCGAGATGATAAAAGCAAAGAAGGCCGCTGCTCATGCTAAACCAAAATAAGTACGTAAACACCAATAATTGTAATAAAACCTCTATGATATAAATCCAAGTATTGTATCATTCTGGTGTGGTCTTACAACCGATATTCGTGTCTCTTCGCCTATTCGTCGTGTATTTTATCAGAATAAGGTAAAATAACTCACCGCTGTAGTGAATGTGGTTGAAAAGTCAAAGTTTAACTGCTTATAATGAAAGTGGAGCTGTTGTGCACTTCGCCCCTCTTCGTCATTGGTCTGTTTTAAGGGCAAAATCTAAAAATGTCCGTTATAATTTTAAAAAGCCTATACATGGACTGCTCAAAAGTTGAAATAACATTTTGTCACAGACAAGGTTTCACGTCAGGCTTTTTGATGATCTATTTGATTAAAGCTACGGCCATACGGTGCAGCATTGCGCGTGCAATGTTGCAGGCAATCGATGTTGCGAGCCATGTCACACGACGCAACTGTTGGACGTAATGTTTCTAAAGTAGAATACGATCCTACTTCAGCAAGATTGCGTGTAATATTGTGCTCAGTATTTCAGGCAATCGATATTGGGAACCATGTCACACGACGCAACTGTTGTACGCAATGTTGCTGAAATAGAATAGGATCCTACTTCAGCAAGATTACCTGTAATATTGTGCTCAGTATTTCAGGCAATCGATATTGGGAACCATGTCACACGACGCAACTGTTGTACGCAATGTTGCTGAAGTAGAATACGATCCTACTTCAGCAACATTACCTGTAATATTGTGCGCAGTGTTTCAGGCAATCGATGTTGCGAGCCATGTCACACGATGCAAGTGTTGGACATAATGTTTCTGGAGTAAAAAACCAGTCCTACTTCAGCAAGATTGCCTGTAATATTGTGCGCAATGTTTCAGGCAATCGATGTTGCGAGCCATGTCACACGATGCAAGTGTTGGACGTAATGTTTCTGGAGTAAAAAACCAGTCCTACTTCAGCAAGATTGCGTGTAATATTGTGCGCAATGTTTCAGGCAATCGATGTTGCGAGCCATGTCACACGATGCAAGTGTTGGACGTAATGTTTCTGGAGTAAAAAACCAGTCCTACTTCAGCAAGATTGCGTGTAATATTGTGCGCAATGTTTCAGGCAATCGATGTTGCGAGCCATTTCACACGACCCAAGCGTTGGACGTAATGTTTCTGAAGTAGAATACTTTGGCAACATTGCCTACAATATTGTGCGCAATGTTGCGCCCTGGCTGCTCCTTAACTCGTATTTCAGTTAAACTTTACAATTATTGAAAGTAAATCCTATCCAAAAAAAGAAAAAAAAAACTGGGGGAACCAATAATTAATGGTAGCGTACTCACCGCTGTGGTCTGTAGTTACGTTCCATTCCTGGACTCAGAATCACATGACAAAAAGAGTTCGTTAGGTCTTTACCTCGATCTGCGAGTGTTTTATCCGGTTTTCCATAAACAAAAGCGTAATGCGCTCCGAAACATAACAATCTGAATTCCAATCCGATCTGTGACCTAAGGCTCGATTACACTGAGCAATTTTCTCTGCAACTTGTCTTTGCAACTGAATTGCAGGTGTCTACACGGTACTACGGAGACGCAAGCGTTGCCAAAAGTAGAAACGAATTCTACTTTTTGCAGCTGAATTGCAAGGGTGTCTACACGGTACAACGGACACGCAATCGTTGCCAAAAGTAGAAAAGAATTTTACTTTTTGCAACTGAATTGCAAGAGTGTCTACACGGTGCGACGGAGACGCAATCGTTGCCAAAAGTAGAAACGAATACTACTTTTCGCAACTGAATTGCAAGGGTGTCTACACGGTGCAACGGAGACGCAATCGTTTCCAAAAGTAGAAACTTGTATCGCAACATTTTTTAAATTGAGCTGTAGGTTACACGCTGCAATGATCCATTCAACTTGTGCAACACAAGTTGCTGAGACAATTGGAGCAAAAAAAACGGAGCAATCGCGCCTAACGCCATGCCCTGACTTAAATCAGCCCAGAGGTTCAGGGTATCGATAAGATTCAAAGAACTCATCACAGTTTCAGAATCGGTTTTAATAATACTTGAAGATGTGTTACACGGCGATCAAAAAACTGCTGTATAAGGTTTTCTACAAACTTAATCTTCCCACCTATAAAATCCCTGTGATTTTTCTCTTTGCTTGACTTACTCGCAAATATTCAGAATATAGAGAATATTCAAGCAAAGAACAAGAAAGATCTGATGCAACGCAAGGTGTATTGTAAATGCTATGCGCAACGGAGAAATCTGCCTCCGTTTTTAGAACAACATTAAACAAGCGTAATGAATCGTAGATCATAGTATTTATGGCAATTGTGAAGGAAGAAAATGTATTTTTTTACTGATAGCATCGATCAAAACTTTCACACGAAGTTGCATTTAGAGGAGTGATACAAATTCAAAGTGAAGTAAATAAAAAAAGCAGCAGTTGCTGTATTCTAAACTAATATCCTATATGCAACGTTTGTGAAATGGGAAAACTATTATGGCCAAACTATTAAGGGGTGGACACACGATGCGACATTGCCTGCAAAGTTGCATAAAAAAGTCTGTTTTTGGTGTGTCACACGCTGCGATGTTGTATGTTACGTCACAGAAGTAGATCTTACTTTGTTTACTCTGCTTACGTCTCCTGCAACATCGTACATCGTCATTGGAGCATTAATTTTTACTTAGAGAAAACGGGAGGGATATTTTGAATTTTATCTGGTTATTATCAATTCATTATTATTTTATCAGTTAGGTATTGGAGAGCGATTTTAAAATTTAAAAGATAAAGTGAGGGGGATGGGGATGGGGGTAACGAATTGGGCACATATTTTTACGGCTATTCCTCCGGCCCTTTCTCCTTCTAAAAAATAAGTAGTGCGTTAATGCCAGTTTGTCAAGTATTTCAGCCATTATCTATAGTAGACCCATAGGAAGATCAACGCTCCAAGGGTTGAGACGCTGAAGCATCTCAAACCCCACTTGATGAGAGCAGATTCCTCAGCGAACGGCACGACATCAAGGTACTCTTTCATTTGGAAATGTTGTCCTTCGAGGTGGCCTTTAAATGTTGGACGCACTTCTACTTCGTCTTTAGTGTCCATGGTTGGGTTGTCTTTTCCTGGAAAACGCATGGCAATAAAGAATAAAAGTTGGGGTTGTTTCGAAAAGCGATCTTTGCTAAACAGGGGCGTTGTTTTGAAAACCTATACATAGGATTAAAATGACAATAGATTGGACTTCCAAATAAAGAAACTAAACTAATGTAGCGAAAGAGGTGGCTTACTATGGGACAACTAAAGAGGAGGTTCCGAATAATAAAGTCCGTCTGCTTAAAACACTTAGGATGCAACTTATCTTACCCATCTCCACACCATTCGAAGCAGATTTGGTTATTTGAGGCAGTTCATACTTATTGCCACCAGAATGCAAAGACGAGCCTTTTTCTCCAATTGCTCCGTGAGAGATTGGAGGGTCGTTGATCGTTGGCCACGTCAAACCACCAAGTTCTTCACGAGGTACTTTTGAAGTGAAGAGACTCACTCCTACACTTACGATGCCACATACGCCGAATATGATCAGTCCTGAGGAAAAAAACATTTCGAGTTAAGTTACACATCGTGTATGGACAAAGAGATATTGTAATATAACAGTTATGCAGGTATCAGTATAAGCTACGCTTCGTGCTTCTCGCTTCTGCTTTATAACAGCACACAGCACGTTTTCTACTTCTTCAAGAATATAGCTCGATCCAGCAACAATATATTTACTCAAGGTTATATTTTTTCTTAACTAGAATTCTACTGTTTATGCTGGAAATTCTTTAAAATGTAACCAAATCTTGTCTGCCAAAAAGCTCTGACCAGTCCTTCTCTCTCAGCCTATTCGTTACCGTTTAAAGGAATCCTCGAAAAAAAAATATGCTGTAGCAAAATGGAGCATTGCTGGGGCAATGTGTTTCTATCCAACTATATATAATCAGACTTTTAGTAAATGCACGTTATATAGGCTCTGTACTCGTACTTACCGTACCACATGAAATGTAACTTAACAAAGTCTGGTCTATCGTCAATTAATCCACAGTCAGGCTTGGGGTAAACATTACCAAAGATGAACTTGAGGAGACCAAGAAATAGTCCAACAATGAGTCCAGATAAAGCGCCAGCCTCGGTCAGACCAGGCCACAGGATACCCAGTCCGAATACCATGGTGATTGGTGGAGCAAGATAAGACTGGATTGTCTGGATGTACACGAATAACTCACTGCCTGCGGAACCTGCGCAGCCAAGAGAAAAAATCAATTCATTTCCTTGTTGCAAACTTAAGCTTCTGGAATAAAACACTTCGTCCTGCGTTCCTTTACAGTTGCTTGGATATTAGATTGCACTGTATGTCTTAAGGTTAACCGTTGCAATGTTTGGAAATGTCTTTATCTGTTACCAAATAAAAAGTTGTGCATGTTGTAGTTTATGATGTTGATGTTGATGGTGTTAATGTTGGCGTTGTTGATGATTGAGAAGTGTCTTGAAATCTTCCACGGATCTTAGATTACATTTTACGGTTTAAGCTTAGGAAATGTCTTTATCTAATACCAAATGGTTATGTTGTTTTTGATGATGGGTGTGGCTGTGGTCAGTGATGATACAGTACCTTGGATAATAGGAAGCCAGCACAAGCTCACTCCGACAAGTATCGCAACAATGACACGACCAACGATGAGTTTCTCACGTTCTGAGGCCTAAAAGAAACCAATATCTATATTCATGAAGGCGAGCAAACTAGTGAATTTTCACTAAACATGGGTTCGATTCTGAAGCACTTGCATCCGAGATTCATCCGATTTTCAGACTACAAGCAACACCAAGAAAGTGCTTGATGCAAGTCAATATATACTCGTGCAAAAATACCCACCACAACACTCTAAAGAGCCAATTGCAAAGTGATACTTTAAAGGTAGACTCACCTTTTGTCGTAGCAGTAGCCAGACATCCACGGTGAAGATTGTGGCACTGCTGTTGAAGGCTGAAGACAAAGATGACATAAGAGCAGCCATCATAACAGCCATCATCAGACCAACAAGACCAGTTGGCAACACGTTCAGAACCAGCCTGCAGTAAAGGAGTTGTAATTTTTACTTTCTTGTTTCGCTTCCCCGGGGTGCAATGCACATTGGCAGGGAAGAAATTGAAATTCTAAGAATGCTACACGCTCGATATGTTGTATACAGGAAATTCATATCAGCCAAGTTATTGGGCAGGAGAAATGCAATATTCTAAAATATTTTAATTCCTAAAGAAGAACATTTTATTTTATTTTTCTCCAACACACGCGTGAAACCATGCTAGGTCGGTTTTGGTGACTAGTCAACTCCCTTTGGCATTAGAAAATAATGATAATTAAGGATATTAAGAGAGAATTCTTTTCGTATTCAAGCGATGAGCGCCAAAAACTATTTCTTGAAGAAAGGCTGCTGTACAAGGCTAAAATCTTGTTATTCAGAAAGTTGAACTTGTTTGGAAGTGAAATCAGTGTTATAGTTTATCATAGTACATCACTTCCTAACTGTTAAAAAAAAGGTTTTGAGTGTTTACCCAAAACGAAAATTGGGATCAAAACTCATATGAAAGTCTAGTTTTTGGAACGTTTTACCATTATTGTTATTACCGAAAAAAATTTCCTCTTTCCTCAAATAAGGACGCTATGTGATGCCTTCCTAGGTAACAGTCACTTCCCTCCCTCTACCTTCGAATTGATGTGGACCCGCCATTGATACTACTTAATATATTGAAAGCTCACTTGGGGTAAGCATTGTTCGTACATCCCCACTTGTTATCACAGTAATGCAGACAGCTTGGACCATCAGCACACGCAATGGCGTCTGGGAACAACACTCTGCTAATCATGCCGGGCATAACCATAATGAATAAAGGTAGGATTTTCAGTAGACCAGCAAAGATGGTTCCAGCTTTGGCATGTAAGTTGTTCTTGGCCCCAAGTGCACGTTGCACAATGACCTAGGAATTGAGATTAAGAGTTAAATTTGATCCTTTTGTCGAATATCTCTCCATCTAAAGAAAAGAACAGGGGAGTATATCTGACCATTCCATTTCAAGGCGCCAAACAAGAAAATAATATGGAATTTGTTCAATTGGAAGACTACCTAGTATAGGAATATAAGTATGCGGATTCGCCGTGCCGTGATCTAGATCATGACGTTAACGATTTAGCTAACGTTGTCCAAGCATGTTTCATACCCGGATCTTTAAGATGTAGCCTGTTATATAATATATATATATATGCTTTTTTTAGAAGATTTTTTATTTATGTATTTTCTTTCATTCATTCATTCACTCATTCACTCATTAACACTCACTCACTCACTCATTCGTTCATTCATCCATTCCATTTACTTATGTATTTTCATTCATTCACTCACTCATTAACACTCACTAACTCACTCACTCGTTCATTCATCCATTCCATTTACTTATGTATTTTCATTCACTCACTCATTAACACTCACTAACTCACTCACTCGTTCATTCATCCATTCCATTTACTTATGTATTTTCATTCATTCACTCACTCATTAACACTCACTAACTCACACTCGTTCATTCATCCATTCCATTTACTCATGTATTTTCATTCATTCACTCACTCATTAACACTCACTAACTCACACTCGTTCATTCATCCATTCCATTTACTTATTCATATAAATTGTTAGTATTTATGTAGATAGTTGTAGATAGTTATATTAATTTGTTTTATGTATATTAATTGTAAAGTGGTTTTGAACTATACGGAAACATCGCTATATAAAAAATAGTTTATTAAGTTCATTATGTTTAGTGGACCAGTGATTTTGCGTGCTAGATTGGTTCAAATCAGGTCTTCGATTTTCGTACCGCTGGAAAGTCGTATGATTTGCCATTTCAAAGTCGAACGAAATCTGAAGCGGTATTGACTATCGCAACAAAAATTAGGAGCTTCAAGTGCCAGCCGGTTGATCTTGGAAGCCATAGGGATGGATACCCATGATCACTACACCTAAGTAAAAACATCCCATAACGTTCGTTCCCTGACTCGGTCAGGCTGGTAGATGTCTTACTTAGGAAAAGGGCGAGGCACACACCGAGTCTTCACAGCACTTTCACAATAAACAAAATGGTAAACAAGGAAGGGACCATATTTTATGCAACAGTACAAGGGGGAGGGGGTGGGTCAAATTTATTGTACGGGTTACCAGAAAAAACTAGCTGAGACTGTATTTGTCCTTATTCCTGATTAGGTCAGATTCAGTTTCTCGGCCATGCTTGTAAATAGCCAACTGGTTTGCCTCCTTGGCAGCTGGATTTTTTTAAAACACTTTGTTTCTTAGATTATTTCCTTATTTCGGTTTATGAATTTGTGGACTACACTGTAAATTAGCGGTCAGCTAAGTGCACTTTTCACGTTAAATAAGGTGATTGTTTATTTAAAATTCAACCCTTATATCCCTCAACCCCTTACCTGATCAGTACACCAATACCATACACCCATAATCGGTAGGATCGTCCACAGTCCCAGCCAGGGGTAATCAGGGTCATCTAGAGGCCTGAACATGTTCCCCCAGTATGGAGTCATCTTGTAGCAGCCTTGTGTGACGTTACTACCGTTAAGTGCAACTGTTGCCATGGCGGAGGTGTTTGAAGTATTCGCTACAGGGGCTTTCCATGGTGTTCCCAAAGCACTGTCGTATTTTGACCATAATCCATCATGGCCTCCAACTTGAATAAAACCTGCGCAACAGTGTAAAGGACAGATGTTATTAATAATAATAATAATAATAATAATAATATTAATAATAATATAATAACATTTTACAACCACCACTCCCCATACGGGGCTCTTCCGTGAGGTTCCCTTCACACACACTACCACTACGTTCTATATTTACGACATACGACACTCAACACATGTTGATTGATATGGAGGGAGGAAACCGGAGAACCCGAAGAAAACCCTCGTGGCATAAGAGAGACAAACACATCAAACAAACTCAATTCAAATGTGGCGACCGCAGGGATCTAACCAGCGACCCGAGCCGTTGGACTCACGCGTTAGCCGCGAACGCCACCCATGACATACGAAGATCTAGGGCAAGTCCTTTTTAATATCGAGTCTTCATTTTGCGAGTTTTCATTTGGTAATAATAATAAGACGAAAGTATCAAAACATTGGCATTTTTTCAAGCCAAAACAAAATGTCCATGATCGACACTCTTTCAAAACTGGCACTAGTTAATCTGGGTGTTGATGCTTGCTGCACTTACTGAGTATTGACAGCACAACAGCTCCGATGATCATTATGGCACATTGTAGCACATCAGTGAAAATGACGGCCATGAGACCACCTTGATAAAAAGAGATAAAATATAAACAGATATAAAGAGATAAAATATAAAATATCATATACCAGTATCCTATTGCTCTTTAGTGTCATGACTACAGGGTGAAGTGGTGGTAGTGCATTCGCCTCTCAACGGATCTTTGCCTTAATTTTCATAATAAATACATTTTCAAAATCCGTCTTGCAAATACCCATAGTGCAGGTCTAGTAGATATACCGGTTGAATTTTTACCGTAATCGCAATGTTCTAAGCTAACAGTAAACAATCCTTGCTGTACCATGAATCGATCTACTTAGGGTTGCCTAAATTGTTTGTTATTTTATTTTCTTTCAGATTCTTACGTACGTAATCCAGTGCTACAACTGTCATTACGCCAATCACAGTATGACGAATTGCAGCCCATCAAACAGTCAAGAGAATGAGGACCGCAGCAGCTCATCCAATCAGAAGGGTAGGATAAAATGTAACGTACACAGTGGTCATAAAACCATCTAGCCTAATCTTTGATCTTACCGAGAAGTGTGTAGACGGCGGTGATGACTAAAATAACAGCAGCAGAGATATATATATTCCATCCTACAGCTTCGTAAAGAAACAGACTTCCAGCGTAGATGTCGACCTGGGTAATAAAAATGTATATATAATACTCTTTATTCAGGATTCATCAAATAAAAGTTTGCTATAAAATTGCTATTGAATACAATTTTTTTGCAAACAGCCGATCGATAGATCCTCCGACCGACCAACTAACCAACCGACCAACCGAAAGACCAACCAACCAAACCAAACCAACCAACCAACCAATCAATCAACCAACCGACCATTCAACCAACCGATCAACCAACAAACCGATCAACCGACCAACTAACCAATTGCAACCCAGCTAACCAACCAACCGAGCGACAAACTAACCGACCAATCGAACAACCAACAAACATTAGTGTGGAAATCACACTAATTATCTATGGGGGCTTGAAGAACCCAACAAAAATGACCGCTCGCCAACATGATTGGCTTCATAGCTCAGTTGGCAGAGCATCGCACCGGCATCGCGGAGGTCATGGGTTCGATTCCCGTTGAAGCTTGAAATCACTTTTTCAAGTCTTTCTTTACAGCGTTCGCTTAGATCGCTCATTCACTGTGATGATCAACACATCTATCATCAACAAACATTAACTAGCCAACTAACTTAACAAATAAGCAACCGAACAAAATGTAGATTAGTCATTGCGAAGGAAGAAGGAAAGGAAGAAGGAAAGGAAGAGGGGATGAGTCTCCACACTCCCTCTTATTCCCGCGGTACCTCCCGTTTGTCATTATTCGGAAATCGTGTTTCAAAAAAAAGGAAAAGTAATAGAGATACTTACAGATGTTTTGGTAAACACATACGACAAGAGAGCAGCAATAGTGAGGTACGTTCTGACTGAACGACTTTGAAATCGCTTGTTTAGGTACTCTGGCATGGTAAATACCTTGAGAAAAATGGAAACAATGTCAGTAGAACCATCTAGTCAACCATGGCTTGAAGCCTCAAGCTGTACACTCTTTCATATCTTGTGTGTTCAAGTGGGTGGTGTTACGCTAGGCAATGTTTCTTGCAACATTTATTTGCGCGATAACAAAAGGCCTAAAGGGAAAAATACGTTCTAAAAGCGTAAACTGGTTTGCCTGGATTTTTGCGTATAGTAACCGTGTTGCGTCCTGCATGTCACACCACTCGACAGCGTAATTTATCACGTAATTTATGAGAACGTTGTGGCATAACTTGCAAAGGCTTCTTGGAAACTAATTTGGTGACCTCTGGATAGTATTGCGCAGCTTTTCCGATTTCTCGACGAGGAAAACAAAACACGTACTTTAAGACTGGTTTGCCAAAGGCAACCTAGAAAAAGGCTTCATTAGCGTCTGTGCTCATCCCGGCTAGTAGCTGGTATTCTAGGAAACTGACGGTGCGCACTTTGCCCCCTTCTGTATTGAAAGTTGAAGCTACACGCATTAGAGTTCAAAATTCAGTGCGTTGCAGTTGCAACGACACGGTATGTTACACAAGGCAATGTTTTAAAACGGTTGCTGTGATGGCTGCGAACAGTATACAACTCGATTCTATTTATCTCAACGATTATCTAGATTGCAGGTTTAAGTTTTGCGGGCCTACACAAAAGCACATACCCAATGTTATTTATAATTATAATAACAAAATGCCCTTATAGAAAATCCAGACTGTTCGCTCGCTTTTATCTAAAGCGTTATATTATGACCTCTGATATCAGGGCGTCTATTTACTTATGATAGAAACCTTCTCAAGTTATTACTTGATGGCAGGAAATACTCACCCTTGACCTGAGGTATATAGGGACAAATACCCAGCCAAGAAGCAACAACACCCACACGGCCTTTCAAGAAAGAGAGAAATAACATTGAAAACGACGTAAACAATTTTTGGTCTTTGGATTGACGTGCGCAGACATACCTGCCATTCGTAGGACACCACAGCAATGCCAGTAGATGCACCAGACCCTGCCAAGCCTATAAAGTGTTCACTGCCCATATTACTCGCGAAAAGACTGGGACCCACCTGAAACAGATTTATATTTCATTCATTTAAGTTTGTTTTTTTACATAATAGTTTGAGCGTCGGATACACAGCTTAACACTGTGCACTGTTAAACTAGATTCTTACACGAAAAGGCATGGACACGGCATCGTCACAGGTCGGCATCGACTCACTTGAACCAATTGCATACGCGGAGGATCGTTTAAATCAATCAAAATGCTGGGACGTGGCATCGTCACGGTTACAACACAGCACGTCTGCACTATACCGTGAGTTCTTAACAATTGAAAACGTTATTCGATTTCTATTGTTCATCTGAGTTTCTTTTGGAGCAACTGCCGCTTTTGCAGAGCTTCATATTCTCACCTCTAGTTTAGAGATAGTGAGAGAGAGAAGCCAAATGGAAAATGGGGAGGGGCTAACGGCGCGTTTGGCTTCGCATTCTCAATGGAAAAGATACGTTTCCTTGCTTTGAGTTTTTGATTTCATCTTATTTTAGTCGCAAGGGACTTTTTTTAATTTCATCGCTAATATCATTACTATATTTATCACTAATAAATTCGACATTTCGTAACAAAAGACATCAATGACATCATGAACCAGAAAAACACAGGAATCCCATGCTTACCGCCCACCATAGCATCTTTCGTCCAGCCAAGAAGTACCCTTCGGCGGTTTCAGCTTCTCCCCTCTGCTTTCTGAACTTGGACTGATATAAACAAAATAGTGGATGATTGAAGGCTAAGAGGTTTAGTAGTGAGAATATTGTGTGATTTCAGTCTAGACCTTATTCGTGTTGGTGAATTGGTCTACCCATTTCAGACCACTTGTCATTCTCCATTTTCCATACATCGGTTCACTGGTCAAGCACAAAGCGCTCAAGCGGGGCGCCAAGGTACTTTCAAAGGATTATTCAAATTTGAACCTTGCAACCTCGACTGCAAATGCTTTGTGTTTAACCAGTGAACCGATGTATGGGAAATGGTGAATTCTCTAGAGTATCATTTCTTTGTTTAACGGTTGCGCATAAAAAATACACACGAAACAAATCTCAGACATCGAAACAAAGAATATTAGGTCCCGTCCACACGTGTCCGGAAATTTTTGTATTCGTGTCCGGAAATTTTCGAAAACGGTCTCCTGAGTGGACATTTTCGACTTATACGCTCCGAATACGCATACGTGTGGACGGTCGTATCCGCAAATTTTCGAATACGCTGACATAAACACGATTTTGCGCATGCTCAACTACCCGTCAAAGGGACTAGGCACTAGCGTGCATCAGGGCGGATCAAGAAATTTCCGGATACGTGTAGACAGTGAAGACGATTCGAAAACGATTCGCTGCGTGTGGACGCGAACATTTTCGTATCCGAAAAAAAATAATTGCGGAAACAAAAATTTGCGGATACGTGTGGACGGGGCCTAAGAATTTTCTAGTTCATCCCAAAGGTCACGATCATATTGAACATTGTGTTGCTTCATCAAACAACTCGGATTGTGCAATAGCAGCTATAGGTCAAGGACAGATGAAATCCCATGCATTATGACACGAAATCAGAACACTTATCATGTAATGGAGGGGGGGGGGGGGGGCAGAGGGGTACAGGTCTTGAATAGACCAAATGCAAACATCGCACCGATGTGAGGCTTAAGTTGTGAACAAAGCAATCTGGCGTCATTCAAAAGTCACCAATCATGCCAGATCCCTTTGTTCACATCTTAAGCCTCACTTCGGTGCGAATTTTGCAATTGGTCAATCTTTTTAAAATTTTCTTTAATTTCGTTTCGTATGTTTAAAATGCTTAAAACTATAAAGGTTCGCTTCCGCAAACGGCTCACAACAAATAATGTCTGCATAAATCTGAAAATGGTAAAATAAACTATGAAGTCATAATGCAATATTCTGGTCCAAATTCAAATGTTGTCACGCAAACAATATTCAGTTAACAATATTTTCAAGTAAGGCAAAATTTTACCTTAAATTATTTTACACAATCTATGGGAAGCCCTGCAATTTAATGGTGAAAAACAGCGAATTTCAAACTTTTCAATCTGTCCTGTTATTTCCTTAACGCTTCATTCGATTTCCTTATCAATGAACTTCATTAATTATTTAAACTAAATTCAGTTTACAAAACCATTAATGTTCTATTGAATTTCAATTGAGATAAAAAGTTCAAAACAGAAACAACTACAATGATCTCTCGCAATTTCACGGTAAAATAATTCCTAATTTATTAAATAAATACTTTAGTCCGCTCATAAATAGTAGATCAAAAAACACCATAGACTTTTACACTTCACAATAGACCTTGACACATCTATCTTTGAACGTGGGTCGAGCATTGGCTGATTCCTACTGATTTCTACTCTTTAATTTGAAGAAAAAAATATCCGTAATGTATAGATTTTGGAAATTTATTTTTAAGTGCATCAAGTATTCATACATTACAGGGTTCCGAATACAAACTTTATTTTCTAAATAACAACAGAAGAATTCATGTAGTTTTTAATAGAAAAATGAAAATTTATATATCTTTTTTCCTCAGCAGCTTTCTATTGTTTTAAAGTAAAAACACATACTAAGAGCTTTAAAAAGCGTTTCTAATCCTCTGCGTAAGGCTGAGTTACAGGCTAAAATATCTCTGCTGACTCTCCGTAAGTAGAGTATGCCATCTTAATTACTACGCATACCATTGACACGTAAAGCGTAAATACTGGAATAAAGACTCGTTTGTTCATATTATAGACCAACGTATCATGGAAGCATCAGTTGGAACGTACAGTTCCTAGCCTATTGATATGACAGAAGATCAATTATATATTCTAAGTGAGAAATAGATCTCTAACTTTGCTGAAATACTCACAAACAAACCAACTCCTAGACACAAGACGAAGTACGCAGCGATGATCACCCAATCCACTACAGCTAGATTACGCGAGGTTTCATCTATTCTCGCCATCTTTGGAGAAAAAATCTCGAGGAAGATACAATGATATGGAACTGTTTGTAAAAGCTAAAACGATGGCAAACCAGAGATTACACTGATGCATCCAAGCAAGACCCCCAAGCTGTGCACGACCGTGTGAAGGAATCGACAAATACGCGATACTCAATGAAGCAGAATTGACCTTTATCAACGTTGTCAGAGCAAACGTCAAAACTCAGGAATTTACGGAATGTAATAGTTGACATTATACATGTAGAGTGACATTTATATAATTGAGAGCACAGGCAGCCCAAACTCGGTTTTTGTCGCTATGTTTATTGCGAAAATTCAATATCTAGGAATCATTCTTCATTTGTAACAAAATCGATGAAATGGTCTTGTATGGAACTTCTTGTGTCTGTTCGAATTGATGTATGTTTTTTTTTCCAGTAACTAGTTACTTAATGTGGTTTACTTATAACATAAGTGAACTTTCTTTCTATTTTACTGAACGGAGTAGTATTGATTAACTTAATATAAAGAGTAGTCGCTAACGAAGTGACGCCAGCGCTACTTGGCACGGAAAGTACAGCGGTAAACTTCAGAGTATATGGCTTATTCAAACCAGAATGGACGACTTGCACTAACAAGTCACGTGACCCTACCTCCCTTAGATTAAACAGCTGTGTAAAAATGAACATCAGAAATGAAAAGAGCGACTCGAGACTAGTAGGGTGGCCGAGTTTTATCTCATAACAAGCGCCGAAAAAGGAGAAATGACATCTAATACAAAATCAAATATTTATAAAGCTTTGGATAAGGAAATGCGCTGGATGGCAAGTAGAATATTCGATTTATTATATTTCCTAGCATTTATCATTTTTCGATATCTTCATTATGAGATAAAACGTTGACATAGCAGATTTAACAGAATGACTAGGGGCCCATAATTGAGGCTTTGGGAACACCAAAAGCAACTTCTATCTTTTGAAAAGATATAACTAGCTAAAAACTAGTGTGAGCTGCGTTGGTGTTTCTAATGAAACAGTAATGATGAAAAGGTAAATTATACACCGTGAAAAAGATGAAAAAACTTACTAGCGTTTCGGACGGTTTCCGACGAAGGACTAGCATCCGAAACGTCAGTAAGTTTTTTCATCTTTTTCACGGTGTATAATTTACCTTTTCATTATTACTGTTTCTATCTTTTGAGATAGATCCTGTCATTATTCTGAACATATTGCTTGCGTCCGGCATTCAGGCTGTTTGTGACCCATTTAGAGAGGACCTGATTTCAGACTTGACTATCAAAGAAAAGACGAAATTCACTGAAACAGTAGTATAGTATCATTTCCGCTCTGGCAAATGCCTAGTTAGTAGTACTGATGACCATACATATATTTGTATACAATTTATCGATTAGCTTGAGGATTGAGGATTAAACTATTCATTTAATTCAGTCAAAAATCTCCCTCTAGATCTACCTTTCAAACTTTTATTAGTTCTTTGATGGCAGTAAGGAACAATTAAATTCTGCCGCCTTCAATTTATTTCAATTGGCGTTTTCGTAAATACTAAAATGATTCTTATTCTTCTTACTTCCTCATTCTTTAAACCCTTTTTTGGATAATAATACTATTAACGCGAACTAATCAGTATGGCGTCATAAAGTGCAATGCTTCAAAAGGTTCAAGGCCTAACTGTCCATCAATTGACGAATAAACTTCCTGCTATTAGTGTATTTTGCCCATGGGCGGCAGAAGAAAGAAAGGCCATCAATTGACGAATAAACTTCCTGCTATTAGTATATTTTGCCCATTGCAATTGGTGGCAGGGGAAAAAAACGGCATTTGGAGGAGGTGAGAGATTTGATTCACTTTCAGTTATCAGTAGCTGACCACCTAGTTGACAGACGTACGCTCGATAAATATGAACCAGAGCAATTTTTGCTACCAGAACGCCTTCAGCTTTCAGTTGCATGGCTATCGAATTGGTGTAGCTACAGTTTATTCACTGACATCTATTTCTGCAGTTTTCCTGAATACCCTGGTTTTTGTAACAATTTGGAAGACTTCGACGCTACACAAACCTTCGTATATTTTACTTGCAAATCTTGCCTTGACAGATTTATTGGTTGGAGCAATTGTTCAGCCCATAACAGTAATGACCAACATTGCAGCGCTCAAAGACTGGAAAAAACTATTTTGCTTGTTGTCCGCTACTTCTCGCGTAGTTGGGTATTGGCTAGGTTCCGTGTCTCTGTTTACTCTGACTTTGATAAGTGTTGACCGTCTTTTGGCCATCAAACTCAAGAACAGATATCGCACCGCTGTTTCTTTGGAGCGAGTTATCCGTACTCTGGTGTTCTGGTGGCTTAAAGCTCTAGTCGTGACGGTGTTGAACATTTTCATGAATTCGAACGGAGAGTCGTCTAATCTACTTTTTATTATTCCTGCTGTCATTATCTGTAGCTTGCTTGCAGTCATTGCTGTGTGCTATGCTTTATCTTTCCATTACCTAAGAAAACTATCCAAGGTCGTTAAACGCACTACAGGCGAAAGAGTTGCTGCTACAAATGCTGATCCAAAACTGCCCACGATCCCAGAAAACGACACCTTTGATGTCTGTAAATATCGACGATCGCTAAAGACCGTGCTTCTCGTCTTTATCTTTATATTAATCTTTTATCTGCCCTATTTGTGCGCTGTTATCGCAATGACATTCAGACCAAGTACAAACCAAGAAAAATGGATGGAAGGCGATGCAGGACTTTTTCATGTAAAATTACTGGTTTTGAGCGAGCTTCTCGCTATTCTAATTTCTACAACCAATCCTGTAATCTACCTTTGGCGAGTGAAAGATTTCCGAAAAGCTTCCATAAAGAAATTAAAAGAACTTCTCAACGGTTAGAATCTAATGAAATCACTGAACTGGACAGCTAAGTATAATGTAGCTATTCTTTATATCGCGTATTTATACGGAGAAAGCATTTGGATTTCATTAATTTAAGTGCTGCTTTCTACCTTTCTTAGCATTCACGTCTCGATCCGTACGCGAATCCAACAAAGAAAAAAGCCTATAAAAGTTTTATTTTTAATTTTATTTTCTTAATTGGACAGGTTTTGTTGATATGGGATTAATTAGGCAGCTATATAATTAATAGGATATGGGATTTCATGCTCCCCAATCAAGAAATAATTAGACTCGAAAAATTCCTCTGACTGCCAAATTGGACTCGGCTAACGGTCTCATCCAATTTTGTCAGCCCTCGGAATTTTCCTCGTCCAATTTTATTTCTTTATTGGAGCATGGAGTCCTATTGCATATACAAACAGTTTTGCAACTAGATTACATATTTATTTGTTTTTCACTGATAAAATACGCAAAATAAAGTCCTCTTAAAAATAAATGAAACGCCTATTGATATCTATATATTGAAATATTTTACAAAAAATAACCAAAATAAACCAGAGTAAAAATACCGCAGGATATTAGTAATCGCACCTGGCTTCCCCCTGCAAAATTTGTACTCCCCTGAGTGCAGTTGGATCATGAATAAATTTATTAATCAAGTTATAGTTAAACGTCAATCACTGACGTTCAAATAATGTTGCTGGTAAATAGTACATAAACAGATTCTATCGACAGTACTATAGTTTATTTCACTCTGATTACTAAAAAAGCTTTTCAATGAGATTTATTTAGTCATAAGTTTTAAGGACCTGTTCACTTAGTTAACTAAACAACCCACAGCTGCGTCTGCAGTTTTTTGACACAACTTGATAAAACACGACCGACGAGATGTATGTTGTTAATCTTATTCGTAGCATCTGAAGCCATTTTGCAAATGATGAAGCTGTAATAAATATTAACTATACTTTGATGGAAGTTCATTTGTTCAGCATCCATTGTTAGTAAAACATTAAAACCAGAAATGAGTTGAAGATGCATGACGATAGGGTAGAGCCTCAAAACGTTGGCCGAAACAAGTATGAAATTCGTGTTAAATGATGCCATCATTGCGCTCTTTCTTCCGCTACGTTTTACTGATCCCTACACAGCCTCTCGTGTTTTGATTGTGTGCACACCTAGATATCCTGAAGACCTTGGACAAGAGGCTGAATAAAATCATGGACAAGTTGGGGACATCTTCTAACGAAACTGGTATGACATTACTTCTTAACTAAGCATAACTAGCTTTTAAAGTGCATATGACACGAAAAATTTGTAATGTTAAAAATGTGTAGTTTATTGGCATTAATTATAATATCACGGCTAAATTCGTTTCAAAAACGTATTTCTCTAGAAATTTAAGAAAATTCAGCACAAGTTGTGACGTCATTTTGTTTACACGTCTCCAGATTTAGTTGCAAATATACGAAATATGTTTGAATGTAGAATCTTAATTTCAGGTAGTACACTTTTCAGTTTCCCTACATTTGGAGAGTACTACGTAAGCTATCAAATGAAGCCCAAAAGAATACGCCTTTTTTTAATTTATACACGAATTACAATTTATATTTAGTACATTACTACCGAATATGAAGCACTTGTCAACAAAATGACGTCACAAATTGGGCTTAATTTTCTCAAATATCTCAAGGAATAAGCTTTTGAAACAAATTTCATTACGATACATTTGATATTACTAACAAACTGTACATTTTAAACGATGAAATGTTTACGTGTCATATACACAAAGCATATACATTAGGTGTGTCTTGAAATAAAAAAATGGAGATTTATCAGTTGGTCTTAGTGCATAAAATGGCGGTTAAATTCAAATAACAATTTATTAAGAAGATTTAATCAAGAAGATAAGATTCCAATTCCAGCTGTTTGCCATTGATGTATATTTGAAACCAACCTTCCAATTGGCGCCGGTAAATCTTCCAAAATGAAAATATTAATTCCTTGCTTGCTTAAATTTTGGTTTCCGTCCATGACAACAGATAAGTCATAGTGTTATTGATAAGGTTATGCGCCGCTTTGTGATGACGCATTTTGATCAAACGAAAGTGCAACAACCAGTTTTGGTTCAATGCATGCATAGGTCACACTAAACCTTTGAAAGTGCGATGTATCATGGATCGGAATGCACGTCAGAGAAAATATGGCCGTTGTTGTGTAGGGAAATGAAGCCAACATATCCCTCAAAACATCAACTTACCGTAGGTTATACAAAGGTTATTTGTGAGAAAGTGTCATATATTTATCTTTTTTAAAGATGGTAAGTCACGAAGCATGAAATGATTCAACGTGCGGTGGTTGATGGGATTGATTTGACATTAGGCGTTGCGCTCCTAGTCAGATCACTTGGATGGGATTTTTAACAAAGGAAAAGCTGTGTGGCTGTCAATGATTCAAGGTATGTGTCGCGTTTGCAATACTGTAATCGTGAACGATTTTAATTTATTAATAGCTTGATTGTGGAGTGGGTCTAAGGGTTTTAATGGCCTGGGTTTGGAAACTGGTGCAATGCCCCTCGATGAGAACCTATTGTACAGGACAAGCCTTTATGCTTTAAATAGAAAATAGAAAATAAATGAAATTTCTTTATCATAGGACTTTATTCATACTATAGGTTTTACTCATTCAATTTTTTTAACTTAATTAACTGTAGCTTTAATAATTAACTGAACCGATAATTCGTTTCTGCCTCATCTCTTGCGATGAAATATTTATGGGGAAAGTGAATTCTAACTAGCTGGTGAAACCTAACTTGGCCAGTGAGGAAATATTTCAAAAGTATTCGGTACTAATCCCATCTTATGCAGGTCGTATTTTCATCTCAGCTGTTTTAGCGGAATAGTTATTTCCTTTCCAATGATACCAGTTGACTCCATCTGCCGAAGAACTATGTTGTCCGTGATGGTACATGCCGTTGAGGTTAGAGTTATGACAGTCTTTATACCACCAAGCACCTTTAAAGGATACTGCACAGTTTCCATTATTGGCATCATTGTCACTATCTTTGGTAGTGAAGGCCATGCCACGATGGTAGGACAGTGAGTCACCAGCAGTACCTTTATGATTAAAAAATATTAAAGGTTTGCCAAGTCCCTATCAGGAGTTTCGTTTGGCAGTAATATTATTATCAAATATGCCTTATACTTGAATTCTATTTGTTTAATTAAGAAATTATGGGATACCGAGGGGGACATTATTGGGAAATGTATAGTCCGCACAGCTGTCAGGAATGTCTTTTTAGATAACTTTACGCTTTTCTATGAGAAGCATATTTAATATACAATTGAATCTGTTGGTAGTTGAAACAGAGTGCGAAATACCAAATTATTTTATAAATATAGTTTTATAAATTTTCTACGTGTTTGCGCACTCGGCATCCCATCAATTTAATTCAAGATGACCGTCATAGCGGTAAAACTAGGTCTATTTGCGCAAGAGCAGCTATAATTTTGGTGCCACAAATTTCGATAAAATCACGAAAAAAATGTTTTTAAGAGAATGTTTTGAGTAAATATCACAAACATTAACGTTAATACTTGTTAGAAAAGATAAACAAGGTTTCAAGCTCTCTTTCTCTTTATTTCGAGTAGGGTCGTTTACTTAAAGTGATCGGGCACTTCAATATTTTTTTGTCTTACCTGAATACGTCCCAAGGCTCAGTTTGTACTTGTTTTTTTCACTGGTCACAGCAAAGTAGTCGTACTCAGCATACGCGCTGTTCCCCTTGGTGTCTTGTAGATCAACACGAAGACGGTTACGAGTCTGGTGGGTCAACCGGTTGATTTTATCCAGTCCCAACCAGAACTCGCCTTTCAGGTCACCAAAACCGTTCTTGTAGTCAGCCCAACCTCGATAGAAGTCGACTGAACCGTCTTGTCTCTTTTGAAAGACTGTCCATCCACCTCCACTAGTCTTCTGATCACAGTAAACCTATGAAAGAAAATGTCAGATGTAAACGTTGGTTTTTCAGTCTACACATTTTAAGCGATTATCCGGCCAAATTGATAAATTTTACCTTGAATTTTCCTTTGCCATCAGGATCGACTGTGTAAACGCCACTGTTCTTTCCGCCGTTTTTGAGAACTTCAGCACAGTTTTTGGACACTGAAATGAATTACAGATAAAAGGTCTTTACTTCACTTCTGGCGCGGGTAGTAACGTTTTGAATAATTATGCATTGACTAAGTGAAATGTTGATTTTTGAATACAGAGCAGATGCACCTAAACCGAGTAAGAATTGAGTTTTATTCTTCCTCAAAAGCAAATGATTTGAACGACTGATCCATCCACCGATCCTTCTCCATTTTGCAAAAAAAAATACACGCCACAAGGTTACTTGACACTGTTTTAATTAATCATAAGTTAGGACGGCATACCAGTTTCGTTAGAAGATGTCCCCAACTTGTACATGATTTTATTCAGCTTCTTGTCCAAGCTCTTCAGGATATCCAAAAACTGTTTTGAGTGAGATGCACTTCCGAAATACACATTGCCATTGTAATACACATTGCCATCTTTTTCGACTTTGGAGACTTGTTTTGCTCCAGTAGCGAGGAAATATCCAGTTATGACCACCAACAAAAAGGCAAAGCCTTTCATTTCAGGTTAGTGTATTTAACGCGTTGTACCTTTGCACGGGGGAATAGTCTAATGACATAAAGTTATTCTAGTCTTGTTCACCTGGAGGCCAACCCTTTAACATGAATTTCAAACTTGTTTAGATTTAAGGTTGCCCAAGTTTTCTTCCTATAGCCAATCGTCATGTTGCAGCTCATTTTTGAAGATTTGTTTTATTTTAACTTAATGTCTTACTAGTTTCCATATCGTTGGCAATGAAACATGTTCTTTCGTGTATAATTGCGTTTATTAAATCCGCAACGTATGAGGTTGAATTAATTCGTTGACCTTTACTTAAGTAACTCAGGGAGAGATCGAGCACTCAGGTCGACTGAAAGTTTTGCTCTGATGCAAATTGATGCAAGTGCTACTAATATAAAGAATATGGAAACAAGACTTCAAATGTTTTTTGCCTGTTTTGCTTTCCAGAATTTACTTCACAATATAACTAAAATTTCAAAAAATAAGAAGAAAGAAAAAGAAAGCAATGCAATGGCGTTCGAAGGCCGGATCGGCATGATTAATATTAATCATAATCTCATCTTAATATTAACTTTGCTACTTTTTGAAGGGTGAACAAATTCAATATGTGTTTACTAGTTTCCGATTTTGTTACATAAACTCGCATGACCAATGTGCCTTCTGTTATTTCAATCTTTAAGGTATCATCGAAAACCAGTAGTTATAGTTTACCCCTTGCACTAAAACGTGATTGTAGGTTTCTAGTTTGTCAATTTTTTCCTAATGAAAACATAGTTTATCTAAATACGTTTAGGTGTGAATGGGGTATAAGTGTGTTTTACAGCCATTCTCAATCACACGCGCCCTCTAAGGACGAAGAAAGTTTTGGTGGACGTCAATCACAAGGCGTTTCCATAACATTGTCGGAAAACGCGAAGCTAAAAGGTCACGTGCCTATAGTATGTCATGGAAACGCTTTGATTGACGTCCACGAAAAGCTTCTTCGTCGCCACGGAAACAATCGCTAGAGCGGCGCGTGTTATTGAGAATGGCTGTAAAACACACATTCACACCTAAACGTTTAGTTAAACTATGCTTTCATTAGGAAAAAAATGGAGGAACTAGAAACCTACAATATAATGAAACTTTCTAAAATATTATCAGGGCAAGACAAAGGATAGCTTATATGCATTATTTTACCAAATATTGTGCAGTGTTCGTAGATAGTTCTCCAAGCCTGTTTAGTTAAACCACTTTAAAACATGCTTAAGCCTTGGTGTGAATGGGGTATTAGACTAAATAAACAAACTTGCATAGTTTATTGATACAACTTATTAAAAGCACAATGGGATATTTGTTTTTAGCCAAATTCTGAAGCCATTTTGCAACATATAAAGCTGTAATGGTAACTACTTTGATGGAAGTATTTTCCTTTAGCTTTCAATTTTCGTAGGTAGAAGTAGCAAAAAATCGACTTTGCGACATGTGCTAATGCTAGAAAATTGATATGGGTTGGAACTGTCAGGTTGTATGTTGTTTTTCTGTGCGATAGCTATCGTGCAAAGAAAAAGCAAACAAAACACTGCATTAAAAATAATGCTTGCTTTTTGGGGAGGAAGGACGTAAAGATGGATTTTTCTCTGTTTTGTCGTACGTAATAAAGGGATGTTATGTTATTCAAAATCACTGATAATGTAACGGCATTCAAAATATAATAACAGATAGGCTAGGATTGGCTGACAAAGAAAGATCGTTCAAAAACAAGTCTAATATTCGTGTTTGAGCTTGTATGTCTTTATTGCACAAGCTTGCACAACACCCCTCTGAGTTTTACCATAGCTGACCTGCTGTCCTTCGCGAGTGCATATCGAAGAAGGAAAAACTTAAAATGAAAGTCTTGAGTTTTGCGGTGATTTTGATCGGTTCGTTTCTTGTCAGTAAAGGAAAACCAGTCTCCGAAATCAAAACACACGGGAATGTCTACCAATATCAATATTTTGGTACTTCAGCTAATTCAAAGAAATTATTTGGTGCCCTTAAGAATATCGAAGAGAAACTTAACACCACCATGGATAAAAAGGGAGCATCCTTAAACAAAACTGGTAAGAATAGACTGACATTTCTATCTTCTTGAATTTATGCATCATTGTCAAGACTAGGTGTCGCGAGTTATGTCTTGCGAAATCAGAACCCTAGGCCTAATAGATATAGATATATATATATATATAAATATATGTTCGTTCCCAGTGCCAAAAAATTGTGCAGAAGTTCTAGTAAGGATCTACTGCGCAAGTCGGATTGAGGTAGAAAACCGTTAAATATATGAGCAACTTATTCAAGTTCTACTCTCGTACTCATCTCTTCAGGTACTGCTGGAGACTCGCTGTCCACACATCGTGGCATGGCCTTTACTACAAAAGATCGTGACAATGATGCCTATAGTGGTGGAAACTGTGCAGTGTCTAACAAAGGTGCCTGGTGGTACATAGACTGTCATGACTCTAACCTCAACGGCATGTACCATCACGGACAACATAATTATTCGGCAGATGGAGTCAACTGGTATCGCTGGAAAGGAAATAACTATTCTGCTAAAAGAGCTGAGATGAAAATACGACCTGCATAAGATGGGATTAGTACCAAATACCTTTGAAATATTGTCAGTTGTTTTACAGAAAAACAATAAGTTACTTAAGAACCTTGCATATGAAAGGGCGCACGTGGAAATTGAATAGTTACATCATCAGTGAAATCGTTTGCGAGCAAGGACGATCGTGACGATGAGCTTTTTGTCATTCAAAAAACGTGCAGCAATGTTTCTTTTCCGAGGTTCGATATTAGCCATTTAATTCCTGATTCGGAGCTGTTATCTACTGAACGTGTTGCTGAAGCTACCGATGATAATTTTTAAAAAGGGGGAAACGAGAGAAGCGTTAACGAAATTACAGTGGTGGCTAATGAATAACTTGCAAAATGTAATGAAGGTAGGAACAGCTTGACGTTACGTGGTAAGTACTTCTCTTTATTGCATTGAATTTGAGTTCATGTTAGTGTACAATTAAAATTATGTAAGCAACTTAGTACATTTGATATTTGATAGGAAAAAGGGATTGGAATCTGAATAGCTCATTATAAATTCATCGGGCTATAGCTCGGTGAATCTATAATCAGCTATTCAATTCAATTCATCAACCCTGCTTTTCCCTGCTCAATATCAACTACCTCCCGGGGCTTTAAATTACTCTGTTGTTCAAGCGGGCTCTATTGTACCCTGGGGCCCAGAGGTTATTGCATTCTCTCTCCGGCATTTACTGTTTTGACGAGTAAGTCGCGAGGAGAATCAACCTCTGGGCGCAAGCGTTAATCCTTTGAATCCGCCGAACCAATCAGAGACCTATCATTGTGTTTCCGAGTCAAAATCTGACCCTAGCCTTCTGATTGGCTAACGTGTGATAGAGCGTTTTGATTAGCTTATAATATCAAACCGGTTTTTCGAGTTTGTGTCGTGGCCAGTGGCCATTACAAACTCCCCTGTTATTATTCTAATTTTTTTTTTGCTTGCCATAAAGTTATAGTTTATGTAAATTAACTGACAAAGGTTTGTTATTTAGTTGGGTCGAGTTGTCAATCGCTATTCCAAGTAAAACAAAAACACCTTTCTTGTAGTTCATGAATATAAATATATTTTAAAATTAAAATACCAGCTACTAGTAATAACAATAACTGTTTTTGCCGCTGATAACCACCACCCTGTGATATCATAGCAACAAACTCTGATTTCTCACCTCGGTGCGCGTAGAAGGGGAAGTAGCGATTGTAAAAACATCGTTGTTTAGGTTACAGTCATCGTTGTTTGGCCCTCGAATAGCCCCGAAATCGTCGCATTCTTTTGGCAACATCAGCCGTTTTGGATTTATCTTTGGCGGAGTGGGCACCAAGCAAGATTTTTTTTTTAAGATGCAGGAGAGGCAATGTTATGGCATCGTTTAATTCGCTCCTCGTGCACTCTGCGTTTGAAATTGCTCCTCAAAGCTTCTCTCGTACAAGGTCTGGAATGCTTTAAGGTCCACATCAAGAGCATTCATATAATTTTCAAACTTCTCGACCTCTCTTCTGCATTTGTAGCAAATAATCGAGGAAACTCCATCGACTTTGGTGACAGGGATTCCCAAAACTTTGCTTAACTTCTTCGCGCGCGAGTGTATCGCACGAAGAAGTAGTGGTTTTAACTGTCGTTTTACCATTAAATCGATTACACTTCCCTCTTCCTAGAACAGCAAGGCTGCAGCGGCAAACTCTACAATAATTATCAGGTCTAATAACTTTAGTTGGTGTTTTTTGAATTAATACACATTCGCTGATTTCGTATTTTCTAAGGACGCACATGGCTAATACTCGGTTTTAAACACCAGTTTGAGAGATATCTGCTGACATAGCTAGCGAAAACCGTTTTGACCGACTTTCCAAATAAGGCGATGTCAATCAAACGGCATGGAAGTGAGATTCTCAGTGATGCGCCCAGAGGTTCCTTTCGCTCCCTCGCGCCTTCGGCGCTCGTTCGTTCAGTGTTTCGGGAAAAGCGAACAGAACCTCTGGAGCCCAGGGTAGCTCTATTGATGGTTTTCAACCATTCCCAAGATCGGAGAATAAAATAACAAAAAATACACGGCGGCCATGTTGGAGGATATAACAAAACAATTCATTGACAATTCTTTTGTTATATTCCTCCAACATGGCCGACTCGAAAACCATCAATTATATTTACAGCCCGAATTAAAGAACGAAGAAAAACAAGTGACCAAAGAACGTTGCAAACATTAAGTGTTTTGTTATATAGCAACCGAGAAATATTGAAAAGTCAGAATATGTAATAAAAAGTTTTTTTTAGCAGGCTATTTAACTTATGAAAATTAAAATAAGTTTTTACAAATATAACTACATATATATGGTTTTGTACCTCGCAACCAAAAAGAGAAGAGAAAAACAAACATCCTATGTGGCCATTTTTTTACCCTTTTTTTTGTCTGTATTTCTGTAAGTCTGTATTTCATTTTTCTGTAAAACCTTCTTTCGTACTAAACATTGCAGCATAATACCAGTTCTGATGTGTTGTTTGTTATTCGGCACCAAGAATAAAAATAGTAATAAAAATCGGCAATAAAACCAAAATAATTTTGGTCCGATATTTTATATTTTTTAAATATTCTTTGAAAAATATTTATAACTCAATTTGATAAGTATTTTATCATTTATTTACTTGTCCTGGAAACAAAAAAAAATTAAATTCTCTGCAGAAAACTCTAGATTCATTGGCCGATATTTATTCTTGGTTTGCAATCAATCTCAAAAGGGATGTCCGCCATGTTGGAAGATATAACAAAAGAATTCATTGAAAAATCTTTTGTCAAATTCTTCCAACATGGCGGCTGTGACGTCTATTGCAAACGAAGAATACTTAACGTGGAACCTTTTCTATCAAGCTGAGCGCGATGATTTTAAATATTCGGATTATTATAAATGCGAGGTCAATATACAGCTATTACCCGGTTTATAACTATATATAGACCGTTCGCATTTATAATGAGCAACATTTGATAGAAAACCTTCTTAATCGATAAATAAAATACTTAATTACCTTGAACGTCGGCAATAAGCCTACATATGGCTTTATGCCTCCGTTCTCGGTAATTTAAATGTTAGTAACATCAGTCGAGGCACAGCTGAAGCAAGCTAACAAACCACATTGAATATGTAAGAGTTTTATTTAGTAGGGATGTAAAGCCGGTAACTGAAATATGCACCGGAAGCTGCATCCTAATTTTAATATACAGTCAATGTCATTAACGTTGTCCACCGAGAAAAGCTATTTAGACTAAAAGAAATACCACATGCGTCAGCCTGAACTTTAAATGCAAAATTCAACTCGTGAATCGAAAATCCAGAATCCCCGACCATTTAGTGAGGATTTAAGATGGAGAATGGTATTTCAGCGTTTGTCTTATGCCAGAACGTTTAAAGAAACATGATATTTCTTTAAATATCAGTATTTATAAGATTAATATCTATATAAGTTAGCAAAACAGCAATAACCACTTCATGAAAACTTACACCAGATTTGGATTTTTTTTCCGAAATTAAATTTGATCGTATGAGCCCACATGATCGAACGAACTATGTTATAATGAATGTCAACAAATACTCTTAATTTAGTTAACCAAACAGGTACACAGTAGTTTTTATCTGGAACAATCCAGAATGTTAGACAGGCAACAGTTTTAGATATTCACCACCATGTTAACTTCAAACGAAGAAAAGTCAAAATGAACCAGAGCTGCTCCTTTCTCCGAAACCACCTCATTTTGACAGACTTTCGTGCAAGTTTGTGTACTCTGTACCTTATTACCTCCCTATCAGCCGTTTCTTTGAATGTCTTAGTACTTTACACAATGTGGAGGACTCCAAGCTTACAAAAGCCTTCGTATCTTCTTCTGGCTAATCTTGCATTGTCAGATTTCATGTATGGTGCGATTGGAGAACCCTTAATAATTCTGACGCATTTTACGCACTTGAAAAACTTGACCGCAATCTCTTGCTCCGTATCAGCAAGTGCTCAAGTTGTGGGGTACTGGCTGAGCTCTTCGGGTCTTTATACGTTGACTCTCATAAGTGTTGATCGAATGTTGGCCATTAGACTGAAAAACAGATATCGATCGTTTGTGACATCTCGACGTATTTGGATGGTGACTGTCCCTTACTGGGTGGGGATGCTTGCCTTCTTGTTGGCTTTATTTATAGCAAATGTTCCATTTCTTGTGATAAACATCATATCTTCATTAGTCCTTTCAGTGCTATTATCGACTATAATCGTTTGCTATTCCATGGCGTTCTACACATTAAAGAAGCTCACGTCTTCTGTATCATCGTCCAGTCAGCAACCACACGAAGAAAGTACTCATTTTGATGTTTCAAAATACGGAAGATCCTTGAACACCATGCTACTTGTCCTGATGACAACCTTACTTATGTACTTTCCATATTTTGTTTCCGCCATCACTTATAGTATCAAGAATGGTGAAACAGTTGACCAAAACTCATATTCAGTGATATCATACGAGATGTTGTCGACGAGCGAATTGATTGTAGCAATGAACTCCACAGTGAACCCTCTACTGTACTTGTGGCGCATGCAAGATATTCGTGAAGCAGTAAAAACAATGGTCAAAAAAATCTTAAGACGAGAAAATCCGTCAGGTGAAGAGGAGCAAACTTGACTCTTTCCTAATGACAAATGAAACTGTTTTGTTTTTGTTACTTTTTTTCTATTCCATATTTAAAAAAAAAATATTTTAAATTGAATGCATTTTGTTATTCCTTTTTTGTGCACCTGGTCAGCTATTTACTTACCTTATTTGCATAAGGTAAAAAAAGCCACTGAAAATGTTTCTGAAAATTGAGCGTTGCTTTATAATGAATACACTCAATAACAAATGTATTACATATTAAGAGCTGACCCTGGCTTTAATTGGCATACATATTAAAATGATCGATCGAGTGTTGTTTCTAAATGCTGATAAAATGAAGAACAAGACAAGATACGAATGTATTGGTCACTATATATTTTAAATAGAGTTTATCAGGTTAAAATAAACATCGTTTATTTCTTCATCACATATAGTATACGGCTGTGTTCGGACCGGATACGTTACTACGAACTTATTCTTTTCTTCGATCACCCAGGACAGCCGCGCAAATTAATTCAATTAATCATGTTGTGTTTAGATATAACTAGCTAAAAACTAGTGTGAGCTGCGTCGGTGTTTCTAATGAAACAGTAATGATGAAAAGGTAAATTATACACCGTGAAAAGATGAAAAAACTTACTGACGTTTCGGACGCTAGTCCTTCGTCTTTTCATCATTACTGTTTAATCATGTTGTGTTTAGTTTCTTAAGGTAGTTCCCTTAAAATAGGAGAGAATTCATTTTTCACAAACTTTGTAGAACCGTTAATTGCAACTTGGACGGTTTAAATAAGCAGTAAAAAGGAGATCACCATTCTCGTTTCGTGCTACATGTCCTCAAGATATGACAAATTAAGAATATGGCTCATTTTCGCGTCATAATTGTGACAAATATGGAAGGGTGTCTTATGACTGACAAAGTTTTCCAAATCAGTGCATGAATTGAAATGGAAATGTGCTTTGTAACTCATTGTGAGATATCGTTCTTGTTTTTATTAAACCTCTTTGAGCGCCTGGATTCAGTTTGTTACTAAGACCTACGGTCAGTACGTATTTCCTCAGCACGTATTTACCAGCTGCAGTGAGGTATATTCAAATTAACAAAAATTCACTTTAGCAAATAAGAACTTTGTTCTCTAGGAACTTTCATATTGATTTTGGGATCAAACAAATGTTTTCCCAGCGTATGGAATTATTTTCACTTGTGTCATCGTGATCTCTCAAGAATCAATATCCTTTGTTCGATGATTGCATCTATATTGCTGGGTCATCTCATGTGTAACTGTTCAGACTACAGAATGACACATGGCCTGAAATAAGAAACATTACGACAATGTTAAAAATGGCAAAAATATATATGCAACTTTCTTGAAGCAAAAAAATCCTTAATATTTGCAACTTTTATTATGTGACATTATAATATGAAAACCAATCTGATAAAACAAGTTTGAGAAGCAATGTAGAATATCCGATCAATGTGTTTCATCAAGATTCACCGAAAAATTGATATAATTAAAGAAGTGACAGAGTCTGAAATGCGAAAGGGTTTTTCAAAGATTTCCCTACTTCAACTTGACACTTCTAATATATAATTGATGAAGATCCCATTAGAGTAAATACATGACTTGACTGAGGACCGCATTTGTTTGTAGAACCATGATGCATTTGGAGAATAAAGTACAGGTGAAAACCAAGGTTAATAAAACCTCACAAAAATCTAATCATTTTAAGATTGTGTAGAACAGTTAAAGTGTACACCCAAACCCAAAACGAGTAAAATAATAACTCAAAATGAACCAGAGTTGTCTTTTCGACAATACTTACTTGCGTCTGCCTGTATTCCGTACAGTCTTGTGCACATTTTACGCGTTGACTATACTAACAGCAGTCCCTCTCAACCTCACTGTCATCTTGGCGATTTGGAAGACATCTCATCTTCATAAACCTTCATATATTCTGCTAGCCAACGTTGCGTTCGTCGACCTCTTGGTAGGAACGATAGTACAAACATCGGTTATAGGCGTTAATTTTGCAGCTATCTACGACTGGGCAGATTTACACTGTTATTCGATGATCATTTGCAGAATGTCTGGTTATTGGTTGGGAATTGTATCACTTTTTACTCTTACTGTTATCAGCATTGATCGTTTGTTGGCTGTCAAGCTTAAAAGTCGATATAAAAACGCCGTTACTTCCAAACTTGTCTGGAGGACCCTGTTGTTCTGGTGGGTTGGTTCCCTTGCTGTGGTGTTAATCTTTTTGACATTAGATTTGCCGATGAGTGTTCTTTTTGGCGCTGCAGGCACCTTGATAGTTTTAATGGTTGTTACCCTGACCATCTGCTATTCCTTGGCCTTCTGCCTCTTAAAAAGATATCAAAACCAGGCGGTGTCGTCTGAAAGAGCTGGTGAAAATGCTTTATCGAATTTTAATGCATCTAAATATCAGCAGTCCTTAAAAACTATGGTTCTCGCCATGTGCTTTGTTCTTTTTTCATACTTTCCATACATGTGTTCGGCTATTGCCATGGCTTTCAATAACGTGCAGAAATTTGATGAGAGCGAAACAGCAACAACGATTTTCAAATTCCTTTTGATTGGAGAAATATTTATAACAAATAACTCGACAATAAACCCTGTTCTATTCTTATGGCGGATGAAAGATCTTCGAGAAGCCGCAAAGAGCCAAGTAAGGAAACTTTTCAGAGGACAAAATGCTGTGGGATCCTTTGCCCTGTCTACCTCTGCCTAATAAGTGGGACGATAAAGTAAAGTAGTATATAGCAAATGTATCAAAGAACTGTCATTCTTTTTACTCACGAGAGTCGAAACCAGAAACGTCAATTTTTGTTAATCTTGCATGCAGTCGTTGAGAAGAGTTGCTTGAGGAGACCAGAGCTTTCGCCGTTCAATTTTGTATGAATTAATGAATTGATCAGAGCTTTAGTAATCTGGCTTTTTCTTTGCTTTATCCTGTCCTTCATTTCTATTTTTGTACTCACTTTTTTGCTACTCTTACTGTGCTTTTTTCAATTTTCTTGTTTCTTAATTTTTTTTATTTAAAAAAAAAAATAATAATTATAATCTTAATTCTTCTGATGATACTCCTGCCAGTGTTCAGTCGTTGTTATCCAGCAGTGCTTTCCGAAAGGAATCGTTCAGCTGGATAAATTATTTATTCATTACTGAGTTCGTTTACTTACTGAAGCGATGTATTAAAAAAAAAGACTGCAAAGACCGAATGGAATCGGTAGTAAATAACAAAAAGCAGAGAATGCACAGCTGGAACCAATTATTTGTTTTTCTGACCCCTAGTTACGTAAGGGCAGAAATGAATGAACAATTACCTTGAGAAGCACGTATTCAGTCAAGAAACCAAGATATATAGACTTCATAAGAAAGGTTTCAATCATGCCGTCATGGCGAATTGTCAAAAATGAGGAAGATTACGAGAAAGGAAGCTCTAAGATAACTCAGAAACTAATGAATTATATGTCAAGTTAAAAACCTCTTCAATGCCTTTGTATTTTATTATACAATCAATAGTAAGTAGAGCACCTGGAAGAGTGCTCTAAGAAATGGAATAAATGTTTAGGGATTATTGCCGATTTTGAAACTACCTCTTTAAATTTTTGATAATAGTTTAATTCTTCGTATTTACTAGCTTTTTTATTCTGGGTGCATCCCTAATTTCTGGGTCCTTGCTAAGTCCCAGAAACTGCATGTCAATCGAAACTCACAGAAGAGCCCCTTACGCGAAGTGATGTTTGCAAAATATAAGTTCATATATTTATAGCTTAAGAAACTTATTGTATCAGTATTAATATCATGTACAGTTGATGTGATATTTTACAAACGTTATCGACTAATAAGGATGTAGATGTAGAAAGCAACCGTTCAACCAAAACTGCCCATTATTGAGCTATATCGAGAAGGGCGTCTGGAGGTTTTCAAGGACCACAAGCAGGAATTTACGCACATGCAGGAAGAATTTTCCATTTATCCAGGTTGTCAAGATCGCTCGTTTTGAACGGAGTGATGTTCTCGTCTTAAGATTCTTTTGACTGTAGTTTTTACTTCTTGACGAATATCTTGTATGCGCCACAAGTACAGCAGAGGGTTCACTGTGGAGTTTAATGTTGCAATAAGATCACTCATACGAATTATCTTGTACATTGTTATCGAAGAAAGACCTTTTCCATTAATGATAGAAAATGTAGCAGCCGAACAAACGTATGGTAGATACAACAGTAAGGACGTCAACATGACAATCATCATGGTGTTCATAGATCTTCGGTATTGCGAGACATCAAAGATACTGCTTCCGTTGTCTGATTGTTCGCTGTTAGAGGATACAGAAGACGTGAGCTTCTTCAGGGAGTAGAACGACATGGAATAACACACGATTATGGTTGTGAGAAACACGAAAAGAAAAAATGAAGAAATAATATATTTCTGGTAAGGTACTGCATCCGATAAGAAAACGGTCAACAGCAGTATTCCAAACACCCCCAACCAGAAAGGGACAGTCACCATCCAGATACGTCGAGATGTGACAAACGATCGATATCTGTTTTTCAGTTTAATGGCCAACAATCGGTCAACACTAATAAGAGTCAAACAGTAGAGAGATACAATAGCTAACCAGTATCCAAGTAGATGAGTAATAGCAGCTATGTAACAATACCTTGTTTTCCACTCCTTAATGTAAGCATAGTTGGCGAGTATCGTAAAAGTATTTGCAAATGCTCCAAACATAAGATCCGACGATGCAAGATTACCAAGAAGAAGATAGGAAGGCTTGTGTAGAGATGGATTCTTCCAGATGGAATACAGTATTAAAGAGTTCAGAGATACGGCAGTTAGTGATGTAACTGCATATAACGTGGATAGAGTTATCCGAAACGATGGCAACTGAAGGGAGGCGTTGTATGAAAACGATAAACAGCTGTGGTTCATAGTTTTGGTGTGAAGGCGATTTGTATATGGTTTAAATAAAGTAGTTATGTTTACTGAGTCTAACTCCACTAGTTTCTTTAGCTCTACACCTGTTTTGGTTAAATGTAATTGTGTGTGTTCCATCATTACGAATATATGTAATTGAGTTTAGTTGACAACTACGACCTTGCTGATCATTGAGAGCTTTTCTATTTGCAAAAGGGTTATTAAATGTAATTGTGTTTGTTCCATCATTACAAATATATGTTTGAGTTTAGTTGACAACTCTGACCTTCTGACCATTGTGCGGTATTCTATTTGTAAAGTGGTTTTTAATTTCCAATTCCAATTCCCTCAAATCCGATTGGCTGAGAAACTACTCTATTTTCCATTAATCTATCTGTGCTTATTGTTATTGGGCGCCTGTAACTGAAAAGTTGGTTGTAACTGGACAATGGTAATCTGACAGTTTCATAGGCAAATAATTTTAATGCTTTTCAATAAACCCAGTAATCAGCCCAATTCATTTATTATAAGAATTCAATTAAAAAAACGTTTTCCGTGATGATTTTGATTTATGTTAACATTTTTAAGGAAGCTCTTAAAATGTAGTGGTGCTTGTCAAGTTGACATTGATTGATTGTGAAGAAGATCGATTACGGTGTTAAGCTCCTTCCTTCCTTCCTTTCCTTTCTTTAGTTTGCTCTCTTAAGAGCAGTAAGAAAAGCTTCAATCAAGCTAGAAAAATGATCTTTACTTGTATTTAGAGAACTAACTAAACAAACCAAGTAAATAGTTCATTTAGAGTCAGTACATTTGTACAGAAATTCAAGAACAATGTCCAAACATTTTGGTGACAGTAACACAATCTAAAACAATTTATACTCCGTGACGGCTAGCGCCGAAAAGGTGAATTAACAATTTTACAAAGTTTGGGGAAAATGACTTCCCTTCTATTTCAAGGGAGTTTCCTTAAGAAACTTAACCCGACCTGATTAATTGAATTAGTCATTGCGCGGCTGCGCCAGGAGACCGAGGAAAAGCATTAGTTCGCTGTAACCAATACGACATTTATTTTAACCTGTATTACAACATATAATTGCCAATCTCTTATGATCACATTCGTATTTAATCCTGTTTCTCATTTTATCAGCATCTGGAAACAACACTCGACCGATTATTTTAATATGTATGCCAATTAAAGCCAGAGTCAGCTCTTAATATGTAATACATTTGTTATTTAGTGTGTTCATTATAAAGCATTTTTTGTGGGTTTAACGACAATTTTCAGTGACTTTAGTGGCTATTATTTCAAGTGAATGCGTTAAAATCATTTATGCAAATAAGGCATGCAAATAAAAATTAATGACCAGGTGCACAAAAAAGGAAAAGTTGAAATAAATCTAAAAAAATATGAATTGAAAAAAAAAGGGCACAAAAAGCATAGTTTTATTTGTCATTATGATGGAGTTAGGTATGTTCGTCTTCAAACGACTGGGTTTCTCGTCTTAAAATTCTTTTGACTGTAGTTTTTACTTCTTGACGAATATCTTGCATACGCCACAAGTACAGCAGAGGGTTCACTGTGGAGTTCATCGCTACAATCAACTCGCTCGTCGACAACATCTCGTATGACATCACTGAATATGAGTTTTGGTCAATTGTATCCCCATTCTTGATACTATAAGTGATGGCGGAAACAAAGTATGGAAAGTACATTAGTAAGGTTGTCATCAGGACAAGTAGCATGGTGTTCAAGGATCTTCCGTATTTTGAAACATCAAAATGAGTACTTTCTTCGTGTGGTTGCTGACTGGACCATGATACAGAAGACGTGATGCTTATCACAAGAAATGGGACATTTGCTGTCAATAAAGCCAACAAGAATGCAAGCATCCCCACCCAGTAAGGGACAGTCACCATCCAGATACGTCGAGATGTCACAAACGATCGATATCTGTTTTTCAGTCTAATAGCCAACAATCGATCAACGCTTATAAGAGTCAACGTATAAAGACCCGAAGAGCCCATCCAGTATCCCACAACTTGAGCACTTGCTGATACTGAGCAATAGATTGCGGTCAAGTTTTTCAAGTGCGTAAAATGTGTCAGAATTATTAACGGTTCTCCAATCGCACCAAACATGAAATCGGACAATGCAAGATTAGCAAGAAGAAGATACGAAGGCTTTTGTAAGCTTGGAGTCATTGTGTAAAGTACTAGGAAATTCAAAGAAACGGCTGATAAGGAGGTAATAAAGTACAGAGTGCACAGACTTGTTCGAAAGTCTGTCAAAATGAGGTGGTTTCGGAGAAAGGAGCAGCTCTGGTTCATTTTGACTTTTCTTCGTTTAAAGTTAAGATGGTAGTGTATATCTAAAACTGTTGCCTGTCTATCATTCTGGATTGTTCCAGATAAAAACTACCGTGTGCACGTGTTTGGTTAACTAAATTAAGAGTATTTGTTAACATCTTCATTATAACATCGCTCGTTCGAACATGTGGGCTCATATGATCAAATTTAATTTCGGAAAAAGATCCAAATCTGGTGTAAGTTTTCATGAAGTAGTTATTGCTGTTTTGCTAACTTGTACTCATAAATACTGTTGCCTGTCTATCATTCTGGATTGTTCCAGATAAAAACTACCGTGCACCTGTTTGGTTAATTAAGTAGTTCATTCCATAACATCGCTTGTTAGACACTGTTGGCTCAGTCATACGGATTAAGAATCAGATCAGAAACAAAATCCAAATCTTTTTTTCAGTTTTCCTGATGAACTAAGTAGTAGTTACTGATGTTTGTTTTTTAGTCTTGATTTGTTCCAAATCTCCAGATTTTCGATTTCAATTAAAGACATCCGAGGTAAATTTCACTAAACCTGATATTTGTATTGGATTTTCTGTAGTTATCTTTCGTTTTTTAAGTAAAAGGAATTCAAGCCGAAAATTGTTGGCCTTGGAAAATTTTGTCGAAGAAAATCTTCCGAGAACCAAAAAAGCCCCTGGCGGTGTTGGTGAGTAGTGTACAAAATTCCCAAAGTGGGAGAGTATACTCGCGCAAAAACAAAAACAAAAAAAACGGTTGGATTTCACTGCATGGTTTTTATTATGGGAGAAATTATATTCATCTCGAATAAAAAAAATTGAAGATTTTTTCCCCGATCTTATTTTTACCTTTCAGTTTCATTCAACTTTTTCTCCCTGTGACTTCCGTATCGGCAGCTCCGCTTTTAGGCAGTGCCTAAATATTACTTATTTAGCTATTGTCTTAAGAAATAGCCACATGCATAATTCTTGACAAATATATATATATACATACATAAAAAATTAAACAGAGGTGTCAAGAACGGAAACAAAATTTTCTTAGCGACAAAGGTAATCTTTTTTCTACTATAAAGACTGCTAAATTTATCTAAATATTCAAAATTATCGAGCTTAGCTCTATACAGAAATTTCCACGTGATAAAATAATGACACACAAACTTTACTAATATGCATGAACATCATTTTTTACGCGACTTGAAGTTGTGAAAGGCTTGTATGGCACTCTTCTTCAGTCGTTTCATCTAAGGCTCGTAATTTACCTATTACGTTTGTTCTTATTTGATATCCGAGCCCATCCCACACGGCGCACTGCCTTATCTATCTAGTACTACTTTTTCGTGGGATTGCCAGCTCACTAGATACACTGTGCTGACGAGGCCCAATACAGGCCGAAACAGCTGTCCACAGTTTCTAGTTGAGCTGGCTCATTTTTTACGCGACTTGAAGTTGTGAAAGGCTTGTATGGCACTCTTCTTCAGTCGTTTCATCTAAGGCTCGTAATTTACTTAATACTCATGTTCTTATTTGATATCCAAGCCCATCCCACACGGCGCACTGCCTTATCTATCTAGTGCATGGACATGGACCAGTTACCTAAGTTTCTAACGACAGACGCTGGGTTGACATTAAGACTGTTCCTACTGAAATGCTATCTATATTTACTTTAGGTAGTTAATGTCTGGTGCCAAATAACCGACTCAGTCTTATCGTCATTAAAGTGCCTATCACCCTTCTGACAATATTTACAGTATTCATTCTACATGGACTAAGATGTTGAATAACCCGAATAAAAAAATTCATAGTTTGAGTGCGGCTTCTTTTTTTTTCTTTTTCTTTTTTGAGTGCGGCTTCTTGAAGTTATAAAGGTTTTTCCATGTCATGTGGTAATGCTGTCCACAACGTGTGATCAGAATCCGTTCTTGCTCTGTTGTCGCACAATATGGCAAGCCAAGCAAATTGCTTGCCGTCCTTGATAAATGAATCGATATCAGTGGCTTTCATAGCCTTCAGTAGAGAAAAAATGTCTGTCTTTGTATTTATTTCGTTCAAGAGCGTTCATAACTATCTGTTTTTCATAAGTGAGAATCAGAGATAATGCTATTGCGGTGGAAGTGTTTCCTTATGAGACATTTCAGTTTTTGAGAAGGGCGGTTACGTGGGACAATAGAATTCGACGTCGATGAATTTGGTAGGCGATCTGTACCGTCTCGAAAACTCAAAGAAGAACCCCTAAAGCGAGGTGATGGTTGTAAAGTACAAGTTCATATAATATAGCAGGAAATTAAACACACGCTGAAAGAGCTTTCTATTCATCTAGAGTGTGAACCTTGCTCGTTTTGATCGGAGCGATGTTCACGTCTTAAGATTCTTTTGACTGTAGTTTTTACTTCTTGACGAATATCTTGCATACGCCACAAGTACAGCAGAGGGTTCACTGTGGAGTTTATTGCTACAATCAGGTAACTGGTAGAAACTATCTTGTACAATGTAATTGAAGAAAGAACGTTTACATTAATAGCAGAAAATGTAGCAACCGAACAAACGTATGGTAGATACAACAGTAAGGACGTCAACATGACAATCATCATGGTGTTCATAGATCTTCGGTATTGCGAGACATCGAAGTTACTGCTTCCGTTGTCTGTTTGTTCATTGTTAGATGATACAGAAGACGTGAGCTTCTTCAGTGAGTAGAAAGACAAGGAATAACAAACGGTTATGGTTGTGAGAAACACAAAAATTAAACATGGGACCATGACATATTTTTGATAAGATAAAGTATTCGTTACAAGAAAAGCCAATAGCCATAACAGTATCCCCATCCAGTAAGGGATGGTCACCATCCAGATACGTCGAGATGTTACAAATGATCGATATCTATTTTTCAGTCTAATGGCCAACAATCGATCAACACTAATAAGAGTCAAACAGTACAGAGATACAGTACCTAACCAGTATCCAATTAGATGAGTAATAGTAGCTATATAACAGAATTTTGTGCTCCACTCCTTAATGTAAGCATAATGAGTGAGGATAGCCAAAGTATCTGCAAATGCTCCAAACATAAGATCCGATAACGCAAGATTAGCAAGAAGAAGATACGAAGGCTTGTGTAGAGATGGATTCTTCCAGATGGAATACAGTATTAAAGAGTTCAGAGATACGCTTGTAAGTGATGTAATACCGAATAACGCCGATAGAGTTATTCGAAACGATGGCAACTGAAGGAAGGCGTTGTATGAGAACGATAAACAGCTGTGGTTCATAGTTTTGGTGTGAAACTCAGGCAATTTGTATATGGTTTAAATAAAGTAGTTATGTTTACTGAGTCTAACTCCACTAGTTTCTTTAGCTCTACACCTGTTTTGGTTAAATGTAATTATGTCTGTTCTATCATTACAAATATGTAATTGAGTTTAGTTGACAACTACGACCTTGCTGACCATTGAGCAGTATTCTATTTGATGTTATTAAATAAAATTATATGCGTTCCATCACTACAAATATATATTTGTTTATTTGACAACTCCGACTTTTCTGACCATTGAGCGGTATTCTATTTGTAAAGTGGTTTTTAATTTCCAATTCCAATTTCCTCAAATCTGATTGGCTGAGAAACTACTCTATTTTCCATTAATTTATCTATGCTAATTGTTATTGGGCACCTGTAATTGAAAAGTTGGTTGTAACTGGACAATGGTAATCTGACAGTTTCATAGGCAAATCATTGTGATGCTTTTCAATAAACCCAGTAGTCAGCCCAATCCATTTAATATAAAAATTCATTTCAAAAATAAAGTTTTTCGTGATGATTCACATTCTTGTTTATATTTTCGGAAACCTTCCAATGTAGTTGTTCTTGTAGAGTCGACATTGATTGATTGTGAATAATGAAATGTCTTCGTTTGAATTGTTGCTACGTGGATATAAACACAGTAACCGAAAGCCTTCTTTGTGTAGGGTCTTAAACTGGAAAGGCGTATGGGTAGGGACTACCATAGATTTAAAAAGCACCAAAAGAAAAGGTCTTAGACACAATGAAATAGCCGCCATTTTGAGACGCCAGCCGTTTTCCAAAATGGTAACGCACCGGACTATTCGATGCTCTTTTATCTTTTTACCTAATAGCGTTTTCAACTTTGAAAACTATTATATTAGCTGCGTACGTACTTTTTAGGTCTCACAACTGTCACAGGAATTAGTTCTTTTCCCTTTCATAAATGGCACACAGCTGAATTTTCGATGTGGATAATAACGAACATGGAGAGGTTTCTCAATAGGTGAATTTATAAATTTAAAAAAAAAAACTTATAAAGTGTTTCGTTTGCGGAGATGTCAGATGCCTTCCGTGACCGAGCAATTCAGAAGTAATCGAAAAATTAATAATCTGAATAGAAAAATTGACTAAACATTTTGGGCTTCAAACAAAAGGAAATTCCAGTTGGCATTGTTAAGCCACAGAGGGGTGCCCTCGAAACGAACACTCATGTGATGAACTTAATGAAAAATTCGACTTGAGACGTGACTGAGCATGGATGGATTCCGGCGGGGTATTTGTGCGAGGGGCAGTAAAGGAAGATTCAATTACGTTATTACAATTCGTGTATAAGGCTTATAATATTTAGTCACTCAGTACTGTGCGATATCCATTATAGGAATGATCTATCGCGCATTGCATTTATTATTATATTTATTTAGTTATATATTATTATGTCATACAAATTAGAATATATTAAAACCAATTTAAAATTACTATTTAAATGATAAAATAACTTAGAGTATAATAATAATAGTAATAATATAATAATAACTTATCTGGAATTGAATAATAATAAGCAAGTCGGAAAAGATACATCTTTAATTGACATTTAAATGAAGCTATAGTTTTTATATGACGCATCTCCCCAGGTGAAAAGTTCCATAACTTCTGTGCTCCAATGGCAATCTCTAATCTCCTAAGTTCGTCTTAGATTTAATGGATGGAACACTAAGAATCAAACTATCGGCAGATCTAAGATTATGTGAAGACGTCTTAACAACCACAAGATCACTGATATACTTCGGCGCGAGTCAATAGATAGCTTTTAAATGTAAGTAATATGATTTTAGAATCAATACGAGATCTTATCGGTAACCAGTGAAGGTCGCGCAAAATAGGAGTTATGTGGCAAAATCTAGGTGCCTTGCAAGTCTAGCGGATGCATTAATTACGCACTGTAGCTTATTTAGCTGGCAATCCGGCAAGCCATAGAGCAAGCTGTTGCAATAGTCAACACGACTCGTGATAAGAGCGTGCACAAGCGTGCGAGTCGCTTCAGCTGACAGATACTTACGAATACGCCTAATGTTGTGCATGAGATGAAATGATGACACACAACCTTTACCAATGTTTCTAACAACAGACGCTGGGTTGACTTTAGTTATTAAAGTAAATTATAACCTTCTGTAAAATTAATAATCTTCTGAATAGAAAACTCGAGTTAATACTTTTGGCCTTCAAACAGCAGGAATTTCTAGTCACCATTCTAAAGCCAAAGAGGAGAGCACTCCTAAACAAACAGTCACGTGCCCAAATTTACTATTACCAGTTCGACCACAGAACTTCTTGTAAGCAATGATCATTGACTCCAACGTAGTACTTGTGCTAAGGCTAATTCGCTTCTTTACGATGGCGTGGGGGAAAAGAAGATTCAGTTACGTTATCACAATTTATGCATAAGGTTCGATGCATGACAAAATCGCAGCCTGAATGAATCAATTGTCATTCCATTGAAACATCATAATACGGCAAGCCTTGCAGAACTTGATGGTGATTTTGGTGTCCCAGTGCTGTTATTGTCGTTTCTATGCCAAAAACTCGTGGACTTTTAATCGGTACTTCAGTTCATAAGCCACTAAACTCATTAAAACACCTTGACTAAAATTTCAAGAATAAACTACTGTCCTTTGGGTGGAAATGTATGGTAGGTACGTGAAAACAAATAGCTTGCCGTCTTTGATAAATGAAACGATATCAGTGGATTTAATAGTCCTCGGTAGATAAAAAATGTCGGTCTTCGTATTTATTTCAAGAGCTTTTATAACTATCTGTTTTTAATGAGTGAGAATCAGAGATAATATTTATTGCAGTGGAAGTGTTTTCTTATATGAGACATATCAATTTTTGAGAAGGGCGGTTACGTGGGACGATAAAATTCGACGTCGATGAATTTGGTAGGCTTTTCGTCCCGTCTGTAGTGTGAAATGGACATTAAAACCTAAAAAACATCGAACCTCAAAGAAGAGCCGCCCCTTATGCGAAGTGATGGTTGTAAAGTACAAGTTCATCAAATATAGCAGGAAATTATGCACATGCTGAGAGAGCTTTCTATTCATCTAGTGTGGAACCTAGCTCGTTTTGAACGGAGCGATGTTTACGTCTTAAGATTCTTTTGACTGTAGTTTTTACTCCTTGACGAATATCTTGCATGCGCCACAAGTACAGCAGAGGGTTCACTGTGGAGTTTATTGCCATAATCAGGGAACTTATACATAATATCTTGTACAATGTAATTGAAGAAAGATTGTTTCCATTAATAGCAGAAAATGTAGCAACCGAACAAACGTATGGTAGATACATTAGTAAGGTCGTCAACATGACAATCATCATGGTGTTCATAGATCTTCGGTATTGCGAGACATCAAAGTTACTGCTTCCGTTGTCTGGTGGCTGACTGGAAGAGGATACAGAAGACGTGAGCTTCTTCAAGGAGTAAAATGCCATAGAATAACAAACGATTATTGTAGTGAGTAACACGAATAAAAGACATGGGAAAATAGTAAATATTGCGTAAGAAAGAGTATTTGATAATAATAACGTTAATAGCAGGAGAAGTACAACGAGCCAGTAAGGGATAGTCACCATCCAGATACGTCGAGATGTTACAAACGATCGATATCTGTTTCTCAGTCTAATGGCCAACAATCGATCAATACTAATAAGAGTCAAACAGTACAGAGATACAGAACCTAACCAGTGTCCAATAACAAGACCAGCCATAGCTATGTAACAGTATTTTGTGCTCCACTCCTTAATGTAAGCGTACTGACCGAGGATCACCAAAGAATCTGCAAACGCTCCAAACATTAGATCCGATAACGCAAGATTAGCAAGAAGAAGATACGAAGGCTTGTGTAGACATGGATTCTTCCAGATGGAATACAATGTTAAAGAGTTCAAAGATACGCTTGTTAGCGATGTAATGCCGAATAACGCCGATAGAGTTATCCGAAACGATGGCAACTGAAGTAAGGCGATGTATCGGAAAGAGTTGCACGTATTGTTCATCTTTCGACCTTTTCCTCTCATCAATCCTAAAGCGTTATGAACTTATTTGTCTTATTTTTGCGCTATTTCTAAAGTTTAATTCAATACATCGAATCGACATTTGGCTACCTATATAGATAGCTTTTTAGGTCTGTCACCTGTCACACGAGGTAGTTAGTACGCTATGACGAATTGATTTTTTTATGTGTACAACAACCAACAGTGATAGGTTTCTTAATCGTCCAACCTAATTTCCAAACAATTAAAAAAAACTAATAAAGTATTCCGTTATGAGTTGTCAGTATAGCTATTAAAGTAAATTAAAACCTTCTGTAAAATTAATAATCTGCTGAATAGAAAACTCGAGTAAATACTTTTGGCCTTCAAACAGCAGGAATTTCTAGTCACCATTCTTAAGCCAAAGAGGAGAGCACTCCTAAACAAACAGTCACGTGCCCAAATTTACTATTACCAGTTCGACCACAGAACTTCTGTTTCTCAGTCTTATGGCGTTATGAGCTTATTTGTCTTATGTGCTGCGCTATTTCTAAAGTTTAATTCAATACATCAAATCGACATATGGCTAGCTATATAGATAGCTTTTGAGGTCTGTCACCTGTCACACGAGGCAGTTAGTATGCTATCCTGAATTGGTTTTTGATGTGTAGAATAACCAACAATTATAAGTTTCTTAATAGTTGAATCTAATTTTCAAAAACAACTAATAAAGTATTCCGTTATGAGATATCGGTATCGCTATTAAGTTAAATTATTATCTTCTGTGACCGAGCAATTCAGAAGTTACCGAAAAAGTAATAATCCGCTGAATAGAAAATTTGAGTAAAAAGTTTGGGCTTCAAACAGCAGGAATTTCTAGTCACCATTCTAAAGCCATACATAGGGGTGCACTGCTAAAACAAACAGTCACGCGCGGAAAACTTACAATTACCAGTTCGACCCCTAGAGCATCTTGTGCTAAGCAACAATCATTGATTGCAACGGTGTATTTGTGCTAAGCCTTATTCGCTTCTTTACGATGACGAAGGGGAAAAGAACATTCAGTTACATCACTTATCAGTAACGCTTGCTATGAATAATTAAAGAGCTTGGTGGAGAGTGTGTATAAGAATTGCGCAAAAGTATTGGTAGGTACAACAGCAAGGTCGTCAACACGACAATGAGAAGAGATTACTAGCTAAAAACTAGTGTGAGCTGCGTCGGTGTTTCTAATGAAACAGTAATGATAAAAAGGTAAATTATACACCGCGAAAAGATTTAAAAACTTACTGACGTGACGTTTCGGACGCTAGTCCTTCTTCGGAGTAAAAGAGACAATGACAATGATCATAGATCTTCGGTATTGCGATAGATCAAGATTGAGTTTCCATTGTCTTGTTGGTGACTGGAAGATTTTTCCATGGCCTGAAATGAAGTAAAAGGGCCCAATCTGGATGGGCCTTTGCAAACATTCCCTAGATATCAAACCAGATTTATATTTTTTTGGGCAAACGTAGAAACAACTCTGTAAATTTGTTTGTGTACTGAATTTGGACGAACCCTCTGTAATTCGACCCTTTTTTGTGGCTACTGCCTCGAAGAGGCGAAGCCACTATGTCATCGCTGAAATAAAATGCAAAAAAGCTCCAGAAGGCGAGCTTGAATAACCAGAGATGGCATTTTCTAATTCGGGTGAAAGTTTGAAACCAATATATGCATCACTTGTTCAACGTAGAGGTTTGACATGATCACCTCCAGAAGTGGAGGAAATTTATGACAAATAAATCCAACTTCGACCTGAAAACCATTGATTGTCATCACATAATCAATTTGAGAATTAGCAATCGATTTTTGTGTGTGTTAAGTAGCCAAAAGAAAGTTTAAAAATTATAATAACAAATAGTATTTTACAGCATTAGTTTCTATAACGGCATGTCACATGCAGGCTGCTAATATATAGGACGTGGTTTTCAACTACCCTGACAAAGCGCTAGTTGCTGTGGGATTTGTAATTGTCATTGCTATGATGCCAATCAGCGATCGAGTCCGATGATGGAACAAAGCAATTTTCCAATAAGTATGTACTTCTAAAAGCCATCGTCATGAATGCAAGGGCAAACATCGAAACAAAGAAATCACACTTTTTTCGATGGAATTTGTGGCATTTTTAAAGTATATTTCCAGGCTATCCTCACGTTGATCCATGATACTTTTGAGAAGGGTACATTATGATGATAATGATTGACAAATCAACATCTCAACACACCAAATAAAAAGAACTTTACAAATGAAAAGTATTTAGCGATATTATTTTGCACCTGCAATACTCCTATTTCAGAAAACTTTGTCGGTAGGAGATTTCAAACATCTAAAATCCGAAACCGAGTAACAAACTGCAAATTGTTTTTCGTATTGGTTTTTATGCCATAGAAGCCTATCTTTGCGCATATAAGCTTAGATAAAAAAAGTTATCTGATCTCTTATTCTTTTAGTTATGTGTGTATGTATATATATATAGTATACATACTTAACTTATTTTCGTAGAATAGTTTTCTAGAGTGCTCAACATTAAAGGAGCAGTAAATATAGATTAAATGAAATCAAGACTTTTGGAGTTGATTCATTCTTTAATGCAACAAATCTGTTTCTTATGGTCGCAATGACCACACTCATCAGGCAAGTTACAATGAATATATACACATATATGTCGTTAAACATTTTTCGTTCCTAAGTAAAGTGAAGGAACCCAAAAGTTGAGAGGTTCAAATTTTCACCTACTTTGGTAATTCTGCTCAATATTTTCATCCACTTTCAATCCAAGGATCTTTCTCAAGGTAGTTTTCATTGCATTTCTACTAAGATCTTTAATACGCCAGACATACCTCATAGGATTGACTGTAGAACTAACCGCCACAATGAACTCACTAGTCATCAACATTTTATAAACTAACATAGATGTAGGATTTTCATCAAACTTTTCAATGCCCTTTACGACAAGAATAGCTGCTGCGCAGAAAAAAGGAAGAAAAAGTGAAATAATATTGCAGAATAAAAGCAACATCGTTTTCAAGGATTTTTGGTATTTCGAACGATTAAAATTACTATCCGTTCTGTCTTCGGACTTGTCAGTCGATGCAACTGAACTGGATAGCTTTTTCAAGTAGTAAATCGACCTGGAATATAATACAATCAACATTATAAGGAGAACGAAGACGCCTGTTGCAATTGCAATGACCAGGGACCTGATAGATGCGTGAAAGACAAACGCTGACAATACCGCAGTAAACACCATGATCCACCAGGGAAGAAGAACAGCTTTGACTCGCTTCATGGTAACCACACTTCGATATCTTGTTTTTAGTCGAATTGCTAACAAACGATCGACGCTGATGACTGTTAAGATGTAAAGAGACACGGAACCCAGCCAATAACCGACTGCTCGAGCCGCTAACGAGCAAATACAGAACACACTGGACCAACCTTGGAGTGCTGCTATATTTGTGACCAAAATTAACGGTTCTGCTACACAGCCTGCCAATAAATCTACGAGAGCAAGATTAGCTATAAGCAAAAATGAAGGTTTGTACAAAGATTCGGTCTTCCAGATGGAGATCAGCACCAATATATTCAATAACGTGGCAGTAAAAGATGTCATCGAGTATAGAACAGAGATTGTTGTACGAAAAGTGGGAAGTTTTAAAGTCAGTGTGTTGAAATATCATCCTGCATTCATTTTTACTGTTTTAACAGATTCTTAAAAGATTCTAAAAGAATGTACACTATTATCAGTGTTTTTAGTGTTTTATACTCTTACAACACTTTCTCTCTCATATGATGTAGGATTAACATACCGTGCTAAGGTCTGGTTCAAAATATGGCTACCAAGAATCAAGCTGTGATTGGATTGAACTTCAGCGATTGAATCACTGTTAAAACCTTGTGCTTGAATACGTACTTTCGACATCAAGCAGCATGCGAATAAACCTTGTTTTTTGGCTATTATTTTCATCCAATCATAGCTTCTTTCACACAATCTTAAACGAAAGTCAAACAGTTGCTCCCTTTGCTTTTTCATTTATCCAAGTGCGAACAACACCTGCGTGCGTTTGTGACTGAAATGGGCTTTTAAGGGAAAAGATCTGAAATTAATTCAGGTCAGCAAATTAAACATAAATTAAGATAAAGTAGGAATAAAAGATTGCAACTTATTTCTACAGTTTTCTTTGAGTACTCGGTTTTTCCTCCGTCGTTTTAAAAAAAATCACCATTTGAGTTGAGTGTTGTGTGTTACAATAGCGGTGAACTTAAAGGTTGTGCGTGTAAAGTGAACTTAACCTCATGGAAGAGTCTAAATGGTCCATATGAGCAAGAAATCTAGGGTATTTTTGATACCTTACAAGAATACGCACACGAATGCTCATCATCCTTGTTTTAAACACAAAGCTATGTTGTCTTTTCAATGATTCTTTTGACCTTAGTTTTGGCTGCTTGACGAATATCTTGCATGAGAACAGAAGATCATATGCTGTGTGGAATATGATTCCAAGATATCTATTAAATGCCTTTTGGTGAAGAAACACAAAAGTAAATTTGACAGACCATTTCAAGCGAAAATTGTATTGTAAAGGCTTATTCACTCGAAACAAGTCATGCATGTTTGATCGAGTCGCAATTAAACGCTAAAATTACATCTTAATCGAGTTGAAGTCTATGTCGAATGTGGTGACTTCAAATCGCTTTTGGGACTCTTCATTTTACAGAAAGTCATCTTTGAAGAAAAGTTTTTTTTCAGGGGTCCGAAGCAATTGTATTTTACCCAGACATATTTTTATATATCTTTAATAACGGATATGTTAATATAAAAGGCACAACTACAGTTCCATTAATATCTTCTTTTCCTCTGGCTTTGTTCAGTTTGACGTCTGTTCAACTCCTCAATTCAAATGAAGCATCACCATCACTACCATACCCTCAACACCATCACCATCACCATCACCATCACCATCACCATCACCATCACCATCACCATCACCATCACCATCACCATCACCATCACCATCACCATCACCATCACCATCACCATCACCATCACCATCACCATCACCATCACCATCACCATCACCATCACCATCACCATCACCATCACCATCACCATCACCATCACCATCACCATCACCATCACCATCACCATCACCATCACCATCACCATCACCATCACCATCACCATCACCATCACCATCACCATCACCATCACCATCACCATCACCATCACCATCACCATCACCATCACCATCACCATCACCATCACCATCACCATCACCATCACCATCACCATCACCATCACCATCACCATCACCATCACCATCACCATCACCATCACCATCACCATCACCATCACCATCACCATCACCATCACCATCACCATCACCATCACCATCACCATCACCATCACCATCACCATCACCATCACCATCACCATCACCATCACCATCACCATCACCATCACCATCACCATCACCATCACCATCACCATCACCATCACCATCACCATCACCATCATCAACATCATCAACATCAACACCAACATCAACATCAACATCAACATCAACATCAACATCAACATCACATCAACATCAACATCAACATCAACATCAACATCAACATCAACATCAACATCAACATCATCATCATCATCATCATCATCATCACCATCACCATCATCAACATCATCACCATCACCATCACCATCATCATCATCACCATCACCATCACCATCACCATCACCATCACCATCAACATCATCAACATCAACATTAACATCAAAATCAACATCAACATCAACATCAACATCAACATCAACATCATCACCATCACCATCACCATCATCATCACCATCATCAATATCAACATCAACATCAACATCAACATCAACATCATCATCATCATCATCACCATCATCATCATCATCATCATCATCACCATCATCAACATCAACATCAACATCAACATCAACATGACCATCATCAACATCAACATTAACATCAACATCATCATCATCATCATCACCATCATCAACATTAACATCAACATCAACATCAACATCATCATCATCATCATCATCACCATCATCATCATCATCACCATCATCAACATCAACATTAACATCAACATCACCATCATCATCATCATCATCATCAACATCATCATCATCATCAACATCATCATCATCAACATCAACATCAACATCAACATCAACATCAACATCAACATCAACATCAACATCGACATCGACATCGACATCGACATCGACATCGACATCGACATCGACATCGACATCGACATCGACATCGACATCGACATCGACATCGACATCGACATCGACATCGACATCGACATCGACATCGACATCGACATCGACATCGACATCGACATCGACATCGACATCGACATTGTTGGGGGCAATCCCCAACAAGGGCATTCCGGAGTTCCCGCGTTGCTATAGTTCTAGTCTACGTTTTTCTTTTTTGCATAAATGTCCCGCTATCCTTTGCGCGCCATATGTTTTACATGTGCTTGAAGTAGTGTGGCGTACTTGTATACCGTGGTGTCAATTCGGTGAGTTTTTTGTACTGTTTTCCTTTTTGTTTCCCTTTATACATTGTAATTTTAGCTTTAAATAATTTTAGGTTTGAACGGGCCCTTTCCCTAGCCTGTTCTTTTGTGGTTATTAGACTGGTTGTGCAAATAAAGTTTAGCCTTTAAACTATGCCCGTGTAGAGCCAAATCGACATAATTCTTTCGAACGAAACACGCTACTTCAATCATCAACATCATCATAATCATAACTATCATCATAATCATCATCATGACTCTATGTAACTTCCAATTTAAACAAATTGCAGAATTATTTGAATTAAGATTACTTATACGCGATAAAAGACCACCACGGAGACAAGTGGAGCAGCTGTTTTTACTTCAGTTTATATAATATAAGTTAGGATTGGATGAAAAGAATAGCCCAAACAACAAGCTTTATTCGCACCCTGCTTGATGTCTAACGTACGTACTTCTGCATTGACTTCTGACTGAATGATTTTGTAACTGTACTATAATAACAATGTTTATTGAAAGGTAATAAAGATGAATAAATAACTGAAGTTCAATCCCTTTCACAGCATGCTTCTCGGTAACTATATCCTGGAAAAGACCACAGCACGGATTGCTTAATCCTACATCGTGTAAGATGGTTTGCCAAGGAGTAAAACTCCGAAAATAGTGCATGTTGAGATTCTGATGATTTTGGTATCTTAAAACTCTGAAAATGAATGAAGGATGTTATTTCAACACACTCACTTTAAAACTTCCCACTTTTCGTACAACAATCTCTGTTCTATACTCGATGACATCTTTTACTGCCACGTTATTGAATATATTGGTGCTGATCTCCATCTGGAAGACCGAATCTTTGTACAAACCTTCATTTTTGCTTATAGCTAATCTTGCTCTCGTAGATTTATTGGCAGGCTGTGTAGCAGAACCGTTAATTTTGGTCACAAATATAGCAGCACTCCAAGGTTGGTCCAGTGTGTTCTGTATTTGCTCGTTAGCGGCTCGAGCAGTCGGTTATTGGCTGGGCTCCGTGTCTCTTTACATCTTAACAGTCATCAGCGTCGATCGTTTGTTAGCAATTCGACTAAAAACAAGATATCGAAGTGTGGTTACCATGAAGCGAGTCAAAGCTGTTCTTCTTCCCTGGTGGATCATGGTGTTAACTGCGGTATTGTCAGCATTTGTCTTTCAAGCATCTATCAGGACCCTGGTCATTGCAATTGCCACAGGCGTCTTCGTTCTCCTTATAGTGTTGAGTGTATCATATTCTATGTCGTTTTACTACTTGAAAAAGCTGTCCAATTCAGTTGCATCGACTGACAAGACCGAAGACAGAACAGATAGTGATTTTAATCGTTCGAAGTACCAAAAATCCTTGAAAACAATGTTGCTTTTATTCTGTAATATTATTTCACTTTTTCTTCCTTTTTTCTGTGTAGCTGCTATTCTTGTCGTAAAGGGCGTTGAAAAGTTTGATGAAAATCCTACATCTATGTTAGTTTATAAAATGTTGATGTCGAGTGAGTTTATTGTGGCGGTTAGTTCTACAGTCAATCCTTTGATGTATGTCTGGCGCATAAAAGATCTTAGAAAAGCAATAAAAACTACCTTGAGAAAGATCCTTGGATTGAAAGTGGATGAAAATATTGAGCAGAATTAGCAAATACAATTGATTGCCGGGGTTTTTGAGCGATGTATTTTGCTGCAAAATTAAGGAACTTTGCTGACTGATGGTACGCAGCCATATTGAACCTATAGAAGAACGCTGCCTTTCCAACAGAATTGTAATGCTCGCTTAATGTTTTAGACTGTTGGGTAAAAAGAAGTAACCGTGGAAACAAAACGACAAAATACAAGAAAGTAAGAAAGTGAAGTCAAAGGAAAGCGTCTAATGACTACATCTACATCTACATCTACATAATTTATTTGCAAAATCCAAAAGGACATCTAGCAAATTCCAGTGAAGGTGCAAGATAAATTAGATATATAAATATGTGCAAATAAGGTAATAATAATTGTGCTAATAATGATTAAATAATGATTGAATAATTAAATAAGAATTGAATAATACATTTGTTTTCAGGATATGCACTTAGATAGATGCAACTAAAGTAGAATACTTGCAATCATTTTCTATGCTTTTCATTTTAACGATATTTCTTTTAGCTTAGTATTACGGATTAGCTAGGATACCTTATTATATTTCTTCCAATGAAGATTTCAAATGAATTAATAATATGAAACCCGAAAATGTTATTTTCGAGTTCCAAATTACCATTACGACTTTATCTTGTTGCTTAGTAACAAGCTAAATTTATGAGCGTACCCCACTTCAGTGGGGAATATTCAGAATTTCACAGTTTGTTCGTCGTCATGCGCTGTGTCGATCTCTTCATTACGGACTCATTTACTCAGGGTTAGCCTCGAATCCGTGTCTAAATATTCACAAATACCAACGGCAAAGTAAATAATGCACAACTTCAACAGTGCAGACTAAATTTCTCTACTTAGTCAACCAAGAGCCAGGGTGAACCGGTGATGGATCACCTTCAGGTTGAACTGAGTTTTGGACTGCGTCCGTATCTTCGCTTGGTCCACTGACGTTCTAGCAGCACTTTGAATTTCCGTGGACCTTGACAGGAACACATCAATATTCTGCACAAAATCGATACTAGCTCCGTCTAAGCATTAGAGAACGCAAGAAACTGTATTATTGTTTTCTAGTCAACTTCATACCTCTTAATAAAGTAATGAATTAAGTCTCTCATTAGTCACGACGTTATCACTTTAATTTTTGATTTGAAATCCAAAATTTCAAAAGGAAAGTGACACTTCAGATTTTCAATTTTTCAGTCTCGATTCTGATTGGGTAAATTATTTTCTCAGATCACCTGGTTGCCCTTCGAGAAATAAAAATCCATATTTCAATCCCAATTGATATTTATGATTCAAAGTACTGAATTTTATATAAGTCTTCTAAGTTATAAATAAATTTGTCAGATCACATATCAAACATTGAGTGTCGTATATCTCTGTGTCTGTTGTCTGCGAGGCAGATCCACGACTTAGCATCGTCCCCGTATCCTTCCTCGATTTTCCAAAGTTTTTCTTTTACTTTCCTTTTTTTCTTTTCTTTTCTTCTTCAAAAATGTTCATATCGAATTCGTTATAAAACGAGGGCCTTTTTGTTTGCCGCTTTTCCGCACAATCCAAATATGGAATTGATCGTACCATATATGGAGTGAGCTTTCTCTACTCCAACACATATAGAGTAAAGCTTGATATGAGTACTTTTATTAGTAATTAAATTCTAATGTTTGACTGAGACGAGACGTGTTATTTACTAAAGAATGAATAGTGAAAAAAAAACCTTTTTCAAACCTTACTAAAGTGGAAAAACATGTCTGCGGGATATGATTTATCTGGACGATCCAGACAACTTTCTCCATCCAATTGCTTCTCTAGATCTTTATCCAGTACTTTCTTTAATTTAAGTTCAAAATGACAACTCAAAATCAAAGGCAAACATACGTGTACCAATTCAGAAAATTCACGGGTCTCATTGGTCAAAAGAAACGTTGCAGTTGTCAACTAAAAAATATGGTCTTTCTACTGATTGCATGTAACAGGTATAATAATATTTAACCAAAACAGGTGTTGAGCTAAAACTAGTGTAGCGAAGCTTAGTTAACATAACGTTGAGCATTCAAGTCGATCGCAACAGAACGCCAAGTATCTGCTCTTCTAGACCAAGATGAACCAAAGCTGCTTATCGTTTTCATACAACGCCTTCCTTCAGTTGCCATCGTTTCGGATAACTCTTATCCACGTTATATGCAGTTACATCACTAACAGCCGTATCTTTGAACTCTTTAATACTGTATTCCATCTGGAAGAATCCATCTCTACACAAACCTTCGTATCTTCTTCTTGCTAATCTTGCATTATCGGATCTTATGTTTGGAGCTTTTGCAGAAACTTTAACGATCCTCGCCAACTATGCTTACATTAAGGAGTGGAGCACAAAATACTGTTATATAGCTGCGGTTGCTCATCTTATTGGATACTGGTTAGCTTCTGTGTCTCTGTACTGTTTGACTCTCATAAGTGTTGATCGATTGTTGGCCATTAGACTGAAAAACAGATATATATCGTTTGTAACATCTCGACGTATCTGGATGGTGACTGTCCCTTACTGGGTGGGGATACTTTTCCTGCTGATGACTTTACTTCTATCGAATACATTTTATTACCAAAAAAGTATCCTTTTACCATCTCTTGTTTTCTTGTTTCTCACAACCATAATCGTCTGTTATTCCATGTCGTTTTACTCACTGAAGAAGATCACTTCTTTTCTATCCTCTTCCGGTAGTCAGCAACCACAAAATGAAAGCGGTAACTTTGATGTCTCGCAATACCGAAGATCTTTGAATACCATGTCACTTGTCATGTCGACGTCTTTGCTGCTATAATTGCCTAGTTTTTGCTCGGCTGTTACATATGCTCTCGAGAATGCGAAAGATTTCAATCCAATGGTATCATATCAGGCGTTACTGATAAGTGACCTGATCGTAGCAATAAACTCCACAATAAATCCTGTGCTGTACTTGTGGCGCATGAATGACATTCGCAAACGAGTAAAAACTACAGTCAAAAGAATCTTAACACGGGAACATCGTGTTGGACAAGACGAGTAACATGGACTATAGCACTATAGGAAGTGTCTAAATAGATGCAAATTCATAGCACATGTATTGTATCCCCACTTCTTTTAATAGATCTCTTTAGCTTAGATGTACTTTTTCCATTTCAGCCCACGTGTCATTCCTTAGAGTATATTTTCTTTGTTTATCGATTGCGCATAAGAAGGCACATGGATTCATATTGATTCTGGGGTTTGAGATTATTTCAGTAACGTAGCAGCTTTGGAATAGAATAGCCAACTTTTGATTCTGGTTGATCAAGTGAGTGAGCACAAAACCGAATCCGAGTACGGTTGCATTTAAAGACCTCTTTGGCTCTGACGTAATGTTTTCCCATTTAAGACCACATGTCATTCCATAGAGTATCATTTCTTCGTTTAAGTGTTCAGCTCGGTTGCACATGAGAAGGAACATGAATATGGATACATCTCAAACAAAGAATCTTATTCTCAAGGGAATGACACGTGGTCTGAAATGGGAAAACATTACCCCAGGAGGTCTATTATATTGTTATAAAGAGATTTAAATCTAAGTATAGCAACTTATAGAGTGTTATCTGGACTTCGCGCACAACAAGATGAAGCTTAGCTGTGTATCGTATCAATGTACGGGATTCATTGAGCTGTCAACTAGATCCAAACTAGATAAGGCGTAATTTGTCTAAATGCATCATCATGAATGTCTTTTTGTCATAGTCCATAAAGTCAGTAATAAAGAGATCTTGAAAACCTTATCAGAAACAGGTGTGTATCAACAGGTGTGTATTAATTGCCCTATTTCACTATGACGTCACTGCTTGTTTATGTGGGGGATAGAATCGCCAAATGCAATAGAAAATTCAACAAAATTAAATTTGCTCCTAGCGAAACAGTTTATTCTAAAATGGCCTGGTTTTCAGATATAATATGTGTTAATATGTGCTAAAAATATTCTGAGCATTTGCTGGGTATTCTACTTCTCCTCGTGGATTGATACGGGTTTTAGAAAAATTTTCGGTGAATTTGCGTTGATTTGGCCCCGACGACCATGATCCTTTGCGTTTAAACAATAGATTGTTTGCATGTGACGTCATAGTGAATTAGCACAATTACAATCAGACGAAGTCTTTGGCTCTGTTGCGAACATTGCGTTTATCATTTCAAGAATGTGGAAAACCTTTTAAAAACCATAACTATTTAAAGTATTTAATCTCTCATAATGCTGTTTCACTAGTTTTGGATATTTAGGGGAATGAGAATTCCTTGAAAACTCCTTGAATATTTTCATGGAATTCCTACGCCAACCCTGATCAAGCAACACCTATGATCTCTTTAGAATCCTAATCAAATAAAATTGCTTTACATGAGTAAACATATCGCAATACGGTGAAGATAAAGGAGTTTCCATATTTAAATGTCCTGGAAGAGCTGTTGCTAAAGACTGTGTGACATTCCTTGTCACATCGGACATCAAGTTACGTAAAAATGCTTTAGTGTAACGCAATAAGCACTAGGCCAGAGTGTGTCCTACACAATCATTTTACATTTTGTAGCTTGATACTGATTGACACAACAGTGAGGATTGTTGGACTATGCAATAAATATAGTAACTCAACTATGTTCTGTAAATATAGCAACATTAGCAGGTTATCATGCCTATATGGCAACTACTGCATCCAGTCAGTCCGAAACCACCGATCTAAAATTTCACCCATAAGCGGGACCAATCAATAACGCATTTTCTTGTTTGGTTTCTCGATTTTATTTGCGTCAAAAGCCGTCTGCTCTAAGGAATTTATAACGACGTCGTCGTATACAAATCGCTTGTCTTTTGGTAGATCGTATACCCTACATAGGGACCACAAAATTCAGTTGGTGCGCATTCCCGTCGTTATCACCCTAAGCGGGACAAAAACCCTGGCTTCAAACTCTAAAAGGGACGACGAGGACCCCATCCCCCTTTCATAAGGGAGTGCCCCCCTCCCCCCGGGACTATATCTCTGTAGTTATAAATCGTTGCGCGAATTTCTAGGCACAGCAGATATCCATCCTTTTACATATTTTAAACGCATTGAAATACTAAAGATCTTTGGTGAAAAAAAGATATGGACTATTAGAGAGAAAATACATTCCTTACTTAAACTACATTTTGAGTTTTTATTTCTATAGACGAAATACTTTCGCCGAAAAAGATTTTTTAAATCATATGGTTTATGGTACTACGTACTTTAAACGAGTCGTATTAATAGAAATATTTGACGAAGAAAGATATGCATTGACAGCTGGAATTTACAGTCCTTATTAGTTTTTAAATTGTGATGGCATTTATCACCGAGGCGTGAAAAAAGACAAGGACTGTTAATGAGCAGTACTTTACTGAGTCTGCGTACGTTTCTTAGGATTCCGTTAAGCGAGCACATGTGCAACTTGGTGCAATGTTGGTTGTTCAAATCTTTCGTGTAGAGGTCTGCTTTTTTTCTCATAGACATACATAATCGTACAAAATAGTGAAAATAAGTAATGGACGTGAAGATGAGAAGATGCTGTTGCTATGGTTTAGAAGAGGAAACGCATTTTCTCAGAGAAGATGGCGGACGCGGTGTTCACACCCAACCGAAGTTCATCTGAAGGTGAGTGAGTAAAACTTGTAATCTGTTATCCAAGGCAGTTATAAACTTCATTGTTGGTTCCTTTGAAAATCGAACTTAAAACGAATATAAATCGAACTATATTTTTAAAGTAGTAGATTTCAGTTTATTATAGCTAATATGTTATATTTCTTGTATGTTTGCCATACATAACGATAATCATTCATAAGCCGTTATTTGGGTTCATTGCCCTTCATTTTGTTTCATTCACTTTCATCTGGGTTCATTTGCTTCATTCACCGTCATCTGGGTTTATTCAAAATCATCTGGATTTATTCACCTTCATCTGGGCCATTAACCTTTCTGGGTTCATTCCCCTTCATTTTGTTTCATTCACCTTCATCTGGGTTCATTCACCTTCATTCACCGTCATCTGGGTTCATTCACAATCATCTGGGTTCATTCACCGTCATCTGGGTTCGTTCACCTTCATCTGGGTTCATTGATCACCTTCATGTGGGTTCAATTCATTCCTTTTCATCTGGATATATTCATCTTCATCTAAGTTCATTCACCTTCACGTGGGTTCATTCACCTTCATATGGGTTCATTCATCTTCATCTGGGTTCATTAGACTTTCTGGATTCATTCCCCTTTATTTTGTTTCATTCACCTTCATCTGGGTTCATTCACCTTCATCTGGGTTCATTTACCTTCATCTGGGTTCATTAGCCTTTCTGGGTACATTCCCCTTCATTTTGTTTTATTCACTTTCATCTGGGTTCATTTTGTTTTATCTGAGTTTATGGCCCTCATTCACCTTCCTTTGGGTTCATTAGCCTTCATCCACTGTCATCTAGGTTCCTTAGCCTTTCTGGGTTCATTCCCCTTCATTTTGTTTCATTCACCTTCATCTGGGTTCATTTTGTTTCATTCTCCAGCATCTGGGTTTATTTTGTTTCATTTGGGTTCATTCACCTTCATCTGGGTTTATTCATTTTCATCTGGATGTGTTCATTCACCTTCATCTGGGATCATTAGCCTTCATTTACCTACATCTGGGTTCATAAGCCCTCATGCACCTTGATCTGGGTTCATTCACCTTCATCTATATGTTCATTTATCTTTATCATTTTTCATTTACCTTTATTTGTTGATTCATGTCACCCTTTAATCCATGTTCATTCACCTACATACAATTACAACACCTTTATCTGTTATTATTATAGTCTCATTAAACAAGTACGTTGTACAAAACATGCAAAAGATGGATGTGAAGATGAGATCATTTTCTCATAGGAAATAAAGGATGCTGTGTACATATTGCACACCAAACCAAAGTTCATCTCAAATGAGTGAGTAAAACTTGTAGTTTGTTATCCAAGGCAATTATAAACATCCATTCTATGCTCCTTTTAAAGGCGAACATGAGAACAATACCAGTTAGAAATCAATCAACATACAGTTTCTTTCTTATTGCCTGATAATTTACTTGAGCCTAATCATTGATAGTTTCTATAATCAATAATCAGTATTTTCATCAATGTTATGAATGAAAAGGCACAGAAGCTGTACATGTTTTGCAAAGTACAGTGTTTATAATTCAATAAATTTTGTAAACATGAAGAGTTTCGGAGATACCTCATTAGCCTAAATTTGTCTTCATTAGTCTACATTCACCTTCATCTGAGTTCATTAGCCTACGCACATTCACCTTCATTTGCATGGATTCATTAGTAACATTCATCTTCATTCTGGTTCATTAGCCTACATCCACCTTCATCTGAGTTCATTAGCCTACATTCACCTTCATTTGCATGGATTCATTAGTAACATTCACCTTCATTCTGGTTCATTAGCCTACATTCACATTCATTCTGGTTCATTAGCCTACATTCACCTTCATTTGGGTTCATTAGTAACATTCACCTTCATTATTCTGGTTCATTAGCCTAAATTCACATTCATTCTGGTTCATTAGCCTACATTCACCTTCATTCTGGCTCATTAGTCTACATTCACCTTCATCTGAGTTCATTAGTCTACATTCACCTTCATTCTGGTTCATTAGCCTACATTCACCTTCATTCTGGTTCATTAGTAACATTCACCTTCATTTGGGTTCATTAGTCTACATTCACCTTCATTCTGGTTCATTAGTAACATTCACCTTCATTTGGGTTCATTAGTAACATTCACCTTCATTTGGGTTCATTAGTAACATTCACCTTCATTTGGGTTCATTAGTAACATTCACCTTCATTTGGGTTCATTAGTAACATTCACCTTCATTTGGGTTCATTAATAGTACTAGTCTACATTCACCTTCAATCTGGTTCATTAGCCTACATTCACCTTCATTTGGGTTCATTAGTACTAGTCTACATTCACCTTCATTCTGGTTCATTAGCCTACATTCACCTTCATTTGGGTTCATTAGTACTAGTCTACATTCACCTTCATTCTGGTTCATTAGCCTACATTCACCTTCATTTGGGTTCATTAGTAACATTCAACTTCATTCTGGTTCATAAGCCTACATTCACCTTCATTTGGAATCCTTAGTAACATTCACCTTCATTCTGGTTCATTAGTAACATTCACCTTCATTTGGGTTCATTAGTAACATTCACCTTCATCTGAGTTCATTAGCCTACATTCACCTTCATCTGAGTTCATTAGCCTACATTCACCTTCATTTGCATGGATTCATTAGTAACATTCACCTTCATTCTGGTTCATTAGCCTACATTCACATTCATTCTGGTTCATTAGCCTACATTCACCTTCATTTGGGTTCATTAGTAACATTCACCTTCATTATTCTGGTTCATTAGCCTAAATTCACATTCATTCTGGTTCATTAGCCTACATTCACCTTCATTCTGGCTCATTAGTCTACATTCACCTTCATCTGAGTTCATTAGTCTACATTCACCTTCATTCTGGTTCATTAGCCTACATTCACCTTCATTCTGGTTCATTAGTAACATTCACCTTCATTTGGGTTCATTAGTCTACATTCACCTTCATTCTGGTTCATTAGTAACATTCACCTTCATTTGGGTTCATTAGTAACATTCACCTTCATTTGGGTTCATTAGTAACATTCACCTTCATTTGGGTTCATTAGTAACATTCACCTTCATTTGGGTTCATTAGTAACATTCACCTTCATTTGGGTTCATTAATAGTACTAGTCTACATTCACCTTCAATCTGGTTCATTAGCCTACATTCACCTTCATTTGGGTTCATTAGTACTAGTCTACATTCACCTTCATTCTGGTTCATTAGCCTACATTCACCTTCATTTGGGTTCATTAGTACTAGTCTACATTCACCTTCATTCTGGTTCATTAGCCTACATTCACCTTCATTTGGGTTCATTAGTAACATTCAACTTCATTCTGGTTCATAAGCCTACATTCACCTTCATTTGGAATCCTTAGTAACATTCACCTTCATTCTGGTTCATTAGTAACATTCACCTTCATTTGGGTTCATTAGTAACATTCACCTTCATCTGAGTTCATTAGCCTACATTCACCTTCATTTGCATGGATTCATTAGTAACATTCACCTTCATTCTGGTTCATTAGTAACATTCACCTTCATTCTGGTTCATTAGTAACATTCACCTTCATTCTGGTTCATTAGCCTAAGGTATATACATTCATCTTCATTTGGGTTCATTAGTAACATTCACTTCATCTGGGTTCATTAGCCTACATTCACCTTCATTCTGGTTCATTAACCTACATTCACCTTCATTTGCATGGATTCATTAGTAACATTCACCTTCATTCTGAGTTCGTTAGTCTACATTCACCTTCATTCTGGTTCATTAGCCTACATTCACCTTCATTTGGGTTCATTAGCCTACATTCACATTCATTCTGGTTCATTAGCCTACATTCACCTTCATTATGGTTCATTAGCCTACATTCACCTTCATTATGGTTCATTAGCCTACATTCACCTTCATTTGCATGGATTCATTAGTAACATTCATCTTCATTTGGGTTCATTAGTCTACATTCACCTTCATTTGAGTTCATTAGTAACATTCACCTTCATTTGGGTTCATTAGTCTACATTCACCTTCATTTGGGTTCATTAGTAACATTCACCTTCATTTGGGTTCATTAGTAACATTCACCTTCATTCTGGTTCATTAGTAACATTCACCTTCATTTGGGTTCATTAGTAACATCCACCTTCATTTGGGTTCATTAGTAACATTCACCTTCATTCTGGTTCATTAGCCTAAGGTATATACATTCATCTTCATTTGGGTTCATTAGTAACATTCACTTCATCTGGGTTCATTAGTACTAGTCTACATTCACCTTCATTTGGGTTCATTAGTAACATTCACCTTCATCTGGGTTCATTAGCCTACATTCACCTTCATTCTGGTTCATTAGCCTACATTCACCAATAAGATGATACATAGTCCAATAAGATGATAGCATAGCCCAATAAGATGATAGATAGCCCAATAAGATGATACATAGCCCAATAAGATGATACATAGCCCAATAAGATGATACATAGCCCAATAAGATGGTACATAGCCCAATAAGATGGTACATAGCCCAATAAGATGGTACATAGCCCAATGAGATGATAGATAGCCCAATAAGATGATACATAGCCCAATGAGATGATACATAGCCCAATAAGATGATAGATAGCCCAATAAGATGATAGATAGCCCAATAAGATGATTCATAGCCCAATAAGATGATACATAGCCCAATAAGATGATACATAGCCCAATAAGATGATACATAGCCCAATAAGATGATACAATTAAATCAATGAAAATAAACATTGTAAATTTCAATTGCTTGCAGTATGTAATGTACCTCAAATATTAATGCAATTCTCAAAGGAAGATGAAAAACAAACCTCAATAATAAACTTACTGAAACTTTGAACCTTGGTAGAATGTAGCACAATTTGGACTGTAATGTGATTCAGACTGTACATTCTATTCTTTTTACAGATTTCAAGTGTTATCCTATTCAGCTGAATATGGTCAGGAAGTTTTCGAATTAAAAGTAAGTAACATTCATATTTTTGAGTGAATTCTTACCACTGTTTTCATTGCTAAAGTGCTGATCGAGACAACAGTTGTAATAATCAGAGTATTTAAAGGAAACTTAACAATTTATTTTATTGATGGCAGTCTATTGCCCAAATGTCCTGTCACAACTGTTTTCTTGATCAACTACACAAAGATGGCCGCCATGATTTTTTTATTGCAACTCTCTTGGCAACCAATAGCAATGAAAACAGTGGTGAAATGGAACAACAGCCTTTAATTGGAATAGTCATGACTTGTTATAATGATTAAATATTTTTCTTTTCTTACTCAAGGTGAAACTTCATGCAATAGATGGTGCTAGTATGGATGACATTAAATGCAAGATTGACCTTTAATTGGCAGTTGAAGTGCATGTGAAAACCAACATCAGCGATGACAAACAAAGAATTACCACACCATCTGAATCGAGTAGTAGGGTTGGTAGGTAGTTATTAGTGTTTAAGGTAGTTGGGGGCATCAGGTTGACAGGTAGATGTCTGTCTGTCTGTCTGTCTGTCTTACACCTCCTGCTAACTGTCTGCCTGACATCAGGCAGGCAGCGGGGGCGTCAGACAGACAGGATTAAGTTAGTGGGGGGTGTCTTATGCCTGACACCCCTCACTACCTTAAACCTGAGGCCCCCCACTTCCTGTCTGCCTTACAACAGGCAGACAGGCAGTGGGGGGTGTCAGACAGACAGGTTAAAGTTAGTGGCGGGTGTCTTATGCCTGACACCCCTCACTACTTTAAACCTGAGGCCCCCCACTTCCTGTCTGCCTAACAACAGGCAGACAGGCAGTGGGGGGTGTCAGACAGACAGGTTAAAGTTAGTGGGGGTGTCTTATGCCTGACACCCCTCACTACCTTAAACCTGAGGCCCCCACTTCCTGTCTGCCTAAAAAGAGGCAGACAGGAAGTTGGGGGGTCAGGCAGCAGGGGAAATTAGGCAGACAGTCAGCAGGGAATGTTAGGAAGAGAGTATGTAGGAGAACAGTAAAACAGGAAGTATGTGGTATAGGCAGAGGATAAGCATTAAACACTTCATATACTATTAGGTACTTTATTCCATATTATTAGTATACATACTTCATACTATTTGGGACTACTTACTATACTTGTATACTCTAATTATTAATATAGCTACAGATGGTTGAAATAAACATTTGACTTTATTCTTTTTGTTCTTACTGTTGTTGAATTCAAGAATGATCAATTAGACCAGTCTGTGTACAGGTAAATGTTCTGTTCCCCCCTATTCTGTGTCCTGTGGGGTGAGGTGTTAACACCCCACAGGACACAGAATAGGGGGGAGCAGAACATTTACCTGTACACCATGATGGCAAAGGGGTCTAATTGATCATTCTAAAAAATGATCAATTAGACCCCTTCACCATCATGGTGTACAAGTAAATGGTCTGTTCCCCCTATTCTACGCCCTGTTAGGTGCCCTGTGGGGACACTAATGAGGTACCCCACAGGACACCTAACAGGACAATAGGGAACAGAACATTCCCCTGTACACCATGCTGTTAAAAGGGTCCAATAGGAGGACACTTTCATGATGGCGTCATTTTACTACCACTATCAAAAATGCATTTCCTCATGAGAACAGTAAGACAATTGCTGCTAATTAACTGACAAGATAAAGTTTGCAAGGGATTTTGGTAGTGGTAGTAAATGACGCCATTATACAAGTGTCCTATTGGCCATTCTTAAGTTAAGGAGAAAACATGGTTGAGTCCACCCTTTTTTTCTCCACAACCTAAGAATGATTGAAAGCGTTTTTTCCACGGTTACTTATGATAAATATTGCAAAGGTGGTAGGAGCAATTTGTGAACAAAATATGTGGTAAGACCACAGAGTTGTTTCAAGAATTCAAAACAAAACTACAAAACTGTGTTGCAACCGTGGAAAGAAACGCTACTGTTTTAGCCTAAACCTCTTTTGGTCAAATACCCAGTTACATGTTAATAAACAAATTTGAAATTAGGATGAAAAAGTGAATAAGTTGCCACTTTTTTTGGTTTTCAAATCCAGTTCTTTTCACTACTAGTGGACTATTACATAACGATACATGGGACACATAACTACTCCAGATGTTAATTTTTTTGAAAAATACCTAAAAAAAACTACTGTTGAAAGGAAGATCTTTCCCTTTTCAAAAAAATTATTTTAAGATTTTTTTTAGTTTCAGGCAAAAAGCACAAAACTTGTTTTTAAATGAACAAAGGTGTTGCTGAGATGATGATCTGAATATATGTTATGTATTATACAAACTGAGATGCATCCAATTCATCCCTTTCTGCAAACTTCATGATCAAATAGCTTGCTGTGTGTCACTGATAGTCCAAAAAGGAAATATTGATTTATCAACTTTTAACTATTTTTGTGTTTTTGAGAAAACCACGAACTTATGCATGCAAATTTGGTCAGTCCGTTCATTCGCTATTGAAATAAAAAGGCGTCTCAATCATTCATTTAGGCTGCGCTCATAATGTATGGCAGAGGGGGAGGGAGGAAGGTGAAAATTTGAAATGTCCAGAATAATTCTTAACACCCCCCTTAAAGTGATGAAAAAAAATACGACCTCCCCTAAGCAAGGGTTGTAGCTTCTTCCAAAAATTGTGCATCCCCCCATTTTTCTGATAGAAATTTGCCCATACACCCTTTTTCCTACCAAACTTTTCCCAATCCCCCTCTGCCATACACCATGAATGCAGCCTTTTAAAAAAAAATTAAAAATCTTTCTTTTCCATTAAAAAAAATAATAATAAAAAAGAAAATAAAAAAAAACAAAAAACAAAACAAAACAAACAAAAAACAAAGAAAAAAAAATCATTCTTTTCCATGAGAACCCAAGTAAAATCCTCTATTTAGAAAATTATTTTCAAAATAATGAAAATGCTTAAAAGAAAATTAGAGATAATCTTTTTTAGATCAACACGTTTAGTTTAAAATACAGCGACAATATAATCTGTTTACACAAAGCAGTGGGAGAATAAGTTGCACTCCAAAAGTCAACTCAATTTTCTGAGATACATGTCTAACGAAATAAAGGAAAAATTGCCGAGATAAACTTGAACATTTCAGTTATTAAGCTTTCAGAAAATGACCGAATTGTGTCCCATGTAACCTTAAAGACCACTAGTAGCTCAGCCAATCAGAGCACAGAATTTGTTAATGACCAATAATAATAGTAGGTTTAGACTAAAATGGTGTAAATTCTAAAATGTTGACACCTGAGTCCAATGATAGTGAAAAATAGATCCATAGTAGGCAAAACTGCTGTAATCATTGTTGCTTTCCTCTTGAGTCATAACACTGGCCTGGTAGGAGAATGTCTTGCTGACCTCAGAATATGACTTGCTTTAATTGCTAGAAGAATAAGAATGTATAGTTATTGTACTATGTTGAACCATCAAAATCTATATTTCCTATTAAGTCAACAAAGAAGCTTCATTCAATGAAAAGAAAAAGGTTCGAGCCTACACAAAAGTTTTATTAATTTGTAAGGATGACCCTCTGAAGTCCCAGCAAACTACACTGTATATCATATTTGCAATTGGAATATTATTAATTTATATTATCATGGATTGAAAATAACATTGCATGAGCCGAATAGATCAGATGAAGGTGAATGAACCCAGATGAAGGTGAATGAACCCAGATGAAGGTGAATGAACCCAAAAGAAGGTGAATGAACCCAGATGAAGGTGAATCAACCCAGATGAAGGTGAATCAACCCAGATGAAGGTGAATGAACCCAGATGAAGGCGAATCAACCCAGATGAAGGTGAATCAACCCAGATGAAGGTGAATGAACCCAGATGACGGTGAATGAACCCAGATGACGGTGAATGAACCCAGATGAAGGTGAATGAACCCAGATGAAGGTGAATGAACCCAAATGAAGGTGAATGAACCAAGATGAAGGTGCATGAAATAAAGTATTTTGAATGAACCCAGATGAATGAACTTAAGGTGACTGGCTACATGTATGTTTGGAAAAAATTAAGTTTTCAAAGCAAAATGCAATGCTTATTCCAAATATGAAAATAAAAATTTGTTGTCCTGAGATAATTTAATCTGCATTTAATGTAAGGCAACATATACATGTGGTTGCCAACCATAAAGTTGCACAAATGGCAGCTAGTGAATTATTCTATAAAACATGTACACCATGGATATTCTTGACAAAAAGACAGTGAAATATATTGATTTGTCGTATTTCTTTCCTTCAGTGCCTCAAAAATGTCGAAGTTGAACAAAAAATCTTACAAAAATCTAATAGAAACTTGCAAAATTTGTGGGTTTTGCCCTCTTGAAATGTGTATGGTTTTTCAATGAAATCATAAAGACTATTGAGGGATTTTTAACAACGCTCACATCATAGGATCAAAACAAACGTTCAAAAGTAGGCTGCTACCTTAAATAAACAGGAATGAAGACTAATGAAAACAAGTCAAGGTGAATAAACTTGGATGAAGGAACCTAGATTAAAGTGGATGAACCCAGATGAAAGGGAGTCCAGGTGAAAGGGAATAAACCCAGATGAAGGTGAATGAACCCAGACGAAGATAAAAAAATTCTAACAAGAAAAATAAGGTGAATGAAATGAAATGAAGATGAATAAAGGCTAATAATAATCATAATTAACTTTGTTTATAGAGGATAACACTAGTAATTCAACTGATAAACTCGGTCCTCTTTTAACGTCTCTAGTTAATTAGGGACGGGACCGCCATTAACGTGATCATCTGAGCCACGTGAAGGTCTAACCATTTGTAGATGTAATTACAAAGGCAGCACCTTCTCCTCAGTTATTTTAAGACCCTGAGTGTTGGTCAGGCCGAGGCTTGAACCACAACCTCCCACACAACAGACCGACACTCTTACTAACTGAGCTAACCGGGTGGCGGTGAACCCAGATGAAGGTGAATAAACCAAAATGTTATTGAACCCAAATAAAGACAAATGTAAGCTACAGTAATGGACCCAAATGAAGGGTGAACTAAGCTACAGTATATTACAGTGAATGATCATGTGCTGTTGCTAATTCTATGTACTACCATTTTGCAAACATGGAGCGTTAAATTTTTTTACTGTTTGTTTATATTTTCAAACGATTGGTTGTCTTGACACTTAGATGTGGTTTTGGGCATGCAGTATAGACTTTGAGTCTCAAAGGTCTTGGTATCATACTGTAAACCATAAGCTCCAAAGCGTAAACTAGGTCTCTCAGAAATTCTACATGAAAACAAATTCAGTCGCAAGTTTATCAGCTTGTTCTTGTCTGATCTTGTGCATACATGTATGAGCAATCACGTATGTTCGACATTCAAATTCTGGAATACCCGATCAAAACCACATCTAAGTGGACAAATTCCCATTCCACAGTTGCTTGCAAATGGTAGCCAGAGCACAGATCATAGAAAAGGGACCTCAATTTGCTAATTACAAGTTTTACTCACTCGCCTGCAGATGAACTTTGGTTGGGTGTGAGCACTAAGTCTGCCATCTTCTCTGAGAAAATGATTTGATTTTCAACTCACAGCAACAGCATCTTCTTGTTTTCACGTCTATGATTGCATGTTTTTGGGCAATGTGGTTATGAGACTATGGAAAAGAAGACATTTCTTTGTGAACAAACTTCAGTTAATCCTTAAGTTTATTTTGAATTTGCACATGTGGTTGTTCGGTCATGTAGAATCATGTGGTCTGGAACTAGTGTTCTCAAGATGAAATTTGAAAAGGAACCAAGATTGGAACTTTTGAAATAACTGCCTTGGATAACAGACTACAAGTTTACAGGGCTGTCAACTCTCCTGGATAAACCAGGAGTCTCCAGATTTTGGACCGTATCTCTCGGTCTCCAGATTAGAGTCTAAAATTTCCCGGATAATCCCCAAAGCAGACCATTTCTTGTGAGACTCGACTTTCACAACCATAAAATTCCAATTATTTTGTGTTATTTTAAATCACTAACAAGCAAAATCAAAATGTTCCTCATAAACTGCATGTTCTTGCATGCAGGCCATTGTAATAAAAGCAATAATAATATAAACCAATCACATCAAATGTTACAAAGCGAAAGACGTCTTTTCATGTGCTTTTTGACATGCTGTGACGTCATGTCCCTTCCCTATCAATTCTCCAGATTTAAATATCACAACACTCACTCACCTGCAATGAACGTAGGTTGGGTGTGGCACACGTCCGCGACCTTCTTTGAGAAAATGAATTTCCACCACAACTCACAGCATCTTCTCATCTTCATGTCCATTATTTGAAGGGTTTTTTTTAGACCGTCGTTATGAAACTATGAAGAAAAATTAAAAAAACATTAGCTTATTTCTAGTTGAGCAAACTACAGTAAGCTTAACTTTATCACGAATTTGCACACGTGGTCGTTTTATAGTCATGAAAAAATCATGGGATCTGGAACTCGTGTTATCAAGTTTGATTTTGAAAGGAACCAAGAGTGGAAGTTTTGATATAAGAACATACTACGAGTTAAACTAACTCACCTACAATTGAACTTTGGTTCGGCGTGAAGTCCGCCATCTTTCTGAGGAAATTATTTTCCTTTACAACTTACAGCAACAATATCTTTTCATCTAAAGTTTGCAGCCATTATTTGCATGGTTTTGCATAAGGTCTTTTTAAGAATATCATAAAAATGAAAGACTATTTCTAGACGAAAGATCCAACAAGATTATCGTCAATGCACGAAGTAGCGCATGTGCTCCTCTCTGCTCCTCTCTCGTTCCTCTTGTGATTTACATAAAAGAGACAGGGATCCCATTATTTTCGTACATTCTCGTTCCCCAACCTCGCCTGCGCTATTGCCAGCCAGCAGTTTCAAAACTGAAAAGGAAGCAAAAAATTGATAATTCAATAAGATACCTTTTTTTTCAATTTCTGACATTCACCAATTTTTTATTTTTTATTTCTTAGTACAAAAACAAAAAACGGCAATTTTTTCAATTGTAAAACCACAGGCTTCCCAGAACTCTGAGTTCGTGGATTGGGTCTTGGGCTTCCTGTGGCGTTTATGAGATTTTTACATTTCCCCTGCAACTATACAGATTTAAAATACACTTTAATGCTTACAATCAATTAATTGTACTTCATTTTGACATTCTATGCATTTTATGCTGTCTATTTGGGTGGTTAATATTCGCTCCCGCATGCACTAAGAGGGGTGGGAGGTGGGAATACTGCGCTCTTCAATCTCTAGAGCATAAAAGGATAATAATCGATAAGTACTAACAGGCAAAGTTTGAGAAAAATCACCCCAATGAAAAAGAAACAAAAATAATTTCCAAAAGTCATAATTAAGCTTATTTAATTACTCCTTCCTCCTTCCCCTGCAACCCATCCTCCCTTCCCCTACAAACCAACCGCAGGTCCACTGCTACCCATACTCCCTTACCCTGCAACCAATCATCTCTTCCCCTGCAACCCATCCTCTCTTCCAATGCAATGCATCCTCCCTTTACCTGCAACTCATCCTCACTTCCAATGCACCGCATCCTCCCTTCCCTTCAACCCAACCTCCCTTCTGCTGCTCCACATCCTCCCTTCCCCTGCAACCCATCCTCACTTCCCTTGCTCCACATCCTCCCTTCCCCTGCAACCCATCCTCACTTCCACTGCTCCACATCCTCCCTTCCCCTGCAACCCATCCTCACTTCCACTGCTCCACATCCTCCCTTTCCTTGCAACCCATCCTCACTTCCACGTAAAAGGGTGTTACATAATGGGGTTGTTATACCCCTCTGAGTGCCTGTACTGTAAACATTAAAAAATGGTCTCCAAAAACATGTAAATATATAAATTTATTCCATAGTTATTTACACTACATAGTCAGTAATAAATAAATCAACTTTTCATTAGGTGACTTCTGTTTGGTAAATTTTGTTCTATAAAGGTAAGGGTACTTTGCATTAAGTTGAACCAATCAGAGTGGTCAATTTTTAAATGGTTTGTGTTAGTTAATAGCATTGCTCAAGGCCGCACTTATCTAGTTCTGAGAACTGCCAGTGCTGATTGGATCAGTTTGACTAAATGGAAAATGCCAGAGAGTGCTCACACTTACCCTAGAAAACAGTACTAAATATAGTTTGCACTTAATAATGTAATATAGTGAAATAACGTATTTTGGTACTTATTGATTCATCATTTAGTGTTCACTAGGAATTAGTGCTGCTAGTTGTATAGTATTGCTCAGCAGGTATAATGTTTGCATTCTATTACATAATTATGAGTCATACAATGATATATGTTTGATCAGTAATCAAAGCCTTGTGCAAACCTGGAATACAAATAGGAATCCAAAGCAACATATGCAGACTCAGTAATGCTTTTATCACCAAGTTGTGAAAAAAAGATGAGAAAACTAGCTAACAACTAGTGTGAGCTGCTAATGAAATAGGGATGATAAAAAAGGTAAATTATACGCTATGAAAAGATAAAAAAACGTCAGTAAGATGTTTCATCTTTTCACAGTATATAATTTAACTTTTTATCATTACTGACTCTGCATATTATGTTATTTCAAATTCTGATGCTATTGTAAACCAGGCTTAAGTATCCCCAAAACAAAGCCAGGTTTTGGTTACTTTGTAATATCATGATCACCAAGTGTTGATTACCATGACTACTCTAGCTAATCATAAACACAACATGTAATTATTACTTGTGTACAATTAGTGTACACTGCTCAGCTAATGAATGCCAAGAAGATCCAAGAACTTATTGTATCACAAATCTTAAGAGAGAATCAGGATGTGTCAAACGCATGAGCAACAACTCTTCAAGCGCAAGGATTTTGAACAGTGTCAGTGTCTAGAGTCATTGCTTCAATAATTAAAATATTTTTTCTGGGTTAATGTGATCTACCCTCCTCCGCAGGCAACTGTATAAACTCTCACATACTATATCTCTCTAGAGAGCAGGCTTCCTTTTCCAGCGAAAACCGAGAGTGCTGGGCGCTTCGTCTGGTTTTTTGTTTCTTCATTCCCAGGCTCCGGCTCATTACTAGCTAGAGAAACTAGAGAAAGTTACAGAGATGCCTGCGGAGGAGGCAAAATGTGATCCAGTTCATGTGCAGTTCAAAGTGATCATAATATTACTCAGAGAAAAGTTTGTATTATAAGAAAAACCTGTCCTCAAGCAAAACAGTGTTGCAACATATTAGCATGTGCACTAAGCTTAGCTTGACCACATTCAAATCCCATGTGTCACAATCATTAGATTATTTGTGGAAAATGCTATTATAATGTTAACTTTGCTTCAAGTTGTTTGTTACGAAAACTTGACTACTTATGTACAGTATTTACATATTGTATATAACACTGTAATATCTTGTAACAATGATATCTGTATAACACTATAAGAGCTTTCGCTCTTTTCTTAGGAAATTTTTTGAAGGACATTTATGTCAAGGAAGGGTTGTATCGTTGTGTACGGGAATTGTCAGGGGAATTCTATTCAAGTTCAAATTTCCAATAATCGGCTAGTAGGCGTACCCTACGATAGTATAAATTAAACTATGATAAATATTTATGTGCACATGCTGATGATACATCGTTTAAATATGACTAAGAAATGAGACCACCCAACCGAATTCGCTTCATGGGCTAGGGGTTAGGTTTGGGGTTGGCATCGTAGTAGTTCTTTGGTGCTACAAAGTTCGATTCTTGGTGTCTTCACTTTTTTTCTAAGTGAAGAGAACCAAAATTCCTAAGTCCCACTCGTGTGTTCGGAGACCTATTACATACTTCGTTAATACGTACATGTATACGACGATTACCCAAGGAAGAGTTTTAGTTACGAAACAAGCAAACTAGTGGGGTTATTTTAGCTTCAGGTTATTTTAGTGACTGGGTTCAGTGGAATAAACATGCCAGCCTTTCATTTGAATATCAGGAAAAACTGCTGCTTTACATGCGGCTTGCTCAAAGTCTGTTGTCACTCCTTTGACACTCAGATGAGGAAGGATACCTTGCACCTTGTGAAAAACCTACATTGTGAAAATAAGACATGAATCTTAATTATAAGCAGTTATTATTTGGGATTCATTATTTGCACACCATTTAATATCCATTTTTCTAACAGATTTAGATGTAACTTGTACATAAATGAGGAGATGTAAACATCCTACTGTATCTTCACTACTGTAGGTTTAGATTTCTGGAATCGACATCTAACCAGAAAATATATAAGTTTCGATGCCGTAAGACACAATTTAAATTTATCAATATAGACTCAGATTACATAATATATATGTATTATATATTCCTGATATTGTGATATTTAACATTATGAGATAAGGGGTATCCGGTCATTTCGAGACACAGTCGTTTCGAGACACTAATTAAGATACAAGTTTGAGACAGGCATGTATCCGTTTCGATACACATCATACATCGTTCAAAATATATATATCATATATAGAGGATATTATAGGTTCAAAACTGTCTTATGTATAATTAGATCTTATTAACCGAGCGGGAGGTCTGTACGGGATAATCTTGACCAAGGTCTGTACCTGACCGAGGTCAAGATTATCCTGTACAGACCTACCAAGCTCAGTTGATAAGAGTTTTATTATATCAGCACTTTTCATTGAAAAGGACAAATTTTATTTGCCGTAAGATTGATATGCGATCTGACCGGTTAATACCGGAGAATCTAGACCAGTCCGCGATGCAATCTATCCAATCAGATTGCTCGATTTGCTAGTGTCCAGGCTCTAAATTCACGGTCATATAATAAAGATAAGCATTTATTGCTATGTTGAGATACAAGGATACCAGACCAAACGTTACCAAGTTTTCCGTAAATATTTGACTCGAAAACTTGTCGACTCGTCACACTAACAGATCTTAAGTCAGAGCTCTATATGAAATATTTCCAAAACCTTTATCAGAAACTCAAATCTTCTAAACTTTATGAAGTATTTTTAGATAAATATGAAAGGGGATTCAAGTTTAGAGAGAAACACTATTAAGTAAGACTTCTATTAAGTAGCGAATCGACCTTTTAGGTAAGTAGCGAAAGTGCAAGGTAGCGAAAAGACCAGATACCTTGAAGACTACCATAGTATGTTTCAGACAGTGAACTCCGTTTTTCAGGGTTTGGTCAGATTACACCAAAAAATAGATTAAAAAAATGATCACGTTGCTACTGTGCCTTCAGGGTGTCTCTGAAATACACACGATTTATAACTTCCGACTATCCCTACACTTAGTTTAAACTCATATTTGACCAAGGCATATCTGGTGCTGCACAGTTTGCAATACAAGTAAAGGAGTCACCCTTCAAAAATATTGTATCGAGCCACCTAAACAAAGAAAAATTAGGCTGATCCAGGCGTTTTTTAAAAGATATGAATTTTTAAAGAATATTATTAGGGGCAAAACTTATACCAAAACTATGCGCGACAAGTGTTACACACCATACAAAATGGCATTAAAACTCAGCGTGTTTGCACAAGCTAAAGCATACTGCATCAGTGCCATGCAGGCGAAAAACACAGAGAAAAGATCGACATTTTCAAGGTTTAAAATTCCAGGAAGAATATTGGGTTTGAAGTAAAGTTATTATTGACTTTTTACTACACAGCAAAAAGTAATTTCTGAAATATTTGGTATGTAATAAGATGATTTTTTAGTTTGAAAACTCCAAAGTAATAAACTTTCATGAGCAAAGAAAGATTTTCAGAAATATAATTACACACCTAGATATTAATAAATGGTAATTTTTTAATTTCATTTGTATTTCTAGTATGTTTTTAATCAAGTTCTTTAGGCTAAGCTTTATTATTGAAATGATTTGGGTTTTTCTAGGACTATGAGCCAGCTGCCATTTTTTCAAAACATGTGCCTGAAAAGCCCTCTAGGGAGGGCTGAGTATATATAACCTGGGAGTTTATGACCAGGATTTTACCCTATCCCACCCCAATATTCTATTAACTGCTCCACCCAAACCACTTTTAGCCTTACACCCCTATGTATGTTCCATTTAATTTCAAAACCCTTGGTTTTACAGCTGTCTCTGTATTCACATAAACAATCCTTATATTGGTGACCACATTAAGCTTAAGTCTTAAATTTTGACAATGTTGAAGCAGAGGAGGAGTGAAGCCCATCCCAGAATGCACTAAACTATCAGTATTAATTTGTAAACAATCAAAAGATAATCTAAGAAAATCCTTTTTTCATAATTGTAAAGCTCATTGAGGCAACTGTGAAATGCGCTATAGAAGCACCACATTAGTTATTATTATCATTATTATTATTATATGACTTAAAGGCACAACAAACAATATTAGGCACTTAACGCAACGATGACGGGAGAGCTTGACGACCACATATACATAACGTTGATTTCATAAAATGTTATACATGCATAAGTTACGACGACTTCTGAAGTTCATGTTTCATGTCTAGAGGTGAACGTCAACATTCCAAGGTAAATAAATCCTTGTGTTTTTCAATAACAGCTTGGTGGTGACATCTTTCTTTATCGAATATTCTTCCGGGTAGATAAAATGATAGCAATTTTAGTACATTATCTTCCTTCCTATTTTATGTGAAAATGTTTCTTTGGGCCAAAAAGCTTTAATACAAAAAACAGAATGACTAGAAGTTTTTTAAGTAAGATATTTTGGATATTTCCTATTTTATATTTTTTGAAAATTGTTCAGACGAATGCGAGAGTCAGCCATATTGAATTTTCAAAGCAAGTAAGTAAATATCATTCTTCAAAAAACAAAATTTTGGTTTGCATTCATCGTCTGTCAAAATATCAAGTTCAAATGGTTTGTTTCATCAAATATGGAAGTTCAAGGTTGTTGGAACTGTCATATAGAAGAAGAAACTTTTCAAAGCAAAATATCTCTAACTTCTCGCAATGAAACGACCACGAACGGTACAATTTAAATTTCAAGCCAACATATAAGCTTCCTTTCTAGTCTGATGTATAATTATGGTTACTCGATGTTGACACGTGGAAAACGTTGTTTCTCAACCTAGTATTTTTCAGTCAAAAATACTGTTGTCTTGGTATCCCGTCATCAATGCGTACAGTGCCTATTATAACTGGGACAAGTCGCTAGTTAAAGTGACAACCAAGCACAAAGGAGAGAGAAATACGTATGACTTATGGAATCTCTCTAATGCACTTGTCATTGGCTTCTACGAGGGGTGGGGGACCCCAGGCTAGACTCGGGGAAATGTGGGGGAAAGTGGGGACTTAGCCTTAAATCCTTGCCCCAGTACCTGGGGGAATAGTGGTAGATAGATAAAATGTTCTGAAACCCCCTGGAAGCATTAGAGTTCTTTGTAAAGAGCTGTTTTCAATAACCTAATGGACTCTAAAGGTCTAAAAAAGCAAACAGAGGTATAAACATCATTTTTTCTTTGAGTTTTGTTTTGACTTCGATTTACTGGCATTGGGGTTGCTGTGTAAACCTACGCTGCTCGTAAACTAAAAACTAGTCCTGCACAAAATGGCAGATGCTGAAGGTCAAGTTACTGTAACTGTAGCAGCAAGTGCAAGCTTGAAACAGATGCTGATTTAGTATTTCAGCAAGAGTTTGCAGAAGTTAAGATATTATCAAATTCTATATTTGCTATACATGTTACTAAGATCTTGTCTCCAATTTGTTTTATGCATTTATTGTGTGCACTCTACTGTTTTGTGTTACTTGTCTTTTGTAAACTGTTATTTCAACTCCATAACAATTGTAGGGGTATTTTCTAAGAAACCTTGCCATATATCTGGGGAAATACAGATAGCTTTCCTCTAGGCTCAAAACAGTCTCCAAATTTGCCTGGGGTCCCCCCTCCCCCCCCCCCCCCCCTCTCATGGAAACTGATGACAAGTGCATAATTAATATTTTGCAAAAAACTGTCTAGTATTTTTTTGTATAAAATATGTTTTCCATAAGCTTAATTATTCAAAGAAAAATGATATTGTCACAAAACCTAATACGCCTACACAAATCATTCCAGTTGTTTTTGTTCTCAGGGAGGAGTAGGTGAGGAGAGGTATTCGTCTTCAAAGTACGAAGAAAATTGGTTTTAGAAATTCTTTTGAATAAATGGAAAATTGGTCAAAGATGATCAAAAAAATATAAATACACAAATTTTAACTGTTCAAAGATAAGAAAACCATCCTACGAACACAAAATGTATGTTTGAAAACATGTTTTTACGCCACTGACAACTTCACACGTGCCACAAGAAACACTCGCTAATTCAATGAAAAGACCGCAAATATAAGGACAAAAGGCCGACACAGCAGCAAAAACATCTAAACTAAATAATAAGAGAGTTATTTTTTAGCTTCTTAACGTGTCTTACCGTCTAATAGCAATGTTTCTTGTCCCCTTTCCAGTTAATTCCTCCATGTTTTTTTGCTTGTGACGACCAAAGGGACTCATGGGACAAATGTATACCCATAATACCATGCGCAAGTATTTAAATGCCGCAACCAATCAAAATGCAATATGTGTTCACGGCGGTCCACTTTTTTTTCCCGATTGAATATTATGGATTTATCGTTTTTTGAAAGGTTTTAATTTTTTAAACTATTTTCTTGAACCGTTTCAGGATAGATATCTTGTCAGCTCCCTCGATTCGGGGCAACGGATTTCAATAGTTTTTTATATGCTGGTGTTCCAAAAACCAGTTATGGTTGAATGGATGAGAAAATTAGAGGGAGGGAGGAATGGTAGAATGGATGGAAGTAGGAATGGGTAGATAGATGGAGAGATGCATGGTAAATCGATGGAGGGAGGGAGGGAGGGAGGGAGGGAGGGAGAGAGGGATGGATGGATGGAGGAAACTAAGAAAACCAGGCGTTCTGTATCATCGTTCACTAACATACGTACATGGCTTCTTTCTTCTTCTGCATACCAATAATAAGGGGAGTGTGACAAGTGGTATGTATTTTCCATATTTCTCGTGCGGTGCAGTTTCCAAATGGGCTCTCTAGAATCTCAACTGATAAGTAAAAATAAAGATACTTTTAAAATTAAACATCTTCGTCTTTATGACTTCATTCTTGTGTGTTTGTGTGTGTGCATGAGCAGTGAAATTGGTATCTGATAACATATTCATTTGGAGACCCCCGACGAAGGTTACTACGATGTTAGTAAACTGAATTAGTGTTCAAACCTTCTGATGTAGGCTCGACAATCGTAGAGTTCTGCGCTGTACAGGCCAATAAAATCACATCTTTGAAAATAACAATAGGTAAGGGTTATTCAGCAAATCCAAGGACATGAAAACCTGGGTATTGTATTGGAAAAGGTGTGGTTGGCGACTTTTTCTTTAGGTTATCCCTATTGCTTACTATCAATCACGTGACTTTTTTGAAGTTGACTGGGGGGGCAAACAAGCGGTTGACTGAGGGGCAACTAGTGGATGCTAAGTCAAAACATGTCAAATAAGTCCTCAAACTATTGTATTTGACTATTTCTACGACATCAAACCAGAAAACAAGAGATCAAAACAACCTCCAGGATTCTACAAGCCGTTAAAAAAGAGCTATTACCGGAAGTGACGTCTATTCATAGCAACCTATAAATATGCAGAATGATTGGGTGGGGCGGGTGGGGTGGGGAGGAAACAGCCGTTGGCGTGGTGGTGGTCGTGGGGGAGGAGAGGGGTGGGGAGCTCAGCCAATCAAAGGAAAGTTATACACCGTGAAAAGATGAAAAAACTTAGATGGTAGATAGGTGATAGATAGGTGATAGATAGATACTTGCAGCTGAAAAACTGAATTGCTAAGATTTACTATCTCAATAATGATTAATGATTAATTATAATAGCAAATTTGAATTAAAGATTAAGAAGTGATTTTCTCCTCAAACAAGCCCATACTCCGAAAAGCCAAGAGAAAACTAACATCAAACTTCTCTCCAAGCCTGCCGAGACATGCGTCTGAGAAACCATCCACCTCACCAACAGCCTATAGATAATATACTATGAAATATGATAGTGAAAAAAGGACTAGTTAATCCATAAACATAAATTCATATCAAAATATAAAGGGCTAGGTCAAACAATTCAACTATATTATAAAGCAGTTCTTGAAACGATTTGTTTTGCAAACTGGAAGACAGAACTATAATAACAGTTGTATGAGTGGTATAAACTTGCTGGAGAGCGTCGATGTTATTATTGCTATTGTTTATTGTTAATTAACAAAGACATTTGGAGTCCAAAATATTGGAACGAAAGAATTCGAATGAACTACTTCTTCGATATGACGGCCATCTTGGATCACGACGCATTATGGGGCGTCCAGGGGGTAAAATAAAGCTTTGTTTCATTAATGACGTCGATTTATATTATGACAGCTCGCCACAAGAGAATACAACAAAAGATAAACTAACACGGCACACCGATCACGTTTATCCATAAAAGAAAGATAAACACACGAAACTCTATATAAATTCCGACATTCTTTGCCCTCCGCCTGGCAAGATGGCCGGCGCATCGTCGAAGTAGCCATCGATAATCAGTACTACGAAAAAATACCTATAAGCAGAGTAGTATAAAGTCACTTGACGAGTGTTCAGCTGTTAATAATTCTATTGTTTGTTATTTCTTTATCGAAGTAACAAGATTTATGTTATGATCATCTGGGTGGATGTAGTCCTGAGAAGGACTATTTGATAGGACTGACGTTTCGATAACCTGAGCGGAAGCCATCTGTCAGTTATTTGTTAAAATGATTTTGTAATAAATTTCAGTATATTGCGGGTATTGTTGCAAGATGTTATCTTCTTCTTTGAGCGCATTAACACCTATTTCAAAAACGGAATTAACATTTTTCAAGTTAATTTTCCATTAACATCTTTGAGGAACATTTCTCATCCCCTATCGCGTATTTTGTATCCTAACTTCATCTTCACTGTTTAAACAGATTGCATATTTTAACGTTTTTCTTTATTGTTTTATAAGGTTTCAAGTTCTTTTTCAAACTCCTCAGCAATTCAGTTATACAGTTCTATAATAATTACTGGTCAAGGAGGGCTATTGCATGTTATGTTGTTATGACTTTGATTAGGAGGCAATGTCTGTAAAAACCAAACATAATCCTTGATGCTTTCGAATGACAGGCTAAATCATATGTAAGATTCAGCTTGGGTTTTTCAATGAGTGTTTTATGCGAAACTCTCGAATTCAGAGAAATTTGGGTTGGTTGCGCTCAGCATCCGTCGAAACCTGTTCGAGGTAGACATAACTTTATCCTTAATATATTTTCTTGGTGTTCAGTTCTGAATTTTATTTTGATATTATTATTTGTGTATTATGACAGCAGGAATTTTCAAGAGAAAAGAGTTCTATTTACGCCATTTCTACATTTCATTATAGTGTTATGCAACAGAATTTTAGGAATGATTTGTTTACATGAACAATGCACGCTTTTTGTATATGACTCTGCAAGTATAGCATGTTTTTAGTAACCGAGACTGTTCTGACTTGTAGATCTACTTGTAGTTTCCTGTTTTACATACCTCTTTCAAATGAACTTAAACATTCAAAACTTATCAAGAGTAAGCCTTCTTAAAAAGTAAGGTTTTAAGATCACTCAAAATATTTCTGTAAGACCTCATATGTGCAGTATTCCGTAGTTTAGGCGCAGCATTTGAGAATACTTTTTTTTACCATAGGATTTAAGTTTGAAAGAACCTTTGGTCAAAAAATTGGATGATTGCGATCTCAGTTGATGAGCTGGCACATACGGTTTTACCAGTTTATTAAGATATGAGGGAGAACAACCATTCATAGCCTTCGTGAAAGTTAGTAAAAGTATCTTGTAGTCAATTCGGTGTTAAACAGGCAGCTAGTGTAGTTGTTTGTTGGTTCTCTCCTGTGCTTCGAGGGTTTTCCTGGTTCTCCGGTTTTCCTCCCTCCGCAAAAATCAACTTCTAAATTCCAATTCGATCATGGAATGAGGGCCACAGGTTTGTTAGCCACTGGCTATGAAGTGCTACCCTCGTGAAAAAAGAACGTTAAGTAATAGAGAATGGGTGTCGTATGATCGTAATTGTGAACGCAGGACACTAAACGTGCTGCTGCATTTTGAACTTGCTGAAGTTTTTTTGTTTTGGCAACCCATACATCAAAGAATTAAAGAAGTCAAGTCTAAAAGAAATGGATACATGAACTAGAGTTTCACAGGCTTCAAAAGAAATATATTTACGGATTTTCCAAATGTTTCTAATGTGGAAGAAACATGATTTGCAAATGGAGGTGTTCTGATCTTCAAGAGATATTTTGTCAAAGATATCGCGAACTGATGATGATGAATAAATATTATGATCACAGTATTTGATAGAATCAATAGGTGGCCTGGGACGATGAGCAGCCGACAGTACAGCAATCTCTGTTTTGTCAGTGTTCAATTTGAGCTTGTTTCTAGTCATCCAATCATCATTTTCGCTTACACAAGGCTCTATTCTGAATTTGGCAGATTCCATTTCGGCAGAAGAGGATGTTTCAAATGTGATGTACAACTGAGTATCATCAGCATACAAGTGAAAATCAATATCATGTTCTCTAAAAATGTCCCCAATAGGTGACGTGTACATCAGAAACAAAATGGGACCCAAGATAGAACCTGTGGCACACCACTATGCCCAGAGCGACAGGATGATACACCACCCTGAACAGCGACACGAAAGCTCCTATCAGCCAAGTAAGATTCAAACCATTTCAAGACCATACCAGTCACACCAAACTTTGAAGATATCCTTTCTAACAAGATCTTATGATTAACCGTGTCGAACGCTGCCGAAAGATCAAGCAATACCAAAACAGCACAAGTATACAACGAGCAAAACTATAGAAGCCAAAATTCAGTACTAGATATGAACAATAATCAAGCAATTTATCTTTTAGGTCGGATCTACCGGTATTTTTTAGTCTAACTTCCTAAATCTGGACATAAATGTAACTCTTTTTAGGACTTTGAAGTTATGTGGGCTTGTTTATGAGTATTATATAGATCGTGCCCACGCGTTTGTCGAAAAGAGCAAAGAAATACAGTTTATTGCTCTCAATATTCAATCGACAAACAGAGCAATATCTTTCCCACTATTTATCTTAGCTTTGGGTTAACTCTTTACTTACTTACTAAAAATGGGTCGAGTTGGAGTTGATGGTTTTCACGGCGGCCATGTTGGAGGAACTTAACAAAAGAATTATCAATGAATTCTTTTGGTATATCCTCCAACATGGCCGCCGTGACTTTTGTTATTTAATTCTCTTGGGAATGGTTGAAAACCATCAATTGCAGAGCATTGTGAGGTCCACCAATGCACTGAATGCAAACTCGACCAAATTTTTTACTCAGTTTAGAAATGGCTTATAAAGGCAACGCAAGCATGCATTCGTTATGCATTAAATGTTGACTATTTTCGTCGTCAATTTTTTGATACATATTAAATGAGGCCAAACTTCGATTAAAAGACTGTCTAATCACAGGAAATCAAAACACATCTTAAGGTATCAGGGCACCCCTAGCGACCATTGTACATTTAACTCTTAGTAGCACAAAACCTTTTACAGTGCGACTACTCCAACCAAAGCCTCCTCGACAAATTTTCTGAGGCTGTCTCTGTAAGAACCTCATAACCATTTCGAGTAAAAAAAACCCAGATTTCTTTCAAAGTTTCAGGGGGGTCTCCTAGGGGGCCAAATTCGTGATTTTGACTACTTCTCATTCATGAAATTTGGGCGATATTTAAAAATTCGTAAATCCATAAATAACAAATCATCACAACACTAAATCCTTCCATTTTATAGTTATAGTAGATATATATCTTAGAGACATCACTTGTCAAAAGTGTGTCTCCGATTTTTGATTAGTTGCCCCGTTGCTTTTTCATACGCTCTTAAAGTTATGACGCTGCTATATCACCGGTATGCAAGCCAAAATCCACGATAACTTTGGAAATAAGCAAAAAATGAAAAATTGGAGATACACTTTTGAAGAACAACTATCCAAGATGACTTCCTCAAAATTTCAGTTAAAACGGTCAAATTCCCTTTGACATCGGACTGAAAGTGAAATATACGGGTAACTGAACGCAAAATCACTTCCGAGAAAAACGCAAAAATGTTTCTGACTGAGCGGAAGCGCCTTTGTTGACACAAACCGTATTGTTTTTATTATTCGCTATTAAAAATCACTATCGAAATTTTTTTGGGGGAAATCGAAGAATATTATACATTTTATCGCAAAATGTAAAAATGTAAAAATCGATACTTTTGAGCAATTTTGGGGTACCCTGATACCTTAATTAATTAAGAAGCACTTTGCGGAACTGCTTCCGTAAACAAATATTGAACTTTATACCCTGCTAGCAGAGTCTCCTTTTAACTCCTCTCGCCCGTAGAGGAGTGAAAAGGAGACTATGCTCGCAGGGTATGACATTTACTGAACAATTGTTCAAATTCATCTGATATTCCGATGAAGGGAGTTAAAAACGTCTGGCATGTCTTTGACTATTGTAAACATATGTACATTTGACTTTCTAACATACCTGACAATTGAACTTCACAAAATGGCAAAACTTAGAGTCAGTTGTTGAAACTATTGTCTATATCAACACAATATCTTGGTCTTATGAAAGTATACTCGCGAAACTTATTGCGTACTCGGGGAAAACGAACATTTATTTTTATATAAACTAAATATCTTACAGTCAAACTACCTCAAGCGTGAACACGTAGAGGTCGTTAATGACTTTATTTTTGGATTCTTGATTTCATTATTCGATTCGAAGATTCATTAATGAAAACGAATGTTCAAAGCCTGGAATATACAAAAGCCAAGCATATATGCAACTGAAATGCAAAAACAAACGTTTTGTGCCAGGAATGTGTAATATTAATGACTTACCTTCTGTTTGCGCTATAAACAAGAGCCTACAAGCCAAGTTAATCGAATTTTTCAGATTATTATTTTTTGAATATTGGAGATTCGTTGTCATTAATGAATCTTCGAATCGAATAATGAAATCAAGAATCCAAAAATAAAGTCATGACCTCTACGTGTTCACGCTAGCTTGAGGTAGTTTGACTGTAAATTCTTGGAAAACAAGCTGAAAGGCACGCATGCGCAAACATTTTTCTCTAGTGTTTTTCACTTAGGTATTTGGTTTCTTCCTTGCCGCACGCAAAGCTTTTTTGTCTCGAATTTGAACGGTAAGTACAGAGTTAAGCAAAAGCTAAGATAAATAGTGGCAAAGATATCGCTCTGTTTGCACGTAGAATGTTTTTTCTAGGAACAAAAATCTTATAAAAACTTTTTTGTGTGCTACTATCACTCTCTTTGCATTATATTAAGCGATACAGATGGGAAATCTTATAGTTCATTCAAACAATATAATTAATTTTTAGTGGAGCAGTGTGAAGGATAAAGGCAATGCCAATTTTTAATTTTTGTGCCCTGTAACATTGTAGTATTCACCTTCTTAAATTATATGAACTAATTTTGACAATAGGCATTAATATTTTTAAGGTGGCTGGACCCCCTCACGCTTGACCGCTACCTTCCACGTCTGGAACGCTGGTGCATGAACGTGTTTTATCTGATTGCAAATCGTTTTTGCACATAAGTCACATAAAGATTGAATTAATGTTTGATGCAGTTTTTAATGAGATCGGACGTCATAACACGTGATATGATGAAATATTGGTTTTCGCCGGTTTAGAAAGCAATTTTAGCCTTGCAGAGCGTTCAACACTAAATTGCTTCGTACCACATAATTATATACTAGATGCCTCCATTTGTAGGGATTTTTGACAATATCTATTTAGCTAATTATGAGTTATTTGAGATTATTTAAATATAGTGCATAATCTACTTCAAAACAAAACAATGGATTTGATACGGCCGAAATTAATATTTCAGAGATATATATTCACAAAAGTCATTGCTCATTTAGTTTTACTCTGTGCCTAGTTTTAAAAGGAAAATGTTGAAGGTAATCGACTTATGCGATTTTGTGAAAAGGTATAATGCATAAGACGGAGTAAACATTTGATACGCACTTTTCATGGCAGTTTTCTAGTAAATCTTACTAGATCTCCCATTATTCTAATATTCGCTGATAATTTCTCCCAAAACTAAGTCAGGATACAAATTAGGACTTAAACTAATATTACAAAAAATTGCAAGACTACTGAACTCATTTAAAGCGATCTCTCAACTCGATTGGCTGCTTTCCGATGGTAATAAACAGTTGTTTTTTGCTTTGTTTTTTTCAAATGTGGGATGTTTATCACGCTGTACTTTGTCAGTTAAAATATGCTCGATATAAGTCAAACAATTTAAGTCATCAATTGAGTCACTGTTTTTGTATACAATGCGCAAACATGATTGTTTCTGAATAAAAAAAACAACTGTTTATTACCATACTTCGGGAGTAAATCGGAAAGCAGCCAAGCGAGATGAGACCGTGCATGGTGCGAAAGAATTTGATGTTATGATCATTAGCAAACAATAGAATTCCCAGAGCATCAAATCGTTGGGAAACGATCAATGTTTTCTGTATTATTCGTTCGCTTTAGATCGCTTTAAATGAGTTCAGTAGTCTTGCAATTTTGTGTAATATTAGTTTAAGTCCTAATTTGTATCCTGACGTAGTTTTGAGAGAAATTATCAGCGAATTTTAGAATAATGGAAGATCTAGTAAAGTTGACTACAAAACTGCCATGAAAAGTGTGCATCAAATGTTTACCCCGTCTTATGCATTATACGTTTTCACAAAATCGCAAAAGTCGATTTCCTTCAAAATGTTCCTTTTAAAACTAGACACAGAGTAAAACTAAATGAATAATGACTTTTATGAATATATAGCTCCGAAATATTAATTTCGGCCGTATGAAATCCATTGTTTAGTTTTGAAGTAGATTATGCACTATATTTAAATAATCTCAAATATCTCATAATAAGCTAAATAGATTTTTTTCAAAAATCCTTACAACTGGAGGCATCTAGTATATAATTATGTGACATGAAGCATTTTAGTGTTGAACGCTCTGCAAGGCTAAAATTGTTCTCTAAACGAAAATCAATATTTCATCATATCACGTGTTATGACGACCGATCTCATTAAAAACTGCATCAAACATTAATTCAATCTTTATGTGACTTATGTGCAAAAACGATTTGCAATCGGATAAAACACGTTTATGCACCAGCGTTCCAAACGTGGAAGGTAGCGGCCAAGCGTGAGGGGGTCCAGCCACCTTAAATTCTTGGAAAACAAACTGAAAGGCACGCATGCGCAAACATTTTTCTCTAGTGTTTATCACAGAAGGCATTTGGTTTCTTCCTTGCCGTCAATCTCGTACCCAGAGCCCTAAATTCTTATTGCGCATGCTCGACGAAATAATTGGGCTCTGGAAAACTCCAATATTTCCTGTGCTGTGATTGGTTCTCGAGAACAAAGGAAGATACCGGAAATAAAAATTACAGTACCAGGGAAAATAAACAAGATGGCGTCTCGAATTAAGTACACCAGAAAAGCCTGTAGCCGGATCTTTCAAAGTTTTGCCGGTTTTGTAATGGAAAATGTATTGATGTCCATCCAATAGATATTTTGAAGTTAATTTAACTGAAAACCATCTTCAAAACCTATCTTTCCAAGCGCAAATTCACATGCTCTTTGAACATCGTCCGCCATTTTGAATTTACCTAGTCTGTCATAATGCGCATGTGCGAGAAACCCAGAATCTGGGTCTTCCGGTTTGGAGTTTTCCAGAGCCCAATTATTTCGTCGAGCATGCGTAGTAAGAAATAAGGGCTCTGGCTACGAGATTGCCTTGCCGCAAAGATATCGCTCTGTTTGCACGTCGAATTTTTTTCGAGGAACAAAAATCTTATAAGAACTTTTATGTGTGCTACTTTCACTTTCTTTGCATTATATTAAGCGATACAGAGGGGAAATCTTACAGTTCATTCAAACAATATATTTAATTTTTAGTGGAGCAGTGTGAAGGATAAAGGCAATGCCAATTTTTAATTTTTGTACACTGTAACATATCTGGGGAAATTATACATTTCCAGATAACCTTGTAGATAGCAATGCTATGAGGGGTACATTGCAAAGTGGTTGAACACGGTGTTTTGTGGTCCCTATAGAAAAGTGTCAAATATTGTCGGATTATCGAACTTCTGCATTTGACTAAACGCTTGCAAAAGGCACGAGAATAAACATTGTGTTCGCCCTTGGGATTACACTGACAAACTTTAAGTACGTACGACTAGTTGTTATCCATAAAGCAAGTTGGTGAAGTACCACCGCAACTTTAAACAAAGGATAGAAAAATAATAGAAAAAAACTTCGATTAAAAGACTGTCTAATCGCAGGAGATCAAAACACATCTTAAGAAGCACTTTGCGGAACGTCTTCCGTAAACAAATGTACTCTTCACTATGCCAATGTTGAACTTTACTGAACAATTGTTCAAATTTATCTGACATAATAATAATGATAAATTATATTTTATATAGCGCTAATTCCTTAAGTTCAATAGCGCTTTACAAACCTGATATAAGATATAAAAATACATATGATTTTAATAACATTGCAAAAATTTTATTTTATTTAAAACACTGACTTGAAACTTTGACTCTCACTCGAATAAAGTCGCTTGCGTTTTTTTCTCAACTTCGGTTGTCAAGAAAAACACAATAAAGTCTCTCGCGATAACACGAGTCTTTCTGGTCATATCAAGAATAGTTAATATTAACTAGATATCAAGTGATGTCACTCAAAATATTTACCCTGACATTACTCAAGGGAGTTCAATGCTGTCATTTATTTGCGTTTGAGACAGTTCTTTGTCTTTGGCCTAGCCAATCAGTTTTAGCAAAATGAAGTTAATGATGCATATCCTATAATGTATTCGTGAAATTATACCGATCTTTGAAAATCACTCAACTGTAAGTTCATGTCGCATAGAACAATAGAATTCTGCCCGATGACCAAATTCTGAGAAAAAAGGTGTGACAAAATTCTGAGAAATGTCATATCAGCAAATTCCTGGAAATTACGTAACTAGGGAAATTCCAGAGTAGATGGAATGGTGGTTCTGCACCACGGGTACCGTCGGGCTACCACGGGCCCGTAGGGGGAGGGGGTAGTCTGCATCATATCTATATTTAGCCAGGCCAAATTTTTAAGAGGGGGAGAGTGGTCAGCCATATCTATTTCATAGTTTGCTGGATTGCACCATACCAACGCAATCGGGATGGCGTTATTTTTATTTTTGGGACTCTTCTACAGAGAGAATGAAATTTCAAAGTGTTTTTCTAGTTTTCGCTTGATCTTCTGATCTGCGTGAGTCAGTTTGATTCGCCTCAGTGCAACTGTCGCTGCGATATGCAAATAATGAATAAACGTCATGCATCATGAGAAATTTGATTATATTATATTTATTTCTATCTCGTATTTGTGTGAAATGTTTGATAATAATATAGTTATAATCGAAATTTTCTAAGTCGCCCAAAATCATAAATTAACATTGAATCTAACTCCGGTCTCCCGCGTGACAAATGATTGACCATAAGTGTTTTTTCACTCAAGTTTCTAGGGGGTGGTCGGCCATATCTATTTCTTAGTTTGCTGGATTGCACCATAAGAACTGGAGCGCTCCGGAGAATGCCGGAGCAAGGTGCTCTGCCCAGACCCTACTCCGGGCTTGTAATAACGGTGATGTCGTAGCTATTCTAAAGTGCGGTACCGGAGTCTTAATCGGGGTTGTTGAAAAGATATGACCTCAATGGGAATCGAACCCATAATGGATATTTGGTTGTGTAAGAATAAATTATTCAAATTTGCAAAAAAGATTTTACGTTAACCGTCTTATATGGGAATGTTTCAATTGAATCATTGATGACGGAATGGTTATAGATCATATCAATGATAGTAAACTCGATAACAGATTGTGTAATTTGCAATTAGTAAGGCAAAAGTACTGTAGTAAGAAATCTGCTATAAAAAGGGATTATTTATTTAATTGTTTTTAAAAATAACGTTTACTTTTGTTTTTCCTTTCAGAAACAAATGCAACCGAAAAACAGTTTTCTGAAAACTTCAAAATGACTCCAGTCATTCTAATTCTACTTTTAGCAACTGCTAAGAGTGGCTCTTCATTTGAACTAAATGGAAACGTAACAGGACTTAGGAACCTGACTAGGGCTGATTCACCTTACATGGTAACTTCAAACATTGTCGTCGCAAAAGGCGCAACTTTGAATGTCGAGCCTGGCGTGGAAATCTACTTCTCTCCAGGAGTGGGACTAAAAGTTCACGGCACCCTAAAGGCCCAAGGAACGTCAACCAGTCGTATCACTTTGACAAAACTTCAGTCTAATGAGACTGTTGATTTAGACAAAATAAACGACACTATTCCTTACAACAAAGGTGGCAGGCTAAAAGGTGGTGCTGATTACCGTAGTGGACGGCTAGAGCTTCTCGTCGATAACCAATGGGGCAGCGTTTGTTATTATTATTGGACTACCTCAAATACAGAAGTTGCTTGCAGAATGTTAGGGTTTGTGGGTGGGAAAAGATATTATTCTCTTCGTCATGGTGTTACAAAAACCATGATGTACTACGTCAACTGCAAAGGAACTGAGGAAAGTTTGCTTGATTGTCCTCATCGGCCAGGGTCTGAGATTAATTGTCGTAAGTAGCTTATAGCAATTATGCAGGTAAAATTTTGAAAAAATATTTCCCTAAGGTTTTGTTTTATTCGAGCGAGTGCAGTATTTGAGATCCCATAATGTATTGGCGCTCAACTGACTGACAAATTGTGAAGGCCATGCTTGCGACATGAATGGGTATCCGAGATTTCGATGGTGATTTTTCATACTGTCCTTTTTCTCAGGCTACTACAGTGATATTGGTATCGAGTGTTACACGTTTCTCCCACTACTAGCCGAAAGAGTATACTGGAGTGGCATTGAGTACAAAGACACAGCAAGTCAAGTCCAGATGAGATACGTTGACATTCACAAGGCTTTCATTGGTATTCATGGACATAAAGACTTACCGCCTCTTTACAATGTTACTCTAACATCATCCATCAGAGGAATCAAGTCAACGGAGCTGAAAGACGGCGAGTTCTTTATCCACGACACAGTTATTAGCGACAGTATGGTAAACGGAATCGTCATATCTTCTAATAACGCGTCATTAAACATTAACAACAGCGTCGTGTTCAACACCACAAATGGAGATGGGATCGAGTACTCGAGAATAAGAAAATCATCGGTAGATTTATCAAATGTTCATCCAAGTAATGCGTCTTTTCCTCTTTACCTTACCGTATCTTCAAAATCGTGGGAAACTGAAGATACCATCAAGGTAATAGTGATGAAAAATACAGTATCATAAACTGTTTGATCCCGAGATGTTATGATCGATCGTTTTCAAAAGTATCACGTACAGGTTCATGACAGCGAAGTTATTTCGGACAAATAAATATTAAAATATTAAAATATATAAATCCTAGTACGATACCTAGGTCTCCGGAATAAAATGTTCAAAAGGATCAGTAGATTTAGTGCTGTAGATTCGATAATGAAGTTGTTGAGTAGTGAACTGACTACGGTAAATTTTGACCAAAAGTTTAACATTATGGTTGCCTAAATGTACGTATGAACGTCGTACATGGTGTATTTATTTCTGTAAACAAACAAATTCTTTTGATTAAAATTAATTTGCTATCATGCTCACCAACGAAACATTTAAAAAATTGTCGCGATCGACAACCATTGTTTTTTTGTTACTACTGCAGCCGCCGAATTATTTATAAGGAAACTATAATAGTTGTTGGTTATCTTCCAACCATTTTGAATAAGAATAAAAACGAAACAAACTAAGGTCGTTTTTTTCTTTATTTAAAGGTCTTCAACACGTCAACCGGCCATACTCTTGCCCTTCACTTTCAATTCTTAAAAGGCCAAGGATTCTATATTGAGGCACGTGACGGTGACAATATTAATTCCACACTTCTAACACGGGTGACACAAAGTGATAGTGGACGAGCTGTAAAGCCTTCTTTCACGACAGGAAACGTGCTTTGGATAAGGTATCATCACACATATCAGCCTGAAGCTGCAGCAGAGCTCCTTATTACTGAAAGTTCAGGTAATAATTAATGATAAATTAATAAATATGCTTGTATTGCTGTTCTGTGCTTCTGTTTTTTCTTACTACTGGGTTATCCACTTTTCCCGCTCTTTTCAGTTCTTTCGGTAGACGCGTGTACCATTGTAATTCAAAATTTTCCACTCTTTTCTTTACCCTTAGTTAATGAATCCCCAAACGGATGGATTAGTTTAAATGATGAGCAACTATGTTCTGAATATTGATATTGATTTTGACTTTTTTTATGCAGATAAAGGTTCATTGACTATTACCAACTCAAAATTCATTGGTAATAATGGTTTTGGTATGGCTTTGAAGGATATCCCCAATCCAATATACATAGAGAACACAGAGTTTTCTCGTAACACCAAAGATGGAATGATGGCCAAAAACCAAACTGGAAAGATTTCAGGTTACAAACTACGTTTCAGCAAAAATGATGGAAATGGCGTTGCTTTCTACCATTCGAGTATTTCTTTTTGCCATTTATCCGACATCAAGGCTTTTAATAATCAAGAGAAAGGAATGCTATTGCAAATATCTTGGATGAACTGCAGCATTATTCATGCCCATCTTGTGCTGAATAATCACCAAGGGCTGCTATCAAACAAAGTTTCAGGGGCTTTAGACCTTGCGTTTTGTAGCATATCAGAAAATCAGCTAAGTGGAGTCGAGATGCGCGAGGGTATGGCTTTTGCAAGCATTTACTCTTCGTATATACTACAGAATTCGAATCATGGTCTTAAGCTAAGGAACGAAGGTGGAGAACACAGAATTATCGATTCCTTCATTGAGAAAAACAGACAACATGGTATCTGCATGCACGAATTCCAGTCCTGGAGCAGCAACCCTATTCCTCAATTGACCGGAATAAATATACAAGGGACTAACGTTTCCGATAATTTGCACCACGGAGTATATCTTTCTCCCGCTTGTCAGCATATCGAGGGCTCAACGGAAAATGTGTCCATCGTAATAGAACAGAGTAGCATCAGTAACAATTCACGCGGAGGCTTGCGCTTTACCCAAGAAAGCTGCAGCCGTGGTTCACGTTACAAGCAGGTATCACTCATGATGTCACACAATGAGTTTCGAGAGAACAAGAACCAAGCACTCTACGCTTCATGTATTTCTCTTTATAGACTTAAAGCCGAAATACGGAACAACTCTTTTTATAACAATTCTGGCCAAATAATTGTTATTACCGATCAAAACTCTTATGAATGCAAGCCTAAAAGTGTCAGCAATCCTGTCGAAGTCAGCATAAATCAGAATCGGTTTTTTGGCAATCGTGGTTCAAATCTTGTGTACATAGATTTCATGGGGTTCCCTTTGATTCGAAGGGCCAGTGTCAATAATAATACCTTTCAAAACAACAGCGTGAAGTTATCGTTTCCAAACTTATACCAAAGTTCTACCGACAGAGCTTTGGTTGTTTTTAAGGAGGGAACTTTTACTTTCCACAAAAATTCATTGGACGCGAATGACGGTCGTTATTCGTTGTCTACATTGTACATCAATCATAGTAGTGTTGTTGATGCCAGATTTAATTGGTGGGGCACAAAAGATGAATGTGAGATAAAAGACAAAATATTTGATTTTTACGATCGTATTCAACTTGCTAAAGTCAGATACTTTCCTTACTTCCGTTCCTCAAGAATCATTGACCTGCAAATTGAACGTCTACCGCACATGAGGTGTTTTCTTCAAGACAACACTATAGGCGGTGCCTTGGATGGAGAGCTAACTTTGCCTCGTAGCCAAATGCCATATAAGGTGCGGGATGACATTGTTATCTTGGAGAATGGCAGTCTTCGGATACCCAGTAACACGACTTTAATGTTTCCTGCTCGTTCTGGTATGATGGTACAAGGTGAACTCCATGTCATGGGCAAGAACCAAGAAAAAGTCAACTTTATAAAGTACATAATACAAGAAAACATACGTCTTTCTGGTGGACAAGGACCTTGGGAAGGTGTACTAGAATTCTACACTAACAACACTTGGATCCCAGTATGCTACAACATGCTTCCACTGGAAGTAAAGGTCGTTTGCCGGCATCTCGGTTTTATAGAACGTTATACTAGTTACAGGTACATATACCCAACACCAACAGACCAATTCGTTTTTGGCATCAAATGCCTCGACCCCGATGAAGATGACATTATTCAGTGTAGCAATAAAAATTGGACCTTTGGGAAAAACTGCTATACAGTTCCACTTATGTACTGTCTCAGGGACTACTGGACCGGCGTTCATCTTGCGATTAGCAATAAAAAAAGTGAGCTTCATCATCTGAACATTTACGATGCTGGATTCAATTACAGAAGTGACATTAGTCTTCCAGGTTATGCCTTAAGAATTGACTTCGATCACCATAACTTGAGTAACATCAACATCAATTCTTCTTCGGGCATCGGCGTCCAAGTCTTATTTCCAAGTCCATTCTTGAAGAAGTCCTTCATGCCAAATTCTAAGATTTCTCACACTACATCCACTGGCATTATGCTTGGATCACCATACTTAAAGCTCACGGACGTGGAGGTGGAATCGACTGGTGCAGCAGCTTTTCAATTACAGAGCCAGTGGGACGTTTCTACTTCTCATGCGATTCAAGCCATGAATCCTAGTGTAAAGAAAATCGCTATTTGTTCTCAAAATACCACTTACTTGAATGAAGACGACATTGTGTACCTCTACTCAAGTTTGCCCTACGAATCAGCTGTAAAATGCCAACATCTCTTTGTAACAGAGCGAGGCCGTAGACTTGGAATCCAAGTTCTTTATTCGCAGCTACACTACAGCCACCTCCATGTCTTTGATGAAAACAATATTACGGGCAGAGATGGATGGAAGATAGAAACATTTGATATTAAAGATCGAAAAGTGTTCAACTCTTCAAATAACGGAGCCCTTCTGAAGCTCGAAAAGCGATATTACAGCACAATATCGTTCCACTTGCTCCTTTTTTCTATTAAAGGTATGACTGCATTATTTTTATAGTTTCCCAAACTCTTCCAATAAAAATCTTAGAGTTCCCCTCATTCCTAACTCTATATTTTCAGTATTGATTCTACTGAAGTAAATAGCTAAATGGTAAAATATTTTTATATGATTTGAATGATTCACCTTGGAGATCAAAATTTATTCTTCCAATGCTAATGAGGGTGATGTCATACTGTTGAGTTTAGATTGTTGTCATTTGTAAATTGAAACAGTTCCCTGAGCCATCTTGAAAGGTAGCCTTGCCTTTGCATCGAAGGGAGACGAACGGTGAGCTTGCAATGATAGAGACCTTTTTTACCTTGGACAAATATTCACATGTGTCTCTATCACTGCAAGCCCACCGTTCGTCTCGCTTCGATGCAAAGGCACGGCTATCTTTCAAGATGACGCAGGGATCTGTAAAGGGAACTTCTGAACATTGTTTTTTTTCTATTACAAACGAAAAGCCACTCGAAAGCTTCATTGAGCTCGAAAATTCGAATTTCAACTGGATAAGAGGCATAAATATTGAAGGCAACGTCATCAGTCAGCTCAAAATTATAAATTGCAAAATGTCCAACTCAAGCGACTATCTCAAAATTTATGCAAAAGAAATAACCACAGGAACAATGCAATCCAGCACACTGGAGACTAACAGGTACGGCATCCACCTGACATACACCTCCGGAGAATTTGGCATTTATGATTCAAATATCTTCAAAACAGGGAATACCGGACTTTATTTACATTCGTATTCAGCCTATGACAACAATAAAATGGTTTTCAATTTGTTCAACTGCAGCATTACTCATAATTATCGTGGATTCATTATTAACGGTTATTTTTCAAGAACAATCATTGCTGTGCAAAACAGCACTTTTGCGTTTAACAGAGCGTCTGCGATATCTCCCGAAATCTATGGGGCACGACAAAATGTGTCCTTTATTTTTAAGTGGAATTCATTTAAACAAAATCAGGGAGTGACCATGTCGATATATCTTTGCCATTCAACTGACACGGAGTTAAGTATAACCGAGAACAGTTTTGAAAATAACGCTGGATCAGTCATAACCGCTAGAACTTGTAGATATTGGAATAATAATATGGTTCGTATGAAAAGAAACGTATTCAGTGCTAATCAGTGTAGGAGAGGAGCGGTTATATATATCTACGGACGGATGTACAGTCTGGAAGCTTCGCATAATGTTTTTCAATTTAACCAAGGCGTTATCTTGATGTACAACCTTTACCATTCTGGGCCATTAAAAATGTTTTTCAACATTTTTAAAAGGAATAACTGTACTGGGAGATCGACAATAGAAATTCAAAGAATCGACTCTTACTCTGAACTTGTTTTGAATGAAAACATTTTCGAAAGAAATACTGGTGTGGCGGTTCTATCGACGGGTACAAGCGGTTATTGCAGTGGTTCGTTGCAACTAAGAAAAAATGCATTCAGATACAACCTGTGCATTGAGAAGTCCGTGTTGTCTATTAGTAACCAAAGGAATGCTTTTGAAGCATCAAGAAACGATTTCCATTCAAACTTGGGGTCAACTTTAATATTCGAAGGAGAACACAACATGGCTGACCTTCTCTTTGCTGATAATTCCATAGAAAACAATACTTGTATCTCAAGAGAGATGGTTTCCATCTTAAGAATGGAAGGAAACATTGATGTAAGCAACAACACATTTTATCGCAACAAAGCCATTGATATAATGTCAGCACAGTCATTGCATAACGTTGAATTCCAGCAAAGTAACAAATCTTTTTCAATCATTAATAACACGTTTAGAGAAAACCAAGTTGCTGCTGACGCCCTTTCACGTGTATACTTCAGAAACAACTGTGTCCTGAAATTACGTGGCCTTCTTTATTACAAGATAACCGAATTTTTCCATAACAAATTGGCAAATCCCTCCTTTGAAAAGGAATTTTGTCTCCACATTCAAGCTCTTTCACAAAAGGATATTTTCAATGCCAGTCATAACTGGTGGGGAACTGTAGACAATTACCATCTAAGGCAAAGAATTTTCGACTTTGATGAAAACCACGACTACGCGATTGCTTCGACTTCACCTTTTCTAACAAGTTACGATGATAACAAAACAGTTATGATCGGCAATAAAGTAAGAGCTCTAAGGGGAAACAAACTTGGGGGTCGTGTAGATGAGTCACTTTATCTCACAGAGGAAGCAGGCCCTTATAAAGTTACTTCGGACTTAACTATTCTTCCTGGTGTGGTCCTCACAATAGAACCAAATGTGTCGTTAAGATTTTCTCCAGGTGTTAGTCTACTTGTTATAGGAACACTTATTGCTCGTGGAACAAAGGAAAGAAAAATCAAATTCACTCTAGACAACCCAAAAGGAAGTCAAAGTGTTCGCTTGAAAGATGGACATTTTCCTTGGGAAGGTCGTTTAGAGGTTTACCACGAAAACAAATGGATGCCTGTGTGCTGTCCAGACAGTACCTGGAATCCCGCAAATACAAAAGTAATCTGCAGAGAGCTTGGATACTTGGCGCATCAGGATTATAACCATTATACTAAGTTTGATTTTGGACCAAGTAAGCCGTGGCCGTTCAAGATACACTGTCATGGCAACGAGACATCATTGAGCAAGTGCGATGTAAAGGACCATTCCTATGCTTCTAATACGTCAATATTTGTTCAATTGAACTGTAAAGGCCATCCATGGGGAAATATAAGGTTTGTTGAATCAAATAAAAATGGTACTGTCAAGGAGAGCTCCGTATTGGAACATGTTGAAATAAGTTACTGTGGCCGGCACTTCAATTTCAATGTATCTGCGATTGAAAGCGTTATACGAAACCCCAAAATAAACTTTGTCACTATTCAAAACTGCACTTTTCAAGGCGTCAGTTATTTTTTAGCAGGGAACAATATCAATGCTACCAAATGTGAACTGAAGCATCTCCAAGGAAACGGTTTTAACGTCATTCAATCCAGCTTTGATGTCACTATAAAAGACAGCACTATTGAAAACACTGTTAATGGGGTTGTTATGGATTCTCCTCAACAACATAATATCCCTTTAGTTCAATACGGAAGAACATCGATTTGTGATCCCAGCATAAAAACGTTTGACGTCAAAAATAAAAGCATTGTATTCTTCGAGTTGAACGACATCGACACTGAGAAATTATCTACAATACCAGATGTATATTGCCAAAAAGATTTCAGAGCTGAGACAGAAGGAAAGGGAGTTCGCATACGACTTCTTTTTCACCAAGGTTTACAAACAATAAATATTTATGACAAAAGGAGGACGCGTAAATTCAAGTACAATTATCCGGAATATTTACTGAAAACCAGCTTGCACAAGGATCTTATTTTTCCTGAGATAGGAAATATTGAATTGCACGGTAACCTCAAATCAAGAGTCATGTTTGAAGTGGACGTTGTGGATATTCACTCTTCAGGTAATTCACATAGTGAAATGATATTGTGTGTAAAACTATTTCCCAACACACACGCTTGGAATATTTTTTCTTCACTGCTTTTGAATAGTTTCTAGTTGAATAGAGACCCTTTTTTAACACCTTGGATATTTATTCCCATATCTCTATCATTGCAAGCTCACTGTTCGTCTCTCTTCGATGCAAAAACACGGCTACCTTTCAAGATGGCGCGGGGAACCGTAAAAGGGACTATTAACTATTTTCATCTAATGAAGATTGGATTTGTAGACCTTAATATTCGTACACCTTAAATATATATATATACACCGAATCGCTAAAACATTGACATTCATTGATATATATTTATATATGTCCCCTTTTTTCTATTGTATTTCCACGATTCTTTTGTACCGCTGGGAGGCCAGGAACACAAAGGAGCATGAAATAGTCAGTGGCCTAATTCATAATATATTTGCCATAAAAGCTATATACCACTATATAATAAGTACCCCGTGTGCAGATATAGTGCACAGGGATTAGCTGAAATTAAAAATTTATTACTTTGTTTCAGATATACCTTGCAATTTCCAATACGGAATGTGTGGTTGGCAGTCGTTTAGTAACATGACTATCAACGGTATCAACATGACAAAAACATGGGAAGCAAAACAAGAATACTATACTTACAATGGATACTACTACTACTACTACTATCCGCAACCTGATAACTCGTTTAACTCTGACCAGGGTAAGTACTTGCAAACGAAAACAGACCGACAAAGCAACTGAGTTATAACATCGTACCTTTTATGCTGAATTTCAATTTTTATATTCAGGTTATGTCGTAGGAATTGGCCAGCACTACTGGGATTATTACTTGCCAGGCAATGCATCACTTGTCAGCCCTCTACTAACCTCTCAATCACAGTTTTGCAAATTGGTTTTTTATTATAAATTTCGAAGAAGTGGAGGATCTTCTTTTAACGTATTTCTACAAAAAGGAAACAATATCTTTGACAGCTCTTCAGAACTTTTTTTCTTGTGGACGCCAAATACGACCGAAGTTCTTCAATGGACAAAAGCTGTACTTGAACTACCCAAGGACTACTTGGAGTATCGAATAATCTTTATTGGATCATACACGGCAGCTACTAATAGATACACAAGAAATTTTTTCATTCTTGATGATATTCAGATTCAAAAATGTGCAACTGGTGAGTAAAGCCTGCTGAGGAATATGGCGTAACTTAAACTATATAATTCATTTTACTGCTCAGAGTTAATGACACTAGTATGTAAAAATCAATGTTTGCTGGTATGTGCTCTAGAGGTTAACTTGATAGAGCTATTTCGAGAAAGGTTGATAAAGGTTTTGCTGAATTTTGCATACCAAGCCCAAAATGCACTATGGGCGATGTGAAGGTCACTTCCATACAAACGACAGGAAATTTTTCTAAACTTTGTCTTCACATTTTTCCGTCATACTTTTTTTGTGTGCTGTCTTTAATTGTTCAATTATAATCATTTAGTACCTTTCCAGCATAGTAAGCAACATGCAAGATGCAGAATGCAACATGAACAAACCTTTTTTTGTATTAGCTGTATATTCTAAAAAAAGAATGCCACATTACAAAATAATGACCTTACTACTGAACCAAGGAACTGATCACACCTTTTGCCACACACACAGAGAGCGGTGATCATGACAATTGAGGTCCTAGCTTCTAAAGCCAGGAACCCTTTCTTCTAAACTTTAAATAACACAATTTCTGTGCTTAAGACTTGAGTATGTTGATGACTTTTAAAATGTGGCACTTTCCTCAAAAAAGTGTAAATTAATCATACTTTTTAAAGGAGATTTCCCAGCAAATACAGTCAACTCTCTTTACGGTAGACATCCTCAAGAGCGTCACTTGATGTCGGTGATGCGAGGCTTTCGCAAAAGCAAGGTGTTTGAATTAAATGTCGGGGTAAATATCTGCAAGCGAGAGTTAACTGTATGTTTATTTTACTTGATGTTTATTATATAATAATATTTCCCGTCAATTTGTTTTTCGTTCTCGTTTAAGGAAAAGATGAATTGGAGAATAACATTATCCGAAACAGTGACATACATGGCGTGATGTACAAGTCATCTTCAAGGAATCACTTATCCATTAAAAGAAATGCATTTATCGAGAATGGGAATTCAAAGACTGCAAAACATTCCGTCTATTCGGGTGTTGTGTTTGCAGAGATAAAAGACAAAGATTTTCTATTTACGAACAATCATGTCGCTGGTAACGCTATCGGTGGTTTACATGTGAAGACAGAAAACAGTGAAGGTCATCTTCTCGAAGGACGAAAATTAAAGAAAAGTTGGGTTTATGGAAACACGTTTGTACAGAACGGTAAAGAAGCCTTATATCTCGTGTCCAACAAAGGGACTCCTGATGTAGTGTACATCAAGCAAAATTACTTTTCCAGTAATTATGGCAAAGGCTTTGTTTATAACAGCAAGAACAGTGTGGTCAAAATTAAGAACGTACCCACAAAAATAGAAGGTAACTTCTTTTTCAACAATTCTGGCCTTTTGATCATGGAGTACGTATTCTTGAACAACAAATACGAAGGACAGCACTGTATAAACAATACATTCTTCTTAAACACTGGAACTGCATCAGAATATGGTGCAACTATCCGGACCAATGGACCAATTCAGTATCATGGTAATAGCCTGAAGAATCCCCACAACCTTTATGAGATTGATACAACTATTTCTGCCGTCACGGATCCCGTAAATGCTACAATGAATTGGTTTGGATTTGGCACAATACCAACTGTTAAACGGAGACTACGTGACCACGACAACAACAACCGTTTACCAAAGATTCTTTTTGAGCCATTTGTTAAGATACAGCCAAGAAATATCCTCTCTCGTGAGTATGAAACGTGTAATGAAGGCTGTTAAACACAGCCAAAATGTTAAAAACATAGTAAAGTCACAGCCAAATATATATATTATAGATTACAGATTCTCAGTATAAAGATAATGTTAGCACAACATTCTTGCGTTCTTCACTGTTGTGAGTTGTGAAGGTTGTTCAAAAGCCTGCAACATTTGGGCCAAACAAAATATCGTTAAAAATCTTTACCTGTGCGCCATGTTACATGAAAACCATTTTTCGAGCAGCATCGTACGCGAAAATTCGTCGCTGAACATCGTCTAGTGCAACGATACATTGAGATAGTGTTAAATGTTGTTGCTTGTCTTATTTTCTAGTTGGGTGTCCTCCTGCCTGGATGAACATTGGACCAGCTTGTTATGTCTTTCGTGCTGGAGTCCAGTCCTTCCAGGATGCAGACAAATATTGTAAGGTACATCCAAGATTGTAAAAAGTTCTGGTTAGTTTGCTGGAATTTGGCCATCGGGGATTGCGATTATTGGTGACACCATTTTCTCTTAGTTCGGATTATAATCTAAAGACCTTTTAGTCACCTGGAAGGCCAAAAAAGGTCAAACAAACAAAACATGAATTTCAAATGACCTATTGTTCTTATTTGATAAACGTGTATCATCCAGTTCTGTCTTTCTTATTTGTTAACTTTAAGTTTGGAATTATTTTCACAGTATTACGGAGGACATATACTTGTATCGAGCTCTCCAGGTGACAAAGAATTGTTAATCAAAATCATGGCTATGATTAAACCTAGCACTTATGATCAACCACCACCGATACCATTATGGATTATTAGCAATGACTTCCAGGAAAAGGTAATTAGACTATTTTATATCATTATTAGCAAGTAGTACAAAAATCAAATAAATATAAACGTATTCGTTATCTAATCGTTTTAAACTATTTGATCAATATGAACTATTAGGAATTTATATGTTGACCACGATGACATGACTTTAATGATGTTGTTGTCGTTGCTTTTGTCATTGTTTTATTTTATTTTATTTGTCGCTATTTCTACTTCAGAACGACCGATGTCAAGTTTTGAGTCACGAAGGAAATATTACTGAGGTGTCTTGCAAGAGCCATTACTCTTTTGCTTGTAGCAGAAGCGAAGGTAAAGTCAAAATAGCCTCTCGGCTTTTAAGATTATACAATCTGTTATTGCATTCAGACGAACAATGAATTTACAACGGCCATGTTGGTGTACCAAAACAATACATTTCCTATCCTCCGGTATTTAAACTCTATTTTTATGCACAAACTGTGTAGAAAGTTTCGATTGTATGGCTGCCTTGTCACGTGAGTTAAAACATTCTATAACATTTTTGTCCTTATGCATTCTTTTAGTGATTCGTTGTCCGAATAGGTGCTTACATAATGGTGATTGCATCGGATCCACGTGCTTTTGCTATCGAGGATGGACAGGAGAAGACTGTTCCAAGCCCTCCTGTCGAGACGTTCATAACTGTTCTGGCGTCGGTGAATGCGTGGGACCAAACGTTTGCAAGTGCAAGTGGTCATTCCGAGGACGTGCATGTACTTACTCGTATTGCTCGAAATTCAGAAATTGTTCAACTTGCGTCACTGATCCTTACTGTGGTTGGTGTGATACAATGAGACAGTGTATCCCAGGTGACTATTCCAGCCCCTATAAGAAGTCTTGCTCAGACTGGTTCTACTATCACTGCTACACAGTAGGTTCTGAAAGCCATTGTTCCGACAACATTGGGGTACGTATTCATCGAATTTAAATCATCTAGAAATCTGGAATTTCGGATGTTTTTATATAGCCTGATCAGATTTTAGAGCATGCGCTAACATTAATCAACATTATTGAATGTATCTTCGTTCATCTATTGAAGTATATATGTGTGTGTGGAACTACTTACGAACTAGTCGGAATATGGGAATCAGATCGGACACGTTATTCGTCATAAAAAGTAGAAATGCTGTTTGGATTATTTATTTCTATTTTGATACGTCTTTTTCTGTTCGTTTCTTAATTTTAGCGAGTCGATTGTCAGCTAAGACAGTGTAACTTTGGAAGGCATTCATCTAACATGGAAACATGTGCAAAATGTAGAGATCTTGAGAAATGTTACAACATCGAGGTAAATATCATTATCAACATTTTCTTTCGGTGACATACATATTTTCATAAAATGCGATGCGTACGAATCGTCTTCTCTTATTTTCTGCTTAAAAACGCAACAATCTAGGAAGCCGGGAAGTGTCGTGCATGGAATGTCAGCCGCTGTCCACATGGAATGCTGCAGGTCGACTACTCAGACAAAAGCAGGGTCAACAATACGCAGCTGCGCAGTAATGTCAAGGTTATTGACCCAAATAGACATACAATATATAGTTGTCCAGTACTCATACCTGGTAAAGACGAGGTTACTTCAGTCTTCGTTGTGCCAAAGGAACTGGGTATTGAGGTTGGTCACGTGATGACGAGTACACAGGCTGGCGGAATAATGCATAAAGTGAATGAGACAAATCCAATAGGTAAAGGAAATATTCAGTGTCAAAAAACATTTTTAGTAGCATCCCTCAACCTTCACTATCACCATATGCACCAACACCACCAATGTACCTTCCTACCTACCACAACCTCCACCACCACCCCAATCATCACCATTAAAACCATCACCAATTCCACCACCAACAGCACTTAAACCACCATCAATCCCCCCAACACTATCACCATCACCACCATCATCATCACCATTAAAACCATCACCAATTCCACCACCAACAGCACTAAAACCACCATCAATCCCCCCAACACTATCACCATCATCACTACCACCACCACCACAAACAATAACAACAAAAACTTAACTCTCAAACAATATGAGAGTATGTGGACCGCGTGGCACTAATGAAATAGTTGAAGATAATATAGGTAAGTTGTAGTGCTTGGGAACGAGGTTTTAACAATATGAATGTTCCAAGTAAGCCTCACAACAAATGCAACTAAAAGGGTTGCGATCTGCAATGGCACTCTAACCATGTTTCCAGGTATATATCGACTTATGACAAATGCATTGCAATTAAACATTTTTAGGTCCGTACACGCTTGTTCTTGGTGAGGAGGCGGAATTAGAAGATGTTATAGAATATGCTGATTTCGAGGAAAAGGTTCAACCTGAGCCAATCACAGATGAAGTGACAGAAGAGGAAGAACCGAACAAAGAGCAAATCGATGGGATGTTTAATGGAAGTATTCTCTTAAATAATACAGCTATGCATCTGATACAGGGTAATTTTGGTGAATCCCATTTTGTCTTTCGTTTTCATTGTTAAGGATGTAGTTCCTGTGGAGACAGTAAAACGTTGAGCTTATTTGTGATACTCCAATTAACTTCTATTGTTGATATTCTTTCTTCAACATTACAATCTCCGAAATCAGCCTAATGTTGACCTTAAACTTAGCTCTGACTATGTTTCTGAAGCTTCTTAGGGGTTCATAAATCAGATATTATAATAAAAACTAGATATAACTGTGATGGGGGGAAAAAATTACAAATTCATTTGTAGGCTTATTGGCTGCTTTTCGAAAGTGTACATAAATGTTTTTTGAGGGAGAAGGAAATATTTTTAGAAATGCAGTTACACGGTAAACTAAAGCAGGAACGTCTTATTTTTCTAGGCAAATATATCTACAAGTGCGTTGGCCATTTATACCAGATCGGATCAAAATCTGTCGTGTCTTATTACTTGGTAATGGATGCAGCAAGCGCTATCAACGCAAGCCAAGGAGACGTGATAGTAGCACGAGAAAGTCATGGGTTTATAGAAAGAGTTACTAATATTCGCAAGACGGAAAGTTTAACGTTCATTCACACGATGCTGGAACGATGTGATGGGAAATCGACGTGGTCCAAGAAGTAAGTCCATAAAGTGTTTTCGTAACATACAAGGGAAACTTTTGGTACCGATCCAAAACCTTTATGAGGTGCAAGATGTCATATAAAAGTAATGTTGGCTTGTATTTATGTCATTGGTCGGTTAAAGGCGCGATTAAGCGGAGCACTATTTTCTGCAACTTGTCTAGCTACAGCATTGCGACACAAGTTGCAAGAATATTTACAATTTGCAACGAGGACTAGTCGTTGCCTAAGGTAGAAATGAATTGCTACAACTTGTATCGAAACATTTTGCGAAATTGAGCTGTAGGTTACAGGCTACAACAAAGTTCTTGGACTGGTCAAGCGTGTTTGTGGCAGTGACATTAGAGACATATCAACACGTAAACTATTGTACACTACATTAGTTAGACGTATTTTAGAATATGCTTCTTGTTTGTGGTCACCCTATAACAAAAAATATCGCAGTCTACTAGAGAATATTCAACGTCGCGCAACTAAATTTATATTTAATTATCCAGTAAAAGAAGTAACGTACATAGACAGACTGATACAGCTAAACTTACTTTCTCTAGAATTCCGCAGAGATATACATGACTTAGTACTCTTGTTTAAATTTAAGGTTGGGCTCATTTCCGCTAATTTTGAACGCTATTTTCTTCCTCAAACAAGTAGTTAGGCTACTCGTACTGTAAATACGATCCCGCCAACTTCCGTTTTCATTTTAAACACTCTCAGGATTATTTTACTAACTCCTATTTTCCTAGATCTGTTAAGTTATGGAAAAACCTCCAACATTCCCTTAAATATGTATCAACTGTAACTAACTCCTATTTTCCTAAACAACAAGTTATCGTAGATTTATAAGTTTAACACCGTAGTGAAAATAGAAAACTGACGTTTCGGACGTTAGTCCTTCGTCGGAGTTTGATTGACTCCGACGAAGGACTAACGTCCGAAACGTCAGTTTTCTATTTTCACTACGGTGTTAAACTTATAAATCTACGATAACTTGTTCATTAGAAACACCGACGCAGTCCACGCTAGTTTCACTAGCCATCATCTACATCCTATTTTCCTAGATCTGTTAAGTTATGGAATAACCTCCAACATTCCCTTAAATATGTATCAACTGTTTCACAATCCAAAAGTCTACTTTTTGAGCACTACAAAACTAAGCTTACTTGTTTGTGCCGCATCGCCGTTGTAAGACAAGACAAGACAAGTTACAAAGAAAATTGCCCCGTGTAATCACGCCTTAAATATTCCCGGCAATCTTCATGTACAACACGATAAAGACAAGGTAGGGTACGGCTGTAACTGATGTCGTTACGAATTTTCAACCGTACCGTTTTTATCGCTCAATGGAAAAGAAAAACAAAACTTTTATGGAAAAATAAAATATTTTATGGTCAAATAGGATTGGTAAAGTTGTGCCACTGTGGGTTGCAATGACGAAAAAACAGAGGTGGTTGATGCTATACCAGCAAAGGGCCATTATCAATTTTAAAATTTCATTTTCATTGCAGATTCAAGCCACACCTCACAAGTTCAGAAGAAGACGACGTCATCTTATGTTCTGGAGGTGATAATAATCCAGGGTTATTAATCTCAGAATTTAAGGACAAAGTATATGTTAATGATTCAGTCATTGGAAGGCGAAGTCAGCCTATTATTTCAAAGGTAGTGCTATAATAGATTTGATAAGCAAAATAAATAACTGTCAAGTTGTAAATTCAAAATATTCATGAATTTTGGAGTATTATCCTTTAGCGACCGATTATTTTGAACAAAATATATTTTGTAATTTCTGCTTTACTAACACAATATATACTAAGCGATTTGCAAACATTCTGTAATATTCATATATTGATATATCTATTTATCATATAATTATCCATAAAATACCTATGTTTCTCTTTTTCGAAAAACTGCATGTTATAACAAGTTATCTCCACATAATAATGTTACAATTTGTAAGGCCATAATTTTTGGCAAATGGCAATATGTATAATGTATATGTATATATATATAACCTGTTTTATGAAAAGGTACCCCTCCCCCCCTAACATCAGCACACATAGTGGGTCTGAATTTCACACTGGAATGCTCTGCTAGTGAAAGGTCAATTCCTGTTTTAGCGGTTTGTGCATACCCCTAGCTCGTCACTCCTTCCCTTCACCTCCCTATTCCCAAACCAAACCTCCCCCCCCCTCCTCCCCCCCTCTCTTACCTTAATAATATTGTCAGTTTGTCAGGTGTGCATGCATGCACTGTCTAAGTGTTGGGCCTGTGAGAATAACAAAAAAAACAACAAAACAAATTAAAGCCTTAAGCTAAGCTTGGCTCTGAGATTGGAAGGCTTTGCAGAGGCAATGGGAAGGCGTTGACGTCAGAACTAGGCTTGGCTGATCTGATTCTATGCCTTTGAAAAAGTGCAATGTTTCCTAAATCAAATGGCATAGCATGCAAATGCTTGAAGACCAACAAGCAAACAAGAATACTTAAATAGCTGCAAACCACAGAAAGGCACCAATTATTGTTTTGGCCAGCCATGCATGGCCCAATCGGCTTACTCATGCAAATTTACTGATCGAAAATCATCTATTCTGGGTAAAAAGAAAAATTCAGACATGAATTTCAAAAACTAAGCTCTAGAGGAAACCCCTTCAGCCTTAACTTCACTCGAATGGCTCAGAGTAGGTTTGGAATTCTAAAATCAAACTGAATTCGTGACACCCTAGGCTCTTTCGGGCAAGTCCTGGACCAAGAGTGAAGAGTAAGTTCTGGAGGGGAAGGGGCATTCCAGCATAGTGACCTTCTTAAAAAACAGGTTAGATATATATATATCCAAATGATTAAAAATCAATAGAATAGAGAAGAAAACAAGATTGTTAAATTTTAAATGATGTGCCAATTTTATTCAACAGGTACTATCGTCATCAGTGAATGGGGAATACGTCATCATGGAGGTTCTACCTGTGATATCAATCATGAATGGAACTGCTATTACACAAGTACAAATCGACCAGTTACATGCCAAACACAGAAGAGCAAAACGGGAAGCTGGTTATAAATTTCCTTTCTCAAAAAGCAACTCCAAGGAAGTATTTCTAGGGGTGAGAAATAACGCATGACAAATCGAATTTCTAGAATTATGTGATGTCATTCCCCTTACTTCGTTTCTCTTTGTTCTCTCTTTGAATCCTTGGCTTCTGTCTTTATTCTGCCGTCACTCGGTCCCTTCCTTCCTTCCTTCTTTCCTTGCTTGCTTGCTTGAAAGTGGTTAGACACGAAAAAAAAATTGAGCATGGGCAAAAGTGAAATCAATACTAAGTGAATACAAAACTAACTGCAAGTTTACCTTTTGCATATTTCTCCTTAGTTGGAATTTGGGGCAGAACTTAAAGTTGGAACGTTATTCGAAGTGTACGTCGAACCTAGCTTCAAATGTAGTGTCTTTAACGAGAAGGGTGCTGATGGCAAACAAAAAAAGAGTGATAGGATTCTAGGAATAAAAATAACTGGCAGATTTTTTGCCGAGATAGTTTTGGCACTTTCGGTGAAAACGAAGCTAAGGTAAATATTTGTCATCTTTGTTCTTTACGATAATCTAGTTATTTTTTGTGAGAATGAAAATTTGGATAAGAAAGAAATTTCGCCCAGACATTTTTTAGTGGTAGTAAAAGGACGCCATCATGCAAACGACCCATTGTATAAAGAAAATGTTTATTCCAACTTTTTTTAACGATCTTATGGAGATTTTTGGCGTTAATTAAATATCGCTTTTCTCCACTTTCTGCCTATTTTTAGTTTTGTTGGAACGAAGGCTATTGTACGTCCAAAGCAACTAGGAAAAGGATTTTGCATCCCGCTTGGACCTCTTCTTTGCGTCAAGTCAGCATTCTTTTTTGAGCTTAATCTGATTCAGAAAATTACAACAGAGGTTAGTTTTGTTTTTAATACTTAGAAACAATTGGTCTTGCTCTTGTATTTCCATGAATGGTAAAATGGTTCTAAAGATTCTCTAGTCCTCATACTGTAGTCACAACAGACTGCTTTAACAATCCATAGCTTGTTTATCTTGGATCCCAAAATGCATATGGGAGACCCGAAAGCAGAACAAAACAAAGATGAAGGATACAGTCGGAGCTCTCTCTGCGACGACTCTCGTAGGGGAAGTGATCTAGTTACGTCCACCATTTAAACCCCGTTTGTATTTATCCCGAAGTGGTGTCTTACGAGAGCCTGGACTGTATATAGTTTTGTGTGTTTGTCATTTGCTCATGCATATGTACAGGTAAAAAAGCCTCATTGCACTGCAACGTTAAATCGATCCATTTCCCCCCTCAACTTTGGAATTGGAAATACAGAGCCCCAATCTTCCTGCAATCCGCAAAAATATATTCGCGGTTATTGCTTCAACTGGTATTTTCAGACTACAGCAGAGATACAGACAAGAAACTCATTAGCAATTAAGAATCTCATCATTGGAGGAGTGTGCTCGTTCAACCGCCGTGGATGTGACTCGAACGTACAAGTAAGACCATATTTTGAATTCATTAATGCAATACTGTATCTAATTTACAGCGCAACGCCTAAAAGTATGACCACATTTAATGTATTCCGCACATACTATTCGCAAAGTCTATTTAGTAAAAAACTAATCCTATCCAATAATATATATAAAAAAAAACTCTTCCTCTTCTGTTGTGTTTTTTTTTTGTGTTTGTTTTTGTGTTTTCCTCATGAATTATTAATGAGTCTGATAAAAAAAATTTTTCCGGCTCTATAATTGGTTTTAAGTGATTATATTATTAGTCCTGTCATGCTGGTAGGTTACGAAATCACGCCCTATCTAGCTTACCTAACTAGCATTCTAACTCGTGTTTACTGCTGATAATAATAATAATAATAATAGTAATAATAATAATAATAATAATAATAGTAATAATAATAATAATAATAATAATAATTGGTTTTAAGTGATTATATTATTAGTCCTGTCTTGCTGGTAGGTTACGAAATTTCGCCCTATCTAGCTTATCTAACTATAGCATTCAAACTCGTGTTTACTGCTGATAATAATAATAATAATAATAATAATAATAGTAATAATAATAATAGTAATAATAATAATCTGACCTCTGAAGCGAAAATTAATGCTAAAATAATGCGACTCGTCACGATTATTCTGGTCCTAGTCATCTCCAACATGCCACCAAAGAAGACTACAAACACGCAACACATTCGAAATCAAACAGAAGCTCGACAGAGAATTGAAACAACGAATGATGAACGACACCGCGTTAGAACGAAATGGACCCAAGAGATGAACACCGCTTTAATTGATTCTAGAACAGAAGCTGAACACCTGTAATATTTCACCAACAGCCAACCAGAATTTCACCAACAGCCAACCAGATCCTGAAGAAGTGGAAAAACATTCCCGATATTGTCTACAGCGTAAACAAGAACATACGCCAACAACTGCTACCAACAAAGACATACCAACAAAGCAAAGCACAGATGACCATCACAGACACCCAATGCATAATGTTCCATATGGCTACAGAATCAACAACACATGTACTAAGTGGCTGCTCAAAGATCGCCCAAAGCCTTTACACAGCCAGACACGACAGAATGCTGAGACCGATTTACCACTGTTTGCTGGAAAAGTACAACTTCCAGGAAAGTGACAATGGAAAGCCATGGTACCAACAAAGTCTACCATCAGCAGTACTTCAAAATGAAAAGGCAAAAATATACTGGAATGTACCCTTTCAACTTGAGAAAGCTCCAGAAAACACTGCCAATAAACCCGACATAGTTGTACAAGATAAAGAAACTAATGCTTGGACACTATTTGAAGGCACAGTTTGTCAAATTGGTAAGATTGCGGAGAGAACTGTTGAAAAACAAGAAAAATACACGGAACTACGTGCAGGCATCAAAAAAGACTGTAAAAGCTCAAGTGTAAATCAGATTAACATAGTGTTTGACTTTCTCGCAGGACATCACGAACAGCTAAGAAAAGACCTAAGAACAATTACAAATACAGACAGGGAAGTGAACTTTCTTATAGAACGATGTCAGAAATGGATTTTAAGCCAGAACGTTAATATAGTCAAGGAGTTCTATGAATATGCATAAACTGAAGAAAGGATTGAAAAAATAAAAAAATGATGAACTTAACCAGCCTAGACTTAGTCCGCTGGTCAATGTAAACATGATATATACAAACAGATAAAACTTGCCATAATAATAATAACAATAATTGGTTTTAAGTGATTGTATTATTAGTCCTGTCATGCTGGTAGGTTACGAAATTTCGCCCTATCTAGCTTATCTAACTAGCATTCAAACTCGTGTTTACTGCTGATAATAATAATAATAATAATAATAATAATAATAATAATAGTAATAGTAATAGTAATAGTAATAGTAATAATAATAATAATAATAGTAATAATAATAATAATAATAATTGGTTTTAAGTGATTATATTATTAGTCCTGTCTTGCTGGTAGGTTACGAAATTTCGCCCTATCTAGCTTATCTAACTAGCATTCAAACTCGTGTTTACTGCTGATAATAATAATAATAATAATAATAATAATAATAATAATAATAGTAATAGTAATAGTAATAGTAATAGTAATAGTAATAGTAATAGTAATAATAATAATAATAATAGTAATAATAATAATAATAATAATTGGTTTTAAGTGATTATATTATTAGTCCTGTCATGCTGGTAGGTTACGAAATTTCGCCCTATCTAGCTTATCTAACTAGCATTCAAACTCGTGTTTACTGCTGATAATAATAATAATAATAATAATAATAATAATAATAATAATAATAGTAATAGTAATAGCAATAGTAATAGTAATAATAATAATAGTAATAATAATAATAATAATAATTGGTTTTAAGTGATTGTATTATTAGTCCTGTCATGCTGGTAGGTTACGAAATTTCGCCCTATCTAGCTTATCTAACTAGCATTCTAACTCGTGTTTACTGCTGATAATAATAATATTAATAATAATAATAATAATAATAATAATAATAGTAATAGTAATAATAATAATAATAGTAATAATAATAATAATAATTGGTTTTAAGTGATTGTATTATTAGTCCTGTCATGCTGGTAGGTTACGAAATTTCGCCCTATCTAGCTTATCTAACTAGCATTCTAACTCGTGTTTACTGCTGATAATAATAATAATAATAATAATAATAATAATAATAATAATAATAATAATAATAGTAATAATAATAATAATAATAGGTTAACTTGATACATACATGTTTACAAATACAGAACATTTTTAGGCCCAACAGGGAGGAGCAAAAATCTTGTTTATTTTAAGACAGAGTACTAATTTTGCTGTTTCTTGTCTTGTTGTACAAGTCTCCTGAAATGGAACCTAAATCAAACATCAGTATCAAAACCAATGGTAAAGTGTCGTGGGAAGCAATGGTTGAACCAAAGTTGTCTTACAAGATTCCAGTAAAAACTACTCCGCCTATCTCCCCCAACAAACGGAAAACATGGTGGAAATTTTTCAAGGGAATAAGTAAGTTAAATAGAAAAAAACAACAAAAGAAACAATAACAAACAAACAAAAACAACACACACAAAAAAGAAAACGTAGCAGTGGGGCTAAACTAAAATGGCAGTGGTTTTCCGATTTGACGGTATGACGATACCTCTCTGCATGCTTGACTTCCTACCTAAAATCCTAATCCGGTATTTTCGATTAGTTAACACAACGGTTAATTCCAGCAGAAATATTCCGGAAAAAGGAATACCTTCGAACGGAAAAAAAACCTTGTTCCATTTGAGGACAAAACACTAGTGCCAGACTTCTAGATATTAGAAGTTTTGTTTTTGGCATTACTGCCAGGTGTTATTTGTCTTTCGTGTTCAAAAATATACAGTACCATAGCGAATTTGCTTCTAAAAGCTCCTTCTTTATGGTATCATCCTCAATAGCTATCCAAAACGTCTAATGGTAAGGTTAGTTCTGCCATATTTAATTAGTGCTTATGTCTTGTTGCGTGCGTGTCGATCACCGGTCAATTGCCCTATTTCATAATGACGTCATGGTTCGTTTACATCGGCTAAAATAATAGAAATTTAGGCTAAAATTAAGGTAATTCCCTCGAAAGAAATTTTGCCAATAACTTTGTCCTGAAACTTTGCATGGACATTAATTATGTTATGGCATTTAAAAACGGCAATAAAAGATGGGGTCGCCATTCTCTTTTTTCGCTAGATGCTCTCCAAATATGTCAATTTATGGGTTTTATAGTGAAATGCGGTAGCAACCGGAAGCTGTAATCAAGAACCTTTATTTAAAGTTAAAAGTACTTCCATATAATAAAACGTACTTTCAACCCGAGGCTTACTAGATAATCTACACTATTAAATCCATCAAAGTCATTGGATGACTATCATGATTCTTGAACTATTAGTGAAATATGCAGGTATGTGAGCCTTTACGAACGTCCAAAAATTGCACATGTCAACTAATCCCATCAAAATATTTCAAATCTATCCAATAAACTTTTCTTCATATTTTGATATATATGATGACGACCATCGCATTTATCCAAAATCTGAAATAAAAAATGGGGGTCACCATTCTCATTTTTGATTTATCTTGGGGAAAAAAACATCTCAAAATAGTCGAAAACTGACAATTTTCCGAGTGGAAACTGTGCCGAGTCAGATAAAAAAATCGTCGTTCGCCATTTCTTCTAGCTCATTTTCCTCGCTCACACTTTCATCGGGTGTATTATATTCTTCTCCTCAAGCAATTTCCGGCTCAAATTGATAAAGAACAGCCATACTTCTATAGCGAAATTTGGCTGATTCGACTCCAGCCACCCAACATGTTCCACTATCTGACGTCATCACACCTCGTTCATCCCAAGCCAACAAATCCGCGATGTTCCACAGGGAGCCCAGCTCAAGTCATTTCGCAACTTTGACGGACGATATCACCCCCAAAAACGCATTTCATGGAATTTTCATTTTAATTTTCAATATTAGCAAGGTTTGATGTACATTTTAAGCTATGATGTGTCTGGCACCTCAGAGTAGTCCCTTTAAAATCAAAATGCTTCATGTAAAACATAAATACAGGCTAATATTTGCTCAAACCCTCTCTCAAAATTGCTTTACATTTTATACTTTATACTTTTATAATTTATCGATATATCTTAATGAGTCACCGTTTTTTTGACGAAAGATTAAAGGAGATCATATACGCTTCGAACGGCAAAGATCCAACCCTGGAATGTGTGGAGAAAGTTTTTATTTTGCTTCTTGAATCAAATCAAGAGAATATTAATATTCATATTCCCTTGATCAAATCATAGTTAACTATGATCAAATAGAATCTTAAAATAAATATTGCTATGTACCTCATGTTCCTTTAGTGAGTAGACTTTGAAGTCAAAACAGTTAATGTAAATACATGAATATAGGTTATAAGAGTATATTGTAAAGTTTACTATCGCTTATCATATTTCTGACTCTTGAAACCCTGTTATCCTCATCGATCTTCGCCCGTTCGTGCAGCAAATACTGCTCGAGTAGATGAATCATGAATAGGTAACCAAAACAAGCTTTTGCTCATGAAGTTCATTGTAAATTCTTAGAAATAATCGCTTCGAAATTCTTGGTATCAGTTCTCAACTTGAAATCCTTTTTTACGAAATTCATAAATAATATTTCTTGTTCTGCTGTATTGAATTACGGCGGTCAACGAAATAGAGCATGCGTAGACTTAAACCTGTGCCACGTGATATGTTAGCTCCACCCTCTCTAAATCACTTGACAACATAGTGACATTAATTGACATCTGGTACATGATAATTGATTGGACCATAGACAGGAACCCGCATATACCAGAAAGTCTCTTGGGTAAGTTCCTGAAGACCCCTGGGTAACTATTGCGCTACTTTGCCATTTTGTCGAGGAGAAAAATACAAAAAAACAAAGACATTTTATAGCTAATATACAAAAGGTATCCCAGTAAAAAGATAAAAAAGTAAAAATTGGTTTTGAACATGTTTCTTATTTGGTTTCCGAAAGAAAAATGCGCAGTGCAAAACAAGGGAAGTATACGTACCTTAAGCTTAATTATCTTCTTTCGAGATATTTAGCGTAATATTCAGTTGTTCTTGCCTTCACCAGCTCATAAACCAAATTTCATTGTGATTTAAGATGTGTTGTTGTCATTCCATCCCCCTCCAGCGACCACAATCCCTAGCGTTAAAACAATAGTTTGTTTGATGTGACGTCATTATGAAAAGGGCAATTAGTACTGACTGTTCCATAGGCAATGAACCGTTTCCACGGGATTTTCCAACCAAATGTGGTAAACGCTCCTATAGAATCCCCCTTTCCTCCCATCGCATACATTAATATTACTACTGTTTTAACCGTAAATCATTTGATCACTTCAATTAATCCGTTGGCGTACGCTCTTAATTTAGGATTGAGAGTGGATATCTCTAAATTAATCCCCGTCGTACTGAGTCTATCAATAGCAGCTCCCTTTGGAATTGGAATGGATGTTACTCCCTGTTTTCCTCCATCTGATATAGACAATAAATGGAACAACGAATTGACTATCAATCAACATTATGGGGATACTAGCCTGGTTGGAGAACTGTCCGCTGGATTTTTTAATTGGGAGATAAAAGCGACGTTGTACAAGCGTAAAGTATACAATGGTCTTAAAACGAGGTAAGCATTAAAACTGTTGGACGATTGTTTATAGTTCATTTGTTTCTTTGTTCCTTGTTTTTTTGCTATTGCTCATTTAATAATAATAATAATAATAATAATAATAATAATAAATAATGATGATGATGATAGAGATAATGATGATGATGATGATGATGATGATGATGATAATGATAATAATACAGATAACGATGATGATAATGATAATGATGATGATGATAATAATAATAATACAGATAATGATGATGATAATGATGATGAAAATGATGATAATGATGATGATGATAATGATGATGATGCATGATGATGATGATGATGATGATAGTAATACAGATAATGATGATGATGATAATGATAATGATAATAATACAGATAATGATGATGAATGATAATGATAATAATACAGATAAGTGATGACGATAATGAATAATAAGATAAGATGATGATGATAAGATAATAATACAGATAATGATGATGACTGATAATGATAATAATACGATAATGAGATGATGATAAGGATAATAAACAGATATGATGATTGATATGATAATAATAACAATGATGCGATATAATGATAATAAATAAATACATATTGTGAAGAAAAGCATAAAAAACTATTTTATTCGCCGGTATTCATTATTGCTATTGATACATGTTTAACTCCTTTTTTTAAAGTTTCTGTGTTCAACTCAACCCTTATGACACTAAAGTAAGTTGACGTTGCTATTTTTTCTCGTCACTACATTTAAGTACTCTAATAACTTCCAGTAGCGAATCCAATTTTTTTTCAAAAAGGGGGGTTCCAAACCACTGAACGTAAAGAACATGATTAGTTTAGCAAGGTTTCACAAAAGGGGGCTCCAACGAACAACCCCTAGATCCATCTCTGATCTCGTCATTTTAAGAGTGGTGAAATATTATAGATTTAATTTATTGGAATGTATTGGTATTGTCTTATTACTGCAATCCCTACTCACACGCGAATAACTGAGACCTAAATCACAAACAAAAAAATGCGTTTGGGTGGACGTCAATCAAAAGGGTTTCTTAAACATGTCTAAGGATTCCAACTCCGAATTTCAAACGCAAAGCTAAAGGTATTGACTTATCTGATCTTGAAGAAGCTCAAATAATAGTCAATACCGATAGCTTTGCAGTCAAGCAGTGAGATTTGGAGCCGGAATGCTGTGAATTGTTTTAGAAAATAAATCCAGAGCGAGAAATTCACAGCATGAGATAAGAGCAATGGTTTTCGCACGTGCGCTTGTTTGCACGTGTTCACGTGAGTATTAACGCCAGCCCAGGTGTAGAAACCAATAGAAACAATAGAAACCCTTTTGATTGACGTCCACCCAAACGCAATTTTTTGTTTGTGATGAAGGTCTAGTTGGTCGCGTGTGACTGGGAATCGCAGTAATGGAAGTTAAAAACCACGAGATCGAGTATTCATGAATTTCTATTCCAAAGGATAAGTGTCAATGCCAGCCCTCTACTACTACAGCAGCTACAACGAGGCCTTCACAAAGCACTTTACCAACAACATGGACAACTCCTGCAACATATCCATGGACAACACGTCCGATACCTACACCACAAACAAGGCCGACACCTCCCCCACCATGTATATGCCGCGATGGTCAGATCGGAGTGTTCTCAAGTTCTAAAAGAGTGTGCGACTGTTTACCGTAAGTAAGCGAAATTAATTTGTTTATTGCACGAGGCTGTTACCAACTGTATAACCGGAACCCTTTTTTGCCATTCAGAACCATATTTTTATTTGACTGTAATAAAGGTGAGGGTTAGATCAGAAAGGGAGTTCCATTTTCTCTTAAACGGAAGACCACTTTCCTTAAAACCTGACCACGATCAAAGATTGGGCCTGTAGTAATTGGCTAGGCTGTCATGGTAAACCAGCCTCTTCTGCTGCTATTGAACTCGTTATGTTACGTTAAGTTAATTAGGAATAGAAATAATTAATGCTGGCTACGGCATATGTAGTCGTAGAATAGCTGGCTAGAGTGGTAAAATATCAAAAGTATATCAAAAATTATGGGATATCATCCCTGACATTTTTTTCGAGTTGTCTATCACTAGGGCTTTCTGAAAATAATATCAAGAAAGATATCCCGCCGTGTCTGATATACTTTTGATATACTTGCATGAATATTTGAAACGGCCATAAATTTTGCAAATGGCTATATATATATATATATATATATATATATATGAATATATTAATAACACCAACCTGTACGCGTGCTCAAATACCAACGGTACACTAAAACACTGAAGAAGATTCGTGGTCACAGATGGAAACGTCTGCAAAAATGATTCAGAAATTCTAAGTCAGTTCAAGTGTTATTTAAGAATCCTGACTTCAATTATAGTATTTTTAACCTTTTTCCTTATCATATACTATCAAGGAAATGCAAGGGTGGACAAGCACCTGTAAAAGTCAATGGCTTATATAAGTGTCCGTACTATCCTCCGTGTGGCAGAAGTCCAAATTGTGTAATTGGTAGAAAAGGACGTAGCTGTTCGCAGCCCGACGTTTATCCTTGCACAAGTGAGTAATTATTATCATTCAAATGATTTTTTTCCGTTTTCGTTGTGTGCTTCGACTGTTTTTGCTGTTTATAAAACATACCAAGTCACAAGGGAGCGAACCATGTTGACAAATGTAACGTTACTGCGCATCAGCAGACTATTACATGCAGAAAAAAGTTTTTGTATAGTAATGCGCATGAGCTTATCTCGACCATTCAAAATGACGAAAATATAAACGAAAAAGATATTGATTTGCTCGTTTCTCCATCTTACTGTACACTACGTTCATTCTGTACCTTCTAAAGGTCTATTTACAAGGCACGATTTGCCGCGCGCGCGCGACTTGAAGTGTACGGCAAATCGTGCCGTGTAAATAGGCCTTAATATGTTCCCACCCCCTTTTTGGAAGAAAATTAAACGTCAACTTTTCATGATAAACAATTCAATCTCTTTTTCATTTCATCAGGTGCATGCTCCGGGAACGGCCGTACGGTCTCTAACGAATGCCAGACAGAGTGTAGATGTTTTAGAGGTTGGACAGGTCGCTGCTGTAAAATTAGACGGCCCACAGGAGGTTTTGGTGATCCTCATCTAGAGACTTTAGATGGTAATACAATATATTGATAGATTATAAGAAGTAATGGAAGCGATATTTGAAAATCATCACGTATGCCATTAGCAAGGAAGATGAGAAAAATAAGAAAATCGAAGAGTGTTTTAGAATATTTTTTGTCATTGGTACAAGTTACAGTGCGACGTGCAAAAGTATGACCGGCGCTAATGTATTCTTATACATTACTGCACGGGCCTTCATACAATAAACCGACGCATTTCGATAGCAAGCTGGCTGGTTTTACCATATAATTTCCATAGAATTGTTGTAAAAGCTAGTTTGGCAACAAAAGGCCAGTGCAAAAAGGCCACGTTTTAGGGGACATGGTTCCAAAATGCGTTGCAATGCCAACACCACCCAGTCAACTTCGTAATGGCTATTTAAGTATCTTATTTTTAAACTTTTTTGTAGGAGTTGAGTTTGATTACTTTGGTATTGGTGAATTCTGGGGATGTCGTAGTGTTCCAAATTCATTTGGAATCCAGTTCCGCTTCTTTGCCCACAAGGGGACGTCTCTGATAGGAGGAATTGCTTTAAAAGCTGGCAGTAGCGTTGTTAGCATCATGTCACAAATAACATTAGATCCAACAGATATGCCACATCTAAGGTACCTTCGAAAGAAACCTACTTAACTAAGATCCATTTAAATTCTACTCCTCATTCTAAACGTAACTGCATTTTTTTTTTGGCTTTAGGATTGATGGTGCGTTGGTGAATCTAACGGCAGCTTTGGGGAAACAACTATCAATCGACAATAAAACCGCTTTTCTCTGAAATCCAGAAACAATCAGATGAAAAAAATGAGGGAGAAGTAGTGTTCTTTTCCCTTGAGTACAAGTCAGGTATGCTTATTTGCACGTTTCTTAGTCCACCCGCCTCGTTGCTAGGGAGCCAGGATGACGTAGTAGTAAAACGCTCGCCTTTTTCCTTGATTTCCAGTTGCCCCATGCTGAAGTGTTTGTTTCTCTTCTTGAATCGAAAGGTTTTTTCAGGCTCTCTAGAATTTCCTTCCTCCTACTAACCTAAAGACTTCTTGAAGTTGGGTTTTCCATGCGTTTTGGAGGAATTAGACCTTGACATATTTTCGATGTGTTTCTATAGGTGTTACTGTAACGATTTACGTGCGGCACAGTAATACAATGGGAAGACAGTTCCTTAATGTTCTATACACACTCACAGCGGATTTCAAAGGTCGCACGCAGGGAATCTGTGGTTTAATGGACAACAATCCTGCGAATGACTTGACTGGACCAAATGGAGAACTTTACACAGATCCAGTTAAATTTGCAGATTCTTGTAAGTAGACTGAGATGGTTGTTACATTTAAACGCTTAGTGTTTAATTTCTGCAAATTTGTCGTGATTTCTTGTCTAACAGGACTGACGGCAGTAATGTTTAGCATTAGTGCATTTGTGGTGCTGGGAAAGGGGGATCTGAGTAACAGAGAGACAGAGAGTGCACTGTACAGCACTAGATGAAAGGTTGCTTCGATCGTTGTCGTTATTGGTTCAGGGGGTTGTAACCTGGTTCCACTAATCTCGTTCAAGAACGCAAAAGATATGCTTACAAGTTTGCAGTTTGTAGCTGTTTAGTACCCCAGGCCATTGGACCATTTGATCTTTTTTTGTGCCAAAACTAAACCAGAAACAATTATATTATACAGGGCGTATTTTAGCTACCAACAATCAATCAGGTTTATACGACTCGTGGTCCTGGAACTCTTCCAATTTTCATGCTGATGACGTAATGGACTCGACATACACGGATCCAAGCCATGTTCCTAGTGTATGACCTATCAAATGTGCCCAGTGACTTGTTACAGGTTTGTGATTGACATGCATATTACTTGTTTTATAATGACAATGACACTATAGATTTTGACACCCTTTTTCCTATTGAAAAGAAATCAAGACAGACCTGCTTGGCTCGTAAATTACCAGATAATCTTTTGAAAAGCTGTATCTACGATGTTGCGGTGACAAATGACACGTCTTTTGCCATGCAAGAAGTTCTCCTGACAGGTAAGAGGAATGAAGGAAGGAAAAAGGGGATGGATGGATGGATGGATGAATTGATGTATAAGAGAAGAAATGGACGGACGAAAGAAAGGAAGGAAGGAAGGAAGGAAGGAAGGAAGGAAGGAAGGAAGGAAGGAAGGAAGAAATATTGAACGAATGAATGATGGGATAAAATAATTAGCTTATTATGAATGGATGAATGGAGGGATGAATGGTAGATGATGTATTGTTATATCGATGAATCTATGAATAAATGGATAGGCAAGAAAGGATAGACGAATGAGATGGATAACAGCTTGGTTGATAGTAATCACAGTCATTCTTTAAACTCCATCTAGGATGTCCAGATCAATGTTCGGGCAAGGGCCGCTGCGTCAATCAAACTTGTGAATGCTTGAAAGGATGGACCGGAGAAAAGTGTGAAATAGGTATTCAACACCATGATAAACTGCTATATCTATATGTAGAATAAGCAACAAAAATCTGATTCTGACGTTGTAATTTAACAGGGACGTGCCCGAACTGCTCAACTAGTAACGGTAAATGTATCAAAGGGTTTTGTCAGTGTAACACTGGATGGCAAGGAGATACCTGCAGCGAGAAAGGTAAGAACATTTTTTCGCAAGAAACTCTTTAAAAATATCTCCGCTTTTTAGTGCCTTAAACCAGCTTTACTTTTATTTGATATCCAGCCACTTGCTATGATGTGAATAACTGCACCAGTCCCGTTCATGGAGTCTGCAAGACTACAAACAAATGTCTCTGCAATGATGGATATATGGGTAAGTTAAGGTTAAGAGGAGTTTTCTCAGTACTTCTCTCGTCACACCTGTTGGATAGGAATCCAACCAACTGGATCATAAGTTACCCCCATCACTCATAGGTAACTCCTGGCATGGATTAATCCCATTATCCTAAAAAAGGACTAGATACATAGAGACTCCAAGCAGGCAGATTCCCCTTTTTCCTATTTTAATATAGACTGCTAATGACGCGATAATTATTGTAAATGCTATTTTATTGAAACCGTATCACCTGCCTATAGGAAGCGACTGTAGCATTATCCCAACATGTCTAAACGTGTCATCTTGTTCCGGTCATGGAAAATGTGTCAACTTTGATGTCTGCAAGTGCGATGAAGATTGGACAGGAAAAGATTGCAGCCAATATTCCTGCTCGGATCTTGATCGTTGTTCAGGTATTAAAATAGCTATCATTGGCACATATGTTTCAGTTTCTTAATGATTTTGGGCTCGACTTTTCACAACTGAAGTTTGTAGCTCTTTTTTCCACTTTAGAGCTAAAGGAGCTAATCTGTCATTAAATATTTTAAACCAGATCATGGCCGATGTGTTAACGTCTACAAGTGCGAATGTAATGCGGGATGGACTGGGATAAGTTGTGCAATTCCTGATTGCCCGGATGTACATCAATGCTCTGGAAATGGAACATGCGTTGCCCCTAACAAATGTCAGTGTAACCCTGGTTACAGTGGAAATGGGTGCCTTGATTCGGCTGATTGCAGTATGTTGGCTAATTGTAGTAATCATGGTGACTGTGTAAGTGGAGATGGGGCAAATTCGTCCTGTAGGTAAGTAGAATCTTAAATCAATAATTGAAAGCAACTTTCCTATTAGACATTTACCTACTATATTATCATGCAAATGAAATAGTAGAACTTTTACGTATACGTATAAGCTGCCAGGGTCATAAATTCCGAGCTCCATATAGGAAAAAAAATTGGCCTGCCAATGTTTTTTTAAATTTTGGACAGGTGAAGTAAATTTTGATCTGCTATTTATTTTTTATGGCATGCCACGAGATTTATTTGTGAATAGGAACAATCATTAGATAAAGAAACAGTGAAAGATGATGTCCAGTAAATTCTGCCTGCAATTTTATAATCCATTTGGCATAATTCGTTTTGACTGTCAAACCATAAATTTGGCCTGGCATAAGGCCATTGGCAGGCCGCTATTTCGATCCATTTAAATTACGGGTGAGAAGTGAGTCCAATCGGTGGAAAGGACACTGAGCAATCCGTGCGACACGTAGCGGCCACCATGGTTTCCGCGGTTTTACCTGACAGAATTGCCGCAGGCGCGTAGCATTTTATCCGGTCGCAGTATTTGAAAGAAGCTTTGTCCATCCAGAATGCATGTCAGGTCCCAACTTGTCACTGCTCTGAAATATTACAGCCTTATAGAAAAATTATTTGCAGCCCTGCTTCCTTGGTCATACTTTGAAACTCTTCTAAGTACTCACACTCCGAAGAACCAGGTTTCCTGTGTTTTACTAAATATCGCGAAACTTGTGTTTTAGGTGTTACGATGGATTTCAAGGGGTAGATTGTAGCCAGCCCACTTGCACTGAACTCAACAACTGCAGCAATCATGGCCTTTGCAAAGAAGCAGGATTCTGTGAATGTGACGTTGGGTTTAGTGGATCTGACTGCTCTAATGCTTCATGCGAAGCTTTGAATTTTTGTTCAGGTAAATGAATTAAAATAAAATTTAACCGATATTTATTACTCATTGATATTCATGAGTGCGGCCATTTTGTTTTTCGAAAGAAACACCAAATAAAAAGTATGCTTTCTTTGCAAAAAGATGCTTTGGATCGTACACACTCAGTTATGAGATCGAGTGGAATTGCTGGGACAAATTACACTTAGCCAGACAATTCACCAGCGCAGGTGATCGCTCGAAGTTGGTACATTTAGGCCCCGTCCACACGTATCCGCAAATGTTTGTATCCGCAAATGATATTTTTCGGATACGGGTTGCGTCCACACGTGTCCGCAAATTTTTGTGTCTGTATCCACAAATTTTACGAAAACGGATATGTGTCGATGGTGAAAAAGATTCGAATACGTTACGTGTGGACGCAAACATTTCCGTATCCGCAAAAAAAAAAATTTACGGATACAAACATTTCCGGATACGTGTAGACTGGGCCTTAGATATTAGCGACCTTTACATACGACGACGAGAACGAGATCGAGTACGAGTACGAGTTTTAAAATTGGTCATGTGCGCGTGGTTAACACTAAATTTCCGATTTTTTACAATCTAAAGTTTCAATCTACGTACACGATCACGACTACAAAAAGAGAGTGTCTCTCTATAAAAGTTAAACACTCGTACTCATACTCGTACTCGTCGTCGGATCTAACGGTCTATATCAACTTGTTGCCAACTACTAAGTCAAATCACACAAGAATATTCACAGCTTATAACCCATAATGCATTTCGGTCTCAGACTTCAGATCTCCGACCGACAACGTTTTTTGAAATAGGTGTATACGGGAATCTATCGAATCTCCTGATCATTCTAGCAAAATACTTAAATTTCCATTTATAAGTTTTGATTTTCTTTTCTTTCTTTTTCCTGTTTTCCAGGCCACGGAGAATGCATTGGTTACGATCTGTGCAGATGTGAACCTTCATGGCATGGAGCTGCTTGCAGTATCCCAGACTGCACTGCGTTAAGCGACTGTTCAAAACAAGGCGATTGCTTGGCACCCAATAAATGTGAATGTTATCCAGGCTACGATGGGATCAAATGCGACAAGGCAGCCACACCAAACTTTTACCCACCAGTGTTTTCTTCTCCTGTTTACAATCTATCGGTGTATGAAAATGTTACTTTGGGAAGCTTCGTGGGTCAAGTCAATGCTAGTGATTTAGACCAAGGGAAGAAATGGCGAAGTCATGTATTTCTTATCCAATGATGTTGGTGGTCTATTCACAGTTGAAGGAGAGTCGGGTAAAATCTTCACATATAAGTCATTGAGATATGACGTATTGAAGACGGATTTTGCTATACTTGGTGTCCGTGCTTCCGACAATGGAAAACCAATGAAGTTTGCCTCATGCGAAGTACATATACGAATAATCGATGTTAACGACAATTGCCCAATATTTGACCCATTCCTCCAGACGTCGTACAATATCTCTGTTAACACAAAGATTGGAGCAGTTATTGCGAACGTCAGTGCTGTCGATAAAGATAATGGAGTCAACGGTGACGTCAGATATCATTTGGAAAATGGAAATGGAACGTTTTCAGTTGAGTGGTTAACAGGGTCCATTCGTCTCATGCTTCTCGTTCGACCAATCTCCTATCAAGTGGTTGTGATAGCACGTGATCAAGGCACACCTTCTTGCTCAACTTCCCTGAAGTTGGTGTTTAATGTGACAGAAAAGGAAACACCTGAACCAACTGAAGGTACATTCATTTTTTTGAATGTAAACCGTTTTTTTTTGTCTTATGCTCCCCACCACTACCAGAACCCCTTGTACACTTCTTATGTCCCATTTATAAAAACAATAGACTTTTTTAGCTTTGTGTGCAAATTGCCCGTTTGAGATCAGATGACATTCCCTTGAGAATTTTTTTTCAATGAAAGAATCAATTCCCAAGAGTGACATCACATGGTCTGAAAATGTGCACACCAAACAACGAAGCTAAAAAGGTATATTTTCTTAATATTCACATGAGAAAATACAAATTTGAATAAGAAATAAAATTCGAGAAGAATTCTGGTATTGGTAGTAAAATGGCGCCATCATGCAAACGGCCCATTGACAGCTCCATCCACAATGTTTTCATCACAGATGTTTTTTATATATATTGAAAGGACTCTTTACTTTAGTTACTAATTCAGCTGAAGTATCGACAACAGTTACCACCACCACAGAACCTGTTACAAGGCCTTCAGAACCAAACATCATACATTCAACAAATGACGGTCTTCGGCTGGAAAGTGTCCTTCTCATCGCTGGCTGTTCCATCGGCGTATGTTTGTTAGCAGCCATTTCTACATTCATTGTTATAAGAATGAAACGAAAGCGGAAGGCAAACAATACCACTATGGATAAGACAAATACTTCGCCAAGAGCATCACAAATGATGACAGGAAGTAGGAACAGAGTCCGTCCAGATTTCCAGGTAACTTTATGGAATCCATTTGAGATAAAATGGGGTCCGAGCTTGAAGATATATTAAAGGCATATTTCTAATGCTTGAAGCAAGGACTACAAATAAAGCCTGCTTTTCTATAGTCCCGAATTCATGTCCTTTACTTTCTTTCTCTATGTCTCTCTCTTCCTATCGGTACTTTTACTAGAGTAGAAAGAGGTCGCAACAATTGTCTGATATCGGGAGGTGTGTGTGTGTGTGGGGGGGGGGGGGGGGGGTCAAGCTAGTTAGCCACTTGTCCTAATACGTTTTGCGTAATTTTCGTGAGCAGATGGCATAAGGCGATTGATTATCAGTCCGCTAACATCTTAGTGAGCGAGTGTCTGAGTGACATAATTGCATCATTTCCACCCTTCGCGTATCTACGTGTTAAAAATTACATACAAAAGCATGCATTTGAAGAACTGCATGTTGAACTGTTGTCAAGACAAAAAAAAAATGGAAGTTAAAACATCCCTGTAAATGACAAAAGGGAGATGTATGGAAGCAGACGACTACTATTCGGACGCCCCAAATGTTATGACTCTTAAAAATCTACCATGCGCATGAAATAATGAGAGGAAGAAAACAAGGATAGTACTTTTAACAATTTGAACATCTACTGTTGTGATATTCTGTTTTGTCACCATTTATGGCGAGCTAAACATGACAAAAAAGTATAGAATAATCTAAAAGAGTGTCTGCTAAATGAGAGGAAAAAATCGAGGATAGTACTTTTAACAATTTGAACAGCAAAGCATTGCTCAAAAAATTCATGAATATACTGTTGTAACATTCTGTTTTGTCACCGTTTATGGCGAGCCAAACATGACAAAACTATACGTTAAACTGAGGAAGGTGGGGAGATTTAAAATATAATAATTAATATGTACAAAAACAGAAATTACTATAAGAGAAAGGAAATTACGACAAAGAACAGAAAGATCCCATTCGAACACAGACGAGAATATCGATTAGCATTCACAAAATATCGATTTAAAGGTATCCATCGAGCCTGCTACCAACATTCAAACTTAACATTGTTGTAGATACTAAAATTAACTCTTTTGATTTCTATGATTTGAATAGGATGATCCGCAAGACATGGAGATGCAAGTCTGGACCAACATCCACGCCAACCGAAGATCAAACGAATTTTCCTGTTAGCTGCGATGATGGTTTTCAAACATTCCCAAGGGAATTAAATAAACAAAGACACGGCGGTAAACTGTGAGCTCAGTAAAGAATCTTGGAACTTGGTTTGACCGCAACTTAAGTCTTCAGGAGCATATAAATAAAACTTGCAAAGCAGCTTACTTTCATTTTACAAATTTTAGGCGCATAAGGAAATATTTGAGTAATGAAGTGACACAAACACTTGATCATGCATTAATTATAGGGCGCATAGATTTCTGTAACGGTATTCTACATGGACTTCCAGCAATAAACATTGCGAAATTACATAGAGTCCAAAATTCAGCAGTATATAGTATACCTAGATACTCTCACATTACACCAGTTTTAAACTTTTTGCATTGGCTACCGGTTAAATTCAGGATAGATTTTAAAGTTATCTTATTGACTTTTAAAGCAATTTATGGGCTTGCCCCAAGATATATATATGAACTGGTTAGCATTTAGGATAACAATTCTTATAATCCTAGATCTTCTAAAGGTTTGCTTTTGCAGCCGCCAAGCTTTTTGACCAAAGAGACACTAGGAGACCGTGCTTTTTGGGCGGCTACTCCGAAGTTATGGAACAATTTACCACAAGAGATACGTAACGAGACACCTTTTTAGACTAGTTTTTAATAAGATTTCCTTTTACTTAATATTTACAAATTAGTTTCCCATTTGTTTTAACGTGTTGGGCCCGGTTTGGACGTGGAATTTCGCGCGTGCCGGGTCTAGTGCAGATCAGTGGACAAACTAATAATGTTGCTGATTCAGCGTGCGGGATTCGACGTCTAAACTGGACCTTAGTTTTAAAATCTTTTATATACTCTTTTTGTAGTTTTTTAGGGATTTTATGCCTAGTATTTTAGTGTACCTATATGTAATGCACAATACAAATAATAAACTAATATTATTATTAACAGGAGGGAGGGCTGAAAAACCAGAGGGGGGGGGGGGGGGAGCATATCAATACAATACAATACAATACAATTTTGTTTGGCACCTCATACTTAAGAGTACATGGGTGTTTGGTTCCAAATATATCATAGGTATATATATATATATATACACTATGTATGAGGTATTTTTCTTACTTCATTTTCACGTATCAGCATACATTGATGAATGTATGCTGATATAGCTTTTTGTAGAGACGCTGATTTTGAATTGATTAAGAACAGAAAACGACTGTCAGCGCTCATATTGTTGAAATTAATGCTGGTGTTTTTTTCTAGAACTCTCTTATATCGTTTCTATGAGAGTCATATAGTGGACACCAAACTAGAAAGTGTTTTTCGTTTTCTACTCCCGACTTACACACTGGGCAAATCCTTTCATTGTAAATGAGATAAGGCCTCTTATACCTCCCCGTGTCTACTTCAAGCTTATGGTTGCTAATTCTTAATTTTGTAAGCGCCACTCTGTGCTTAATATTGGTGACTTGACTTAAATATTCTTCAAAGTTATAATCCGTTTAGAACTGACGAAAGACTCTGAGTTTATTCTTATGTCTGTCGTCTTTCCTTTCATCACTGCGGAGGTTGCTCCATAAAATGTGCCTCTCAATGTCATATATTCTTTGGGATATTATTTTTCCATATTCATACCACTTGGAGAAGATCAAATTTTCAGTTTTGACAGGTCCAGTTTTGACAGGTCCAGTTTTGACAGGTAATGACAGATCTGTACAGGCTGGCATTCAACTGGTTTATCGCATTTGTTCAACAAGAAAGGAGAATTGCTCGTAAATCGTACAAAAAAGCCAAGGAAAACAAGCATTTAGCTGCTAGAAAAAAAGACAATTCAAGTACTGAAGAGTTTGAAAAACATTTTCGATGTTCAGATCGTTAAATGGACATTCAACCTGCACCAACACTCAAGAAAACCAGCTTATGAACACTTTGAATGCACAAGGAGGCGAGAGACGAAAAATATCTTGATCTTTGAGCGAAACTGGAAGAAACCTAAGCTAGCAGTACTTGGAAAACGGTTTTTTTAGTTGATTCTGGACTATAAGTGAAAATTTGTGCCACTTGTCGTAGTATTTCGTACTCGTAGTTTCGGGTTATTGAAAAAACATATTTCGGTAAAAAAATTACCGTAACTGGAACGTAAAATTGCCGATGCTCGTTTGTAAAGTAAGATACATAGATTTACCATAGATTTGTTCATTCTTAGACTATGGAAATTTTTAAAATCATTTTTTGACTTCTCTAACACCATCAAGGGTCAAGCAAAAAGATTCGTTTAGCGAAATAAGGTCATTGCATATAGTCCATGGGCCAGGACCCTAAAAATTGCCATTTGGTACCAAACAAAGGGACAAAGGATGACTCACTTTTTTGAAAAGGTTGATTCCTCTAGTTTATTATTTTGCATGATAACCGTGTCAAGTGAGTAGCTTTATAGGGATAATCACGTGATTACATGGTGTCACTCGATTTCAGTGAACGACAAACAATCACCATATGATATGCTATTAACTGTGGTTTTAATACTCATCAACCATATTTTAAGAGTATTTTCATACGTTAAGATGATACAGATGTCTCAGAAAAATGTTTGAAGGGTTTTTTAAAATAAACTTATGCACAATTATGTGACGGTTGCCATGACAACGTTGCAAAAATAATAACTCGTTACGAGAAAGTTGCTAAACAAGCCATGCTTTAACGTTAATCATTTCAAATCATAATCAAAGTCTGGCAGATAATGGTGCTAAGCGATTCTTGAGTAATGAAATGGCTTAGTAAATATGCCAGCTATAAAATAATTAAAAATGTGCCATCCCCCATGTTTGGCGGCCATCTTGGATCCGCCATCTTGGATTTCCGAACATGCTTGTTTTGTTACAAAAAGTACCGAAATTAGTAGACAATATACAAAATTATGCTAAACATTCTTTATACGACTTGATTCCTTGTATAAGGACGCTTGTTTTAAGCCAAACCTGGCTGCATATGGGCAACATAAACGATTATCTGGATGTCAGAGCTCCAAGTTTTGAGCGACATCAGCAACATCTGATGAACTCTTGTTACACCTCGCAGGCTACCAAAAAAAACTTTGTTAGAAGCTATTCAGACATGAATAAATAAATAGTCAGCAAACAACAGCCAAGTAAAATGCGGATTAATATCTAGCCCATTCATCTTCATCCTCATCGCTGTCATATGTGACATCTTGGACGGTGTCATTGGGTCTATTGTAACAATCTGTTAGCTTGCACATGTCTGTGCACTTCAATCCATTCTTAAGACAGCCGCACTTCGGAAGTTTGCAGGCTCTTGTACATGAACAAGACAGTAGCTCTAACACTGCAGTAGGTGCTGGCTCACCACTCATCCAATCAATTGCTAGGTTATCACCGTCTTGACACCAAGCAAATGCGATTAGGCTTGGGATCACAGGGCAGCACTCAAGGCTTTGCTTCCACACTGCTACTACGTAGTTTGCTCTTTTCGCATGCTTGTACAAACAATCAGCGCATGGTGGTAGTTGAAAAGAATCAATGCTGCCTTTCTTCGCACAGAATAATCGATATCTGAGCTCATTAATATTGCTTGTTCCTGGTCGTGAAGAGTACATACGGCAAGTGAAATCCTGGAGTTTCTGGAAAAGTTCATCTGAGAGTTCCCACTCCATTCCTACGAGTTTGAACATTTCTTGGAAGTTTCTGTTTTCCTTGACAATGCGAAGTGCTCCCATTTTCCCTCGTCCGGCAAAGGCACTCACAGTGTCACATTCAGTGTAAGCGTGCATACCAAGGAGGCTGCTGCAAAGGTCTTGGCCTATGGCTTGTGTTACACTCGAGATACTAACATATCTGATTCGTGTTTGCGTCCCACACTTGAAAATTATTGATGATTGAATTGAGTGTTTGAATGCCAAACAGAGTATGAAAACATCTGTATCTTCTAATGACACGATTACAGTGTCGTAGCCAGAACTTGCTGCATGGGCGACATGAAGCATGATCCGTGTGTCAGCTTCTTCCTGAGTTGAGTTCAGGCCTTGGACAATGTCAGCACTTTCTGTTGAAATCTTGTGACACTCTTCCTCGCAGGCTACGAAAAGCACCTTGTCGTGAAGTTTTCTCCTGTACTTGTCTTTCCTCCATTCCTTGGCGACAAACGTTGTAAGTGACGTTTTATTCTTCGGGTTCAATAGGAATTTTCTCCACTGCAGTACTTTGTGCTCGGGTTGAATATTCCTAAATTCATTCCCACATTCAGACCCTCGACGTTCTCGCTCTGTGTTCTTGATGGAATTCTCTTGATAAACATCGAATACAACATCTATTCTCTTCGAAGATGATCCTTCGTGTAAAACCATGTCAAGCAGGGTATCAGCAACCTCCGATAACTTCTTATGATCAGCTTTCAACCTTTGCACAAGAGCCATGCCGTCGATGATGCATGCAGGTGGCTGAAGGATTTCATCTGCAGTCGGTACATTCTTTTGTAGTTCTTTTGCTAATGTAGACTTCGTTGTTTTCCGTAACGATCCATCTGCTGTAGCTAATGCCCACGGGAGAGGTCAAAGCATGAATGTCATCAATGGATGACAAAGCACATCTCTCATTTGGAGCTTCCTGCTTTCTGCTATTATGATCATTTGACCGAATAGAGCTCTATCAGCTTTAAGAATGATCTCATTTGCGGCTTTGCTCTTGATTTTCACTTTCTTGTTCAGCTCTGAGAATGTCTGCAACTTTGACTTATTCAGCGTGTCGTGAAACTGTGCCTTTGGCGTATCTTTCTCGAAGCGTTGCGTACGGAATGCTTCATATGTCTTTTCCCCAACAGCTTTCGCGTTTAGTAGATCCTTTTCTATCTTTGGCGTGGCAGTTTTCCCGGTTGACAGACAAACCAAGTCTTGATGTTCACTGCTGAATGGATTTATCCAGTTACTTTCTAGCATAGCAACCAGTGACTTCACATCAGCTTCGTCCCTTGCAATTCTGCTACTCTGAAGGTCTGTATGCTCAGAATGTGCTCTGTGTACATCTAACATATCCTTCAGCTGCTTCAAAAATATGCTACGGTATTCAGCAACCAGATAACACTAGCTGATTGCACCAGGCTTAAGGCTGAAGCCTTTTGTACCCCCTGACGTCTGTGTGTCCTTGTTTACCGTCTCCTCGCATGCTTGGTCAACAGGAATTCTGCCAAATGGGTTCTTATCACCGATCTGCGCTGAAAATCCCCCAGATTTCAGATATTCAAGGGCTTCTGGATGGGTTTCACTGAGGAGAGACATGTCAAATAGATAGACAGGCAAATACCGCGCATAGTTCAAGTTATCATAAGCAAAACACCAAGGTATCATCTGAGTGATGGCTGATAGATGCAACTCCCAATCTCCTTCCCTTGATGCTCTCACCAAATTGAGCATAATCAATGTATGACATCCAGAAGCTGGATAACTTCCTATTGCTTTTGCGAATAAACTCTAGGTATTCATCATAGAGTGTGATAACCTCAGAGAACCTTTGACTTGTCAACACTTTCTCTTGTTCTATCTGGCAGACATCATTGTAGAGAGGTTTCAAGTTGATGAAGAAATCTCGGACGAGCTCTTCTTTCTCAGGGCTGTTCTTTATCCACGTCTGAAAACCGGTTTGCCAAACCAGTCGTTGGAGGGCTTCGTACATCAATTTATGGAAGCGGATGGCACGGTTGTACTTGCGTCCCTCGAGTACTCCAGCCACCGATCCCTCAGCGATTACTCCAGACTCAATACAGATGTCTCTCAAACCTGCGTCTTGGAATCTTTTCCCAATGATAGACAGCAAAGTGCAGACCGTATGGAACATGCCCATTCTTAAAACAACGTCCTTGAACTTATGAGGGTGTTTCCATGTGATCTCGGTAGCTTTCGCATACAGAGCCTGGTCGAAAACCAACACTATGGTCTTCAAACGAAGTGCATCTTTGATCTTCACGGAGCGGACCAAAATTTCATGGACAGTGGACATGTTAGTAGCGGGTGCATCGATTGTGGGGAGATATCCTATGCTATCTTGGCAAACCTCAATTATATTGCGAGCTAAAATGTTATATCCAGTCCATCCGCTAACTTTCTGCTTTGTAATAACAACAGGATTTACGAACTGACCACTCTGAAATGTCTGTAAGTTTTTATCAAAATATTCGTCTAAAATCATTCTAAATTAAACTTATTTGTCTATTTAGTACATAGATTGTGTCATCTGTTGGTTGGTTTCTCCAAATTAGTGTATACTTATGCTCTAAAACAGCTAATAAACTGGAAAAACGAAACTTAACTTACCTGTCAGGCGAGCCGCCATCTTGAATTCTTCCCATAATGCATTGCGCGTTCAATTATTATTTTCTTTACTAATTTTTATTGTACATTTCATATTTAAAGTAAAATTGTTGATGTCTCACGGATAAAGAAAGTCCACTTTGTCTGTTCACTTCAAGCGTTGCTTAAAATGTACATCCTTCGAATTTTAATAGGAGTAGTGATATGTAGCCTCGTTTTCATGCTAAACCGGAATTTCTTACCTTTAAATACATGTGAAAGCTACTCACTCAGCAAGGTTATCATATATTTTTGAAAACCTCTTGCAAAGGTCTATCACATGAAGACATTCACGTTTTGTCCCTAGATTTGGTACCAAAATCAGTCCTGGCCCATGGACTAATAGTCGCAGCACAAGCGAAAGAAAGCGGCTTTACTCGTCGAAATGTAGTACCAATCAATTGTGCTTCAAAACGACGTATTTTCCTTTTTTTAGAGGAAAGATATATTTTTAATAAAAATAAATAAATAACTTAAAAATTTAAAAAATAATTTGAAATGTCAAAATGCTTAAAGTTGAAAACCGAATTGCTGTGATGTCATTTCTATGTTTAATTATGTATAGAAAACATGGTTTTGACGTCATACCTATGTTTCTATACTCTGATAAAACATAGCTCTTCAGCCAATCAGAGCGCGCGTTCGTGAAAATCTATTATATATAATTGAAAGTTATTCATCGTCTTCCCTGTATCGTTGAAAACCATCACTTTTGTCTTTGTTATATTAACTGTTAAAGGCTGATTGTTCACAAAATGTCTCTAGCTTGTCGAGATATTTCTGAAGCCCTTTAGCAGATTTAGAGAACAGAACCAGGTCATCTGCATCTCCAGAAAAAACGAACGGACATGCGTAGTAACACGATGAGACCACAGGCAACCCAAGCTCACTATATTTATAAGAGAATGTATGGGGATTTAGAATATGTTGTATTTTATTTGGAAAAACGTGAATAAAAGTGTGTCGACTTACCTGTTGTGTCAATTTGTTTATTTGGCACTCCTGTATGTAGTTCCAGCTAGTTTTGAAGGTTATTTAAGAAAATAATTCCAACACTTAGAAGTAATGACAAGGTAGGAAGCTGCCGACCTGAATAGACCTTATTCGTGGTGTGACAATGTTTTCCCAATTCAGCGTGACAAACCTCTGGGGGAATGAAGAGCTATTGTTTTGACACTCGTCGGGATATCATCGTATTCAGTCCTTGGCAGTGAAAGGTGGGCGACCAGCCGTCCTCACGGACTTCCAGGAGTTGGTTGGAGTAACTTTTTAAAGTTTAAGGGAGGACTGCAAGTACGTAACTACAGCTAGATCCAATTGAATCACACAGACTTATTGGTAACTTATTCCTTCATGCTCATGTGAAGTCAATTCCTCATCGGATTCGTGTTTACTTTACTTGTCATTATTTCTAAGTGTTGAAGTATTTTCTTAAATAACCTTCAAAACTAGCTGAAACTACAAACAGGAGTTCCAAAAAAACAAATTGACACAACAGGTAAGTCGACACACTTTTATTCACGTTTTTCCAAATAAAATACGGCATATTCTAAATCCCCATACATTCTCTTATAAATATAGTGAGCTTGGGTTGCCTGTGATGACACTTAGAAAAATATTGACCCCTACGCCACGTGCACTCTAAGAGAATGTATGGGGACTAAATCCTAATCAGTAAAATATGAAGTTAAATTTAAAAACTAAACTCTACCTTCTCGAATTGGGCTTTGGTACGGTAGAGAGGTATTTTACTTTATTTCAGATGACAAATCGCTATCGTAGCGTTAAAACTGGTTGCGGTTTTCGAGTTTGATCTTAGAGCAAAATTCGCGCTTCTCCGACGCTGCCATTTTGTAGAGATAGTATTACATTGACAAAAAATACAGTGAAAACAAACTACTTTTTAAGACAGTTCCCTTTAACGTTGCAGCTTACCTTCTATAGAATTCGAAACTTCAACCATTACCCTAGTCAAGTAAGCCAAATTTAGCGATAAACAATGTAAAATCGGTGCGGTTTGGTCATCATAAGATGTGTAGCGAACATCAGCGTCTTATGTATAGCTGACTCTCGCTAACGAGCCGAGAGCGTAGCTAAAATTGGAACTTTCTCTCCATGACTAGCGAACTCTTTCCTCCATCTTTGATACTATTTGTCAGGCGTTCTTTGAGGTTGTCATTGTGGATGAAAAGACTGGATTCTATTAAAAACAATCGATATTTCCTCGAGTTACACTCGAGCAGCGTCGATCGGGTTGGAATTAAGTTTCGGGTGTTAATTCAAAAGTTGTAACCACATTCACTATTCCATTTCTAGATATTCGGAGATATTAGTACTTTACACCAGAAGTTCATAACTAGTTATGAACTTCTGTTTACACTTTGTATTTATTGATCAGTGCATGGCTAGTCCGTTAATTTCGCTTTCTCGTTGCCCTAAAAGACCCTGTGTAAAAAGACCCCCTTAAATTTACCCGAAACAATTACGCGAAAAGCATTCGATTCCACTTAAAAACTAACAAAAAATAAAGATATTTACAATTTACACGGTTTTCGGCGGGGTCTTCGTTTTGTATATTACCCCATGAAAGCCCCCCCAAATTTACCCGAAACAACGCGCAGAAAACGGAAAACATTCAATTCCATCTAAAAAAAACTTCCCACGATAATAATTCTTAGTTCTATAAAAAGAATTGTAAATGATTACATGAAAAGATCACATGCATCTTAGTAGTACTTATTCGTCAACGTAGGTGTTCGTATTACAAGTAGGATAATATGTAATTAAATGTTATATAAAAATGATATTTTAGTCTAGTTTTACGTTGTTGTGGTTGTTTTACTGACTCATGACTCAATATGTGTTTAGAATAATACGTGTATTGTTTGAAGTACTGCATGATGTATAGAGATGTTTTAGATGGATGATAAGGATGATTATGTGTAACTTGTACCGCTCTCAGCACGTTGTTTCGGGTAAATTTTAGGGGGGTCTTCGTTTTGTACATTTCATGGGGGGCTCAAAGTAAGATCACTTATTTGACGGAGGGGGGCCTTAAGTTTTATTTCTGTGCCCAGTTACCCTAAAGAGAATCAGATCGTACAGTTTCTTGCCAAATATCTTGTTGAGGAAGTGGAGGAAGGCATCTGCTGCGTGATAAACGCGCAAAGATGTTTGGTAATGGTTTGTGTTTGAAGCTTCGAGAACCAAAGAAAGATCATGTACGACAAGGGCACTTCTATTTAGAGTAATTGAAGTTTGCTTTGAGCTAACATGTAAATCGTGTGAAAAGGAGGGTTGGACAGCAGATGTCCCAGCAAATTGGTTCCCTTTTCCCGATCTCGGGGTGGCACAACAGCCTTACCACGCGGATACATTCCATCTAATGTAACCAGTCTGAGTGACAAGTCGACCGACAACTTCCAAGTGTGCACAACAAGCAGATGTTTGCTTCTGGTAGGTTAACGTCATCCAACGTGAATGAAATGCAAGAGGTGTTCCAGAAATTGATGGTTAATGAAACCACTCTGAAATGCTTTGTTCAACATCTTGGGTTTCTTGAAATGAAAGCTCAAAAAAGGAAAGCTGAACGAAACACCCTTCCAAACATTAACTGGAAAGATGAACACCAAGGCCCATTCCAAAAGTATCCGGATATTTTCGTATCCGCAAATTATTTTTTGCCCCAAAAAGGCCCAAAATGATCTATTTTGCATCCACACTAAATAATTCATATATTTTCAAAAGATGTGAAAATGACCCAAAATCGATCAAAACCATGGGCTATAGTCCATGTTTTCCGCATCAAAATGGCCCAAGATGACCTATTATGCATCCACACTAAATAAATCTTCATTTCAAAACGTGTGAAAAGTTTGCATCCACACTAAATAATTCATATCTTTTCAAAAGGTTTGAAAATGACCCAAAATAGATGAAAACCATGGGCTATAGTCCATGCTTTTCGCCCTAAATATCCCAAAATGACCTATTTTGCATCCACACTAAATAATTCTTTTTTTCTCTTCAAAAGGTGGGAACGTTTTCTGAAGAAAGTGTACGTAAGTGATAATAGTTTATTAATGTCCGCACACATTTTCCCTTTTAGACATTTATTACAATCATTCAGTAGAACTCGGACAAGTTACAAAACTAAATTCGTTTTTAACCTTAACTTTGAAATTCTTATATTATTATTTATAAGATTTTTATCATCTTATACAAGTTTTCCAATTAAATAGTCAGAAAAGGTATAGAAAATTAGGACATAAGTAGAATCTTAATTATCTGTTTTTAACTACCGATAGGACCTTTGCATGATGGCGTCATTTGACTCCCATCACCAAGATGGTTCGTGAATTTTCTTTCTTATTTAAATTTGCATTCCCTCGTGAGAATACTAAGACAATCGGTGCTAATTAACTGAACAAAAGAAAGTGTGCAAGGGAGTCTGGTAGTAGAGGTCAATGACGTCATCATGCAAACGTCCTATTGAAGGTTCTTATAAAATTGTCCTCCATTTGTTTCTTCAACAAAAGTACAAACTTTGAATTTTAAACATTTTAAAATAGTTTTTAAATGTTTCATGAATTGATAGAAGTTTTAATATATACATATGGGGTGGAAACACTTGCATCCAACACGAGGGTACCATTTTGGTATACATATACGATAGTTGGAAGACACTGTAAAGAATACAATGACTGAACCATCACTTTTACGATAAATCATGCCTTACCAAATTGATCTTCTCAAATTTGAATTGGTTATAGCTCTAAAATTTACTGAAATAACTTTCTTTGAATCATAGTTAACTATGTTTGAATCTAACCTTTAAAACCAATTGATTACATTTTAATTGGTATAATCTAAAGTCAACTGAAATATCTTTCTTAAATATAATTTTTGAACCAAATTGATGTTCTCAAATTTGAATTGGTATAGTCTACTATGATATGTCCAAATTTTGACGAGAGAAGCCAATATTCCTGACCGAGTAATGTCGTACGTTGTTGAATTCGTGCAAACCCTTTCCAACACCACAGCAAACTATAACTTTTACCACACCTTAATAAATATCCCTTTGGATAAACGAAAGAACATCCTAGATTGTCCATACCTATGCAGTTACATCCTAGTACAATAACTTCAGTCTAATAAGGCCTTTCCACTCTTATGATATTTCCCCTCAGTAATAAATGCATTACTGTACACGCGATGTTTTGACTTATTAAAGCTAAATTATTTATTTGCCTATACTAATTACTGGAGTTCCCACTGATTACTTGAGATTCTCTATTCGTAGTATTTAAAAGTAAAATATCCAAAAACTGTGACTGATCTACTGACACCAAAACGATGATCTAATACAAGTGACAAAGTTCAGGCTAGACGAGCTGTGAAAGTGTTTTTTATCAGTAAAATGGTTAAGTGTTTTTCGGGAGTGTATTTGCTATCCTATTACAGTGTATTTACAGTGAAAAACCGAAAGTCGACAGGTCTCCCCGATTCCCAAGATAATCAGAGGTCATATTCTTTTCTTTTATCGGTAACACTTGGCCTGCAAACTCCTTTGTATATCCTATTTGACTGTTCTGCAATAGCAGAATAAAACCTCTGATCAACTGGGGTAAGATGGAAGCAAACTTAAAAAGGTAAGCAACGAGACGAAACCTTTTAGTCTCTTTCTTCCCTGAACATTCTTAGCGGTAGAACGTCCACAAGAATGCAAGGGTAGCCAAGACAAGAAGACTTGTCACTCTCAGGACCCATTTCACAAGTAAGCTCTCTTCATTGAAGTGCACAATCTCGAGATACACTGTATCGTTGGTAAACAGTCTTGGGCTTTTCTCGACGTCTTTCTTGTCATCTGGTGAAAAACAAGCACAAAAGTCCACAATGTTAGTAAGACCCACTCGTTGGAGTTAAGGGGTGCTTTACTATTACCAAGAAAAACCGGAAATTCCGGTTGGAAAACAAATGGTATTCATCATTGCCGACCGGAAAATACAGAAAATTCCGTCTCCTGATTGAGGTAATCTAATTTTCCCGCTCTTTTTCGTTCTCCCGGTAGACGCGATTACCATTTTTCGAGAGTCAAACTTCCCCGCTCTTTTCTTGCAATTAGCAAATGAATTTCCTATTGGATGGATTGTTTTAAACGGTAAGCACGCATTGAGCATCTGGACTGGAAATTAGATTCCTCACGGGAATAGTGTCCAGCTATAAGGCCTCGACATGCTCACAACCAAGCTTGTGCGAGCTGCCCCCGAGGCTCAAGCTTCAAAGGATGAACTCAAATTTAAATCAAAATTTACTCTAATAATGACAAAATGCAAAGATGAAAATAAATTCGACACCATGGTCTATGAGAGACACTTTTTGAAACTCCGAGGCTTCAAATGATCTAAGGGCGTAACCCCCGCCATTCTATGTTTTTAAAATTTTGTACGTTTCTCCAATTTGCATTCCATAATTCAAGATGGCCGCCGCATTGTTGTTGTTGTTGTTGTTTTGTTTCTGTTGGAAATTTTTTGAAAACTTTTCAAACATCAGGGATACATAAATTGTACTCTTTCTTTGACAGAAATCCCAAAAACGTATGCTTAGCAGATCAAATGAAGAAACGCAGTCTTGCTTACCGTTCTTGGTCTCGTCCTTGGTCTCGTCCTTCATCTCCAATAGCTGAACGGCATCTGGATTCGTAGGACGAGCAGTACCGTTAGCTACACGTTCTGGGTCAGGCTCTATGCCTTCTTCTCCAATAGCACCACAAGCCATTGGTGGATCGTTAATAGTGGACCACGTGAGGCCACCCAGCTCGTTTCTGGGGACGGGTTTGGTGAAGAAGCTCACTACTGCCATGATAAACCCGCTTACGCCAAAAATGATGATAGCTGAAGAGAAATAAGACCAATCCAATGATTGACAAAAAAAAATGGACCTAAAATTGCTGTTTTAAATACAGCTGTTTTTGATGTACACAGACTCATTTGCACAGGCTTTAGCCTCGTTTATCAGTCAGCTATTCACAGACAACATTAAAAGTCCGTGGGATTTCAAAACATTGGTATTGTTCAAGCTACGCATTGACTTTTTTTGACTTTCGCAAACTGAACAAATTGCTCTCATTAAGCGAGGCTGAGGCTGTGCAGAGGTCATGAAACACAGCGGTATCTGGAATGAAATAGATAGGGCCCTCCTCAGATTTATTTATGTCATATTTCCAGAAGAGAGCAGAAATATGTAATATGCTTACCATAATACATGAAATGCATCTTGACAAAGCCTGGTCGGTTGTCAGGCTGGCCACATTCGGGAGGACTGTAGACGTTTCCAAAGATAAACTTGAACATCCCCATGAGGAAGCCAATCAAAAGACCAGATAGTGCGCCAGCCTCGGTTAGACCAGGCCACAGGATACCCAGTCCGAATACCATGGTGATTGGTGGAGCAAGATAAGACTGGATTTTCTGGATGTACACGAATAACTGGCTACCGTGGGCACCTATGGAGAGTAGGGTAAGGAGAGTTTTGTTAATCTTCAAGTGCTTTGCTTTGTTTGATTCTCTCTATACGTTCATTAGAGCGTTTTCACGTGACGTCACAGCGGCCATGCTGGTGTACAAAACCAATAAATATTCTATCCTTGGGGAATTAAACTCTATTTTTATGCCAAAACTGTGCAGAGAAATTCTAGTGTTTCATACACAAATATGGCTGCCTTCCCAAGTGAGTGAAAGCGCTCTTGCAAAATCATTGCCAAGTTCAAAATAGAGAATATAGAAGCTAAGACTGAATAGCGTTCTGGGAAATGAAATGTTTCTCCTCTGATGTATTCATTTGAGATAGACAGTCGCAACAAAACGTGTGTTAAAAGCATCCAGTTTATGTATATATTCCAATAATAAACCAACTTCCCATCTGCATTTCGGTCTCAGCTTTTATGCAGTTACATGTGTTCGAACTGGACAATGATTTTGAAATATGTCTCCTAGGCTTGAACGTAATGTATTTCCATTTCAGGGCCACAGTGTCATTCCCAAGAGAATAAGATTCTTTGACTGAGTTGTAATCATAGTTACAATCGCTAAACAAAGAAATGACACTGTAGGGAATGACACGTGGTCTGAAATGGGAAAACATTACGCCCGAGGCGAGAAGGTCTATTGATAGTATATTTGCCTGACTATATTGTTGTTACCTTGGATAATAGGCAGCCACATAAGACTGACTCCAACCAACAGAAGAACAACCATACGCCCAACAATAAGCTTTTCTTTTTCTTTTGCCTGGAATACGTTAACACAGATTGCAATTAATTAATTATTGCTGATTTCAACCAAATATCCTAATTATCTCCCCCCCCCCCCCCCCCCCCCACCCCCCTACCCCCAACCATCTGCATTCTGTATCTTGATATTTAGAAATCTTTCTATTACACAAATCCTTTTCTAAGCATTTTTCTCCGACTCTACTCAGTACGAATCCCTCTGATTTCTTTATATACAGCTATTTCAAAAAAAATGTTGGTGAAAGTTTCATTGCACTTTGCACGATGCGGGAATGGCATGTTGTCTGAAATGGGACAACATTACGATGCTCGCTCCAGAGCCGAGGAGGTCTATTGCACACATCTTCATTAACAGGTGGTTACATGTCAACGGCTATTGCCGGAACAACTAGTTCTTGATACTTTACCTTTGGCCTGAAAATCAGCCAGACATCCACAGTGAAGATGGTGGCACTGCTGTTGAAGGCTGAAGACAAAGATGACATGAGAGCCGACATCATAACAGCCAACATAAGACCAACAAGACCAGTTGGCATCACGTTCAATACCAGCCTGTTTGATCAAAGAAAAGGGTTGCATAATAAGAACACCAGAAAGCAGCATTTGAGTGCATACTATATATCCGTGAAAAACTTTCTAAGAAATTACACAATAAGTAAGCTTAGCAGATCGTAGATATAAAAGACTTTGCAAAGATTTATTAGTCCTTGACACATTCAATGCATTTTCTGCGCCGTGACAGTGTCAGAGTCGTGTTTCTGCTGTGTTCCATTTTGATTGGATGTAGAGTAAATTCTCGCAATGTGTTTGGTCTGGCGTACGCCTTGCGTGTCACGACTGTATACGCTATACCCCCACACATACAAACGTCTATAAATTTATCAATAAACTAATGTTTTATATTCCGACATAACACCTGACATAAGGAATATTTGTAGGGTTACTAAAATGAAGGTGTTCTTTCCAGTGCTGGTATTGGTTTTTCACTAAGTTTCATTTTAACTCATTCGACCTACATTTTGTCAAAGGCTCTATTAATCGAAACGTCTTCATGCTGTTGTAAAAATATGAAACTTTGACTTTCAAACTTGCCTGATAAACGAACACTTCCCAAAATACCAAAATTTAATGTCAGTTCCTAAAACCTAAAGCTACTTATTTGATTTCGTATTTATTAATGCAGAAGCTTGGTCTCTTATATACTCGAAGAAAACGAACATTTATTTCCTCACTGAAACTCTTCAAAAATTTTAGAAACTCTGCTGAAGGGCACGCATGCGCAAACGTTTTTTCTCTAGTGTCGTTTACAATCCTCGTTCTTCCCCGCAAGCCAAAAGAAACGAAGGCTCTGGGTATGAGATTGTGCCGTTCATAGATGGACTTACTTTGGATATGCGTTGTTGGTGCATCCCCATTTGTTGTTACAATAGTGTAGACAGCTGGCACTATCCGAGCAACCGATGGAGTCTGGGAAGAGAACTCTGCTGATCATACCAGGCATGACCATGATGAATATGGGCAGAATCTTGAGGAGACCAGCAAAGATGGATCCTGCTTTTGCATGTGTGTTGTTCTTGGCTCCCAGAGCACGTTGGACAATGACCTAGGAAGTAATTGGTTCCATGTTGGTTAGTGACGCTAAGTCAATATGAGTTGTCCATCAGACCACGTGTCATTCTGCTGAGAATAAGATTCCTTGTTTGAGTGTGTGTTCTCTTCCGTCCTAGCAGAGTCTCCCTCGTTGGCGATTTTTGACATATTCTCCCACGTTCTCTTAAAAGAATCGCCAACGAAGGAGACTCTGCTAGCAGAGTAGTGTCTTCTCATGCGCCATTTTTCAACAAAGAAATTATTCCCTAGGGAATGACACGTGGTCTGAAACGTAAAAAAAACACATTACGCCCAAGCTAGAAATCTATTACTAAAATGCATCCTTTTCAGTTGTGACGTCATATAACCGTCACGTGATCTTACCTGATCAGTACACCAATACCATACACCCATGATGGGTAGGGTCGTCCACAGTCCCAACCATGGGTAATCAGGGTCATCTAGAGGCCTGAACATGTTGCCCCAGTATGGAGTCAGTTTGTAGCAACTGCTTGTTGTGCTGTTGGTCGTATTCATCAATGCATAGGATGCGTTGAGCAAAGATGAGTTGGCAGCAACAGGCGGGATGTATGGTTTGCCTATGGCTGATCCGTATTTGCTCCAAAGGCCATCGTATCCGCCGACTTTGATGAAGCCTGTGATTGCAAAATGAAAAGCACTTTAGTTCAAGCCACGAGAAACTACAGCATACAGCGAACTCGAATTGAAAAACGGTTGGTTGAAAAGGTTAAATCATCAAAGCTAAGACCGAGGGGTATTCTGGGTAGTCGACACGGTATGCATTCTCTGTCAATGCGATCAAAATGCTAAGACGGCGCATTACGTTTGCATCTCGATTTCTTTCCTTTTACATTCTGCAGCAGTTGACGTGGCAGAGCAAGAGCCATCCTCCTCTCTAACCCCCCCCCCCCCCCCCCCCCCCCCCCCCGAAATAATGTTTTAAATCCTTGGGCTTCCTCTGTCAATACTTCAGGTAACTCAAAGCTCTGGGCTACCTGTGGTTTCAATTCAAAATGGCTTCACAGTACAGAATAGCTACACTGCAAGCACTCAGTAATTCCCTTGAAAATGCTATTTTAGCTAACAAATGAAACTGTTCTTACAAGTCTATGATTAAATTACAACCAAGATAAAGGTAAGAAGTAAACGAAATAGTAATCCAAGACGCATTGAAACCATGAACATCGGCCATTAAAACAGTTCCACTACTTTGCATAATCGGTTCAGAAAATTCTTGAATGGAATCCTGTACTTACTCAATATGGCCAGTACAATAGCTCCGATGATCATGATAGCACATTGTAGCACATCAGTGAAAATGACGGCCATAAGACCACCTAGAAAGGGTTTGAAAAATAGGCAGATTATTCATGAGGTACAGTATAGTCAAGATTTGACGAGGCCCCCTTGCAATTTTGACGTCAACGGAGCTCACTTTAGATAACAAAACAAAAGAATTCCAATCTACCGAGAATGGGAACCTATTGTTTTGGTCCCCCAGATTGAGCTGCATTCCAAAGTGCTGCAAGGTGTCTATTAGATAATTTTGGTGTTAAAAATAACCAATTATTTCATAAATATCATAACTAATATTAATGTATTGGAATTATTTTATTTTCTCATAAATCAATATGTAATTCACACACATTCAATTGTTTGGGTCAGTCTGTATTGATGGGGTTAGGGGGAGGATTGCCAGTGTTTAAATACACTAGTATAAAGTGTAACATCACCTTTGCATTAAGCTGTTTGAAAAATTTAATATTGTATTCTTCCAAGTCAAGATAAAAGAAAAAGGCCTTAAGGGGTTAATTCTCTCCTTCTCCCACTGATATTTATTTAGAATTCCTGTTAATATGGTAACAATGTTTGAATCATGTACTTGTACAAAGTACTGTATGAACTTTAACCCCCCCCCCCCCCCCCCGAGCTAGCTCTTTCTGCTACATTGCTCAAAGGGTACAACATATAGTATAGCACAATAAAATACTTACCAAGAAGGGTGTAGATGGCTGTAATTGCAAGGATAATAGCAGCAGAAATGTAGATATCCCATCCCACTGCTTCATAGAGGAAAACACTTCCAGCATAAATATCAACCTATAAAAAGCAATGCACAAATACTCATAAAGATATTAATAAAAAAGAAGTGAAAATAAATTACCACAAGCATAGATTTTTTCCCCAAAATAATGTGGGAAGCAAACTGCCAAGATATCAATTTTCTAGTTATGAGGACCATTTAATTAAATTGCTCCTTAAGTTTTCTATTTGTTTCTTTTTGCCTCTGGGAAGTTATTAATAGACTCCCACACTGGGTTATTAAGTTGTTTAAATGATTTTCACTTTATGCTCCGTAATGGTGAAAAGATAATTAACAAAATGAAACAACAGTGGGACCATTCAGATGATGAATGCTGGTCATTGTTGGGAGAAGATTTTCGAGTTCCATTATAATTAGGCATTATCAAATGCTAAAGGCTTCACTATATGATGTTCACTGAGTGGACTGATTAAGAATTGTGTCCTTTGTTAGCATAGGTTGAGGGTAAGAGGCTTTGATAGCAGCTTCTACAGAAACACTAAATTACTTTAAAAAACTCATCTTAATAATTCATGAAGGAAACACAATAGAAATCATGACCGTGAAGGAGGTTTTATATCTGATAAAGATTCGTCTTCATTTGCATAAACTTTAACTTGGATTTTCTCTATCAAACTTGGTTCATTTCGTAAAGAATTCAGTACAATATGATAACATTCATCATGAGTTTTTTAAGCCGTTCAATAAACTTGCAGATAGTGTTTTATCGGGTATAAAACCACTCGGCTTCGCCTCGTGTTTGATACCTGATAAAACACTCCTGCTCGTTTATTAAACAGTACGTAATACACCTTTTCAGCACTAGCATGGAAGTTTGGACATCGTTCTCAGATTGCCATACAAATTTACTGACTTTAAACAGAAAATTTAGGTACACACTTCTTTAGCTCTCTTAAGAGCATGCGCAGTAAGAAAAGCTTCAATCAAGCTAGAAAAATGATCTTTACTTGTCAGTACATTTGTACGGAAATTCAAGAACAATGTCCAAACTTTTTGGTGACAGTAACACAGTCCGTGACAGCTAGCACCGAAAAGGTGAATTGTCAATACTTGTAGTCTTTCCCAAAGGTATGAATACTTATGGTTGGAGACATGAATATGGTGAAAGGGGAAGTATGTATTGCATACTTACGGATGTTTTGGTAAACACATAAGAAATGAGAGCTACTGCAGTCAAATAGGTTCGGACCCAACGACTCTGGAATCGCTTTTTTAAGTATTCAGGCATGGTAAATACCTAATAAATAGAACAAAATATTTATATAACATCAGATAGGTATCCAAGAAATATTTAATTAGGGTTTGTACAGGATCTAATCCCCTGTGAGAATTCCCTAAACTTTACCTTGAGGAGGTAATCTCCTACGCAGATGCTATTAGTGTACTTAAGCAGGGGAGGGAGCATTAATTCAGTGATGACATTAATACTGGCTGTATAGAAGACAAGTCTAAAGTGGTTTTTTAATAACAACAAACAGCTGTAAAAATTGTCATAAAACTCATGACGCTCTTCATACAATCTATTAGTTTTTGATTTTAACCCTTTCACTACAAGAGCGGCTTAAAGCGGCCAACCGGAAATGTGAAATTTTTCCTAGACCAGCTAAAAGTGCTTCTTAATTACCCATCCCCCAGGACATTTCTATGTGTGGAAACAACTTGGGCGTTTTTTGGATCATTAACCAATCTGATTCTATCAAATGCTTTGATGTTTTATAAGACCTCAATATCTACTGAGCATAATGTTCTTTATTTTGATATTGAGAAATAAAAAACACCCTAATAAAATAATTATTATGTTCTAGAAAGAGCTGTGTTGGACCCTTTTAGCCTCTAGAAGTGAAAGGGTTAAAGTTATGAGAACATTGTCATGTTTTGTGACTTACCCTTGACTTCAGGTAGATTGGTACGAAAGACCCATCCAAGAAGGAGGAGAATCCAACAGGCCTACGAGACATTAATAAGCATGTGTAACTACAGGTATCAATACTGATCTATTTACTATACATACACAACTGAAATTGCAAGGGTCTATAATCATAGCAGTTTATGCAATAGGCAATTTTTAAATATTGATTAATTTATAACAAAAATGCAACAACTTTAACAACAAAAAAAGAAACAAATGACAGAACATGATAATTAGGAAATAATGGGGGGAGGGAGGGAATTTCCTGTGTCCCTAGTTGACATTATTTCCCCCAACCCTCCCCCCTTATACTCATGTATTACTGTCTTAGGTTCTTAGTATACTCTCAGACAAAAAATACATTGTATAATTTGCAACTATTAGTTTTTACATTTGCTTTTGCATTGCCCAAATAATGGGAGTCCTATTCAAAGGCAGATGGGATGGGGGGGGGGGGGGGGTGGTGGCAAAGGGGGTTAACCCCCCCCCCTTCAGCAGAAATAAAGGATGCTTTTTCTAATTTTTTCATTGTGTTGATGGAGGAAACCCAATTAGCTCCCCCTAAATTCAATTAGCCCCCCCCCCCCCCCCACTAAAAGTTTGGCTGGATCCACCATTGCTATTGTTATGAACCCTTCTCAGTAAAGTTTATGAATCCAAACTGATCTAGGCCCCAGAGATTAGGGATTACATCAATAGCCATACATTTTGTAGAATAATAGAATCATATATAATAGAGGATGGCGACACATTCCTTACCTGCCATTCGTATGACACCACACCAATACCAGTAGCTGCACCAGAGCCGGCTAGCCCAACAAAATGTTCACTGCCGATGTTACTGGCAAAAAGACTGGGACCAACCTGTGAGCAAGACAACACAATAAGAAATTTTTAAAAATGCTAAAAGTGGAGGAAGAAACCACCAACAAGCTCCTACTTATTTTGCAATTTGCAAAGGGGAGTTGTTAGAAATCCTGTCAGAGATAAGTTACTCAGTCGCAACATGGAGTGAAAGCTGTAATCAATTTCTAGTAAAGCCAAATTAGAATGCAGATCACAATGTTTCACCCCATCAAGTCAGGTAGTTGTTTGTCAGATACAGGCTGTTTTTGATTTAATTTTCATTTGAAAATAGCTTATGAGTACTAGACGTTGACAACAATCATTGATATTGGACCCCAAGTCAGTCATCCACTCAATGTTTTTCCTGAATGACTTCAATGACTGTGCCATTGATGTCATAATTGCCAATTCATACAAAGCATTGGCGAATCCTTGGGGGTGAAATTAGGTGACTAACTCTTGAAACCCCCTTTGAATTTGAAGAATAATAAGGATAAAGGGGTCAGGCAAAACTTATTTAGGATGCTATATGTGATGCCTTTCTAGGTTACTGAGTCACCCCCTCGTTCTGGATCTGTCAGTGCAGAGTACTAGTGCTCCAAATGTTAAAGTAATTGTCAAGCCACTATTCATTACAGTCAAGTAAAACTCATGCACAAAAGCTAATTAATTAAAAATGTATAAGGGAAAGCACTGTAGAGGTCAAAAACTTACCGCCCACCACATCATAGACCTTCCAGCCAAGAAATAACCTTCGGCTGTTTCGGTTTTGCCTCTGTTCTTTCTGAATTTGGACTGCAATAAAGTCATACAAAAATAGAATTAATCATTTTTTATCACAAGCTACGATGTTAGAGAAAGACGACTCATAAGATTATTAATCACACATTTTAAAAAATTCAGTCGCATGAAAATTTATAGCATGTGTTGATCGAGAAATTGAATACAACCTGATCTTGTTCTACAAAGCAATATAATTTCATAAACTTGAACTCAAACAAAGATGCTTTGTCACAGCTGAAGTTGGTCAAAGAAATGATTTTTATTATATAGTTTATAGGAAGATAAATTTCAAATCTAATTCTTGAGAGTACAAAATTTAGTGTCAATGTTTGAGCTCTAGGTTTTTCCTATCCTGATAAAAACTTGTGTTTCTGAGCCTTTCAGTAGCTTCATGAAAATCATTATCTTTATTAGTTAAAGTTAAATTTCTTGTAAGTAATAAATTATTATGATTATTTTTAACATCAAATTGAAAAGTTAAGTCTTTGCTCTACAGTTCTATTTTTGTCTTTCATTGTATATAATAGTGGTCAAACTTAAGCACCTACTCTATCATTTCTTTAGGCTGTCAAACAATACCTAAAGACATTGGTGATACACCAAATCGGCTAACGTGTTGCTATGTATGTTTCCACCCAATTCAAACCACATGGGAGTAAGTTTCATTGTTCGTTAATTTCAGAAGGTTTGAATTGGGTGGTAAGGTATGTGGCAACCATGTTAGCTGATTAGGTCTTTTGACTACGAATGCTTACCATATATCCGTTAAGAAGTTAACAAAATTGTATAAATTAGTGCAAAGTTTCTTAAGTCTAACGGTTCACTGAATTTACTCAAATAATTTCACAGACATAGATTATGTACTCTATTAAATCTATAAAAGCTGATGAACACGTGTTAACGCTTCCTCTAATATGTTATAAGATGTAGTCGTGACTACAGTACACTTTTCTGTTGTATGTTTATTTTTGATAAAGCATGGTAGAGGCACAGTGCATTGTCTTGTATCTGTACAGCATGTCAAGAATAGAGAATAGGGATATTTTTTGAATCAATGATTCATTGTCCATATTGTCATCCACTCTAAACCAACGCTCATTAATAATTGATTCACACATTACAAATTGCAAGTTTTTTAATATCTTAAACAGAGTATTTGAATGGCCTGGAACTTTCAGTCCACAAGAGAAAGTGAAATGTTTTAGAAATCATTGCTGTCACTGCTATAATATCTCAAGGCATTCATTTAGAAGCTATTCTTCTAATAAAGTTATAAATAGACTGCTCCATGTGTAAACTGCCGAGATTCGGTGGGTGGCCATAAAGTGTTTGTTTCTAAGGTAGGGGGGTAGTTAGCGTGGTAAAATTACTTACATTTAAGAGAAGTAATAAGGAAAGCACTATAATCTTTTCCCTTCCAAAATCCCAAATTCCATCTACCCTTCCCCCCCCCCCCTCCCCTCCCCTTCCCTTCCTCTTTTGTAAACTTCAGTTAGACCTCCCCTTCCTCTTTTGTAAACTTCAGTTAGACCTCCCCTCTTATCTGGGCTGGGTCGTGCAAAGGATGGATAGTGCTATCTGACAGATAAATCTTATAATGGATAAATCTATTGGGATAACACCATCCACTTTTACACTGATGGATAGTACTATATCCATCCTGCAATATCAATTTATCTTTTTTATTTAATAATATCAATTTTATTAACTAGTTTTTTGTCAATTTTCGTGACAGACAATCAAGACCCTGGCGTTTAATCAAGGGAATATTGCTCGTATTAATGCAGGTAAACAATAAGCAATTATAGTGTTCACTTTGCTGTGAAAATCGAGTCAATATTGAGTTATTCCTGTTCGCAGATGCCTTTAACAAATTTACATAAGAAATATGATAGGAATCGGCGCATAACGGTTCGACGCCTTAGAACCATATAATCGAATAATTAAAAGAAGCGCCAAATGTTTGTTATATCTTACACTGATCCAAACGGAGAGGATTCACTGTCTTATATCAGTTGTCGCTCTTTTAGCGTGACATTAAGTAGTAGGTGTTGATATTTTATCGAGTTCAAACAAGGTGCGAACAGCTCATTGAATGCCTCAAGTGTTGGCGAATAACAACACATTAATCTTAGGATAACTTAAACCTACTGCTCCACAGCATCGGGTATTTACTATCTAAACTACAAAATGAAAATAACTAGAAGAGCCAGACAGCCTTTTCTTGATTGCCTTACACGAATAGGCTTAAATTAATGTTAAGCTTTACTGCATTGTTTACAACCGAAAAATTCAAAATACTTCCACCAGGAAAGTCTATCATGAAGATTTATGAAGACTTTTAAGGTTTGTATTAACCTAATAAAAGGCGATAGAATCTTGATATTTATTAAGCGCCATGGCTTAAATTAGATTTTTTAACGTTTTTACAATAAAAATCGATGTTTGAGATTGTTATCTTTGGGCGCGAAGACAACACGATTCACTGGACGTGAAATCCACGATCTACTTTCTCAGAACAACTTTTTTTCGCAAAAAAAGACATCTTTTTCACCATTTCCTGCTAATTTATGAACGTTAGGTTTTACTATCAGTGATGCTAGGGTGTCAAATTACTAAAAAAAACTGCCTTTAAAACTAAACCAGACGGCCACATGGCAAGAGCGACAAGTTCATTCAGCCAAGCGCTTCACACCCGAATGGCTTCGAGAACAACAAAAATATTCTCATTATTGCTGTTACTAGGATAAATATAGCTGTGTAAACGTCTGAATCAATATTCTCATGACACTCCCAAATACAACAGAATTCATATTGTACATTATCATATTCCACGTTGGCAGTTTTCAACATCAACAAAACGTATGTACATATTAGTTGAGGGCAAAGTACAAAGTTGGTTGAAACGTAGCAAAGATTTACATATCCGTACTTACAATAAGGCCTACACCAAGACATAGTACAAAATAGACGCCAATAATGATCCAGTCGCCATATTTTAGCGACTGCGATTGCTGGTCAAGAAGAGTCATTTTTCGTTGAATTTCACTTGTTCGTAAATCCACTTGTTCGGAGGTTTCACGCTGGCAGAAGCAGCCACGTCGAAAGCAAGGAAGAAGCCTACTTTTTGTTCTTGTATTTTTATATAAAAAAAACCAGCTTTTTAACTTCAAGCTTTTAGAGATTCTTGTAGAATCGAGAATGTTGTCTCCTATCGTTTCTAGAGTGCCTTGGTTTTACTATTTTTTAGTATGAGATCGAAGTAAATTCACATTAAGCTTACTACACGTTATTGGTTGTATTACTCTGAACTATTGGTTAACGAAGAGCATTTGTAGGTAAGCTAGAGGCGGGTTTGGAGGCGTGTTTGACATAACCATTGTGACGTACGATGATAGACGCTCCTGATTGGATGACGGCTTTGAAAACCGGTTACTACATGTCTTTCATCATAATTTAATTCATACAACTGAAAAAATATTTTATTTTGTTTTTCATCAAATAGTTTTTTAAATGTATTTTTTCGAATAAATCATTCGTTTGTGGCTGAGTATTGGATATCCTTTACATTCACAAAATCACTTTTTACGTTTTTTTTGCGCGATATTTTGAGAAAATTCTCTGAAGGCCTTATGACGTCACTTTGTTGATATTTTTCCGTTTCAAACAATCGTTTAAACGCAAAGGGACATTTTAAAATTTAATCCATTTTCTCTCGGGCTGCTTTAAGAGTAAATTTAGCTGGATTTGCCTTCATTTTTTCGATATTTTGTAATAAAACATAAATTTGAATGCCACCAAAACCATAGGAAATGATTGTCATAACGAAAGGACTTTAACTCTCAGTTCGAGGGAAAAAGAGTGGGTTGGAATAATGAGAAATTGCACGTAGTAAACAGCGGATTTTTCTGGAGTGAATGCATACTTAAGTCTCGTGACTACTTATTTCATATCTTCCTCCTATGTACGTCAATGGCTGGTGACTAAAGGTTTTTCAATTCTCATAGTAAACGATAAATTCACCATGTATCTGTATCAGTTTTTTTCGCGAAGACTTCTTCAAATGAAAATATAATATTCAAGTTTAAAGCTTCTATTTTTTCGAACAGCGGGAGAAAGTCTAGAAATATCACAAGATAATCCAAACTACAATTTTATAAAGTTTATTAATCTACAATCAGTAAAAAGTCGTATCGAGAATTGTTGCGTTCAAGTTGAATCAGTTGGCATAAAGTCTTGGGTTTTCGTTTGAAAAAACGTTTCTAAGAACCTTCTCTCTTTTATTCTAGATCTATTTTATTCTATTCTGTTGGGTTTGTCTCTGTTGATACTTTCAAACTTTTAAATTTAAATGTCTTATATCAGTTCATTCTTTAAATTCAATAATAATTATTTTTCGACCTAAAAATGAATACGATTAATTCAAGAAATGCTTGGTTGAAAAGGACCAACATTCTAAGTATTGTATAACTCGAGTAAGTTTACCTCTTATTTGTATATTATATATTTAATAAATACAATATTTCACATGAATCTATCTTCTTCTTTTCAACTTCATCGATTTTGTTGATTTGTTTACTTATTTGAATTGATTTTGAATTTTCTTGCAATACTTTTTTCCCTTTACTCATACGGAAGCTTAGCTTGACCATGCGGTTAATTATTCCGGACAGACAACCTGTAAACTGTCGTATATAATTTATTTTGGCACGACTTTACAAATACCATTAGTTCTCTTTATAGTTTATATTTTGTTGATACGTATAATTGTATTTCAGGTTTTTGTTCTATTTTATCCCAATTAATTTCACTGAAAGTTTTTTTTAGTATTTAATATTTAATTTGCATCCCTCGTTATCAGCTGCTGACTAGGAATATATTTCATCTTGATAAATGCCGACTTTGAAATGGCGTCTTTTTATTTTGACCAGTAAAGACTCGACGTCATATCCCCAGTTTAGCTTGAATGCTGACAATAGCAACAGTGACGTCAACTGGGTTAATTGAATAAACATTCTTCCTCTTCCAGACGTCTTAAAGATATGTGGTTGTGCATTTTGGCATGCATTCCAAAGATTCCACAGATTCCATTTTATCCTAACCACCCCTCATCCTAATAAATCTCGTAAAGACAACCAAATTTCTTCCATTCAAACAATTTTCCGTATTCTATATCAAATAATAAAAACCTTATCCTTTTCAAAATAAAAAAACCCCAATGTTTTCATTGTTTTGGTATGAGATCCGTGTGAAACAGCGCGAGCAGGTAGATGGCTTTCTTCTCGTATCGTCGGAATGAATCGCGTTCAGTTTTTAACCAATCACGATTCATGTACGTAGTATCTTAATTATCATATCATTTATTAATCATATTTTCTTCATTTCTCCTATCGAAGTTCTTCAAATCCATCCCCATCCTATTGTTTTGCTATCCTGCTTTCCGCGTGTCAATAAAAAAACACTTAACTCGATAAATGCGCCGGACTATCTTGCCTCGTACTTTTGCCACAAATCAAGTGACGGAATTCGAACGGCTATGACGCAGAATATAGTAAATTTTGAAATATTTTCAAATATTTTCTGGTCGTATCGTCTTATTTCACTCATGGCACTTTCAAAGCTACACCAATAATACAGTAGTATTTCGCTAGAATAATTAATCCAGTAGCGACAGAGGAAACAGCATTTTACAGATATTGAGATATATAACTGACGGCAGTTTTTTATCGTAATAATTGATAAAAATTACGGTATCATTTGATAGTGTAGATAAAATGAAGTCGTTAGGTTTATATATCTTTCTACATAGACATGCGAAGAGGACTGTGCAAAATGGGATATCGTTTAGGATTCAGGCGTCAAGTACATCAAAACGTTTGAATTTAATTACGGTTATTGGCACATTTCAGCTTACGTTCTTGGCGCGTTTTTGACATTAATTTTCCGTCCAATCAAAACATTCTCTTTCTCTGCTAACGAATGTACACATTTTGACAGCTTTCAAGAACGCGGTTACAGAAATATTCAAAGAAACCATTTATGAAGAATTAAAAAATAACTCGAACTGCTTAACTTGGTTGTCTTGCTTGACGACAACGTTAACAGCCGTTTTATTGTGGTACGTGATTTTCAGCGGCGTATTTGTCCGAACGAACAAAGGTCGACATTGATTGTTCAGATGCGGTTAGCGGTTAGTCTAACTAAACCCTCCCTAACTAAGGCATTTCTGAAACGACAATGACAGGTATGACTGACTTTTTATTCCTTCTATTCCTTCTATTCTATTTGTTACCAACAGTCCTATTCTTCGATCCTCTTTTGAAAATTAAGGTGGCTGCCTACTTTTGAACGTTCGATTTGAGCCCACGATGAGTGCGCGCTCAAAAACTGCTGAAATATCTACAAGATTTTATTGAAGAACCGGCATACGTGTTTTGTTCTTCAACAGGGCAAAACCCTCAAATTTTGCACGGGACTCTATATTTTTTTAATAGCTCATTCGAAAAAACTCCTTAAAATCTGTTATATCAGCATTTTAGAAAAAGTAACACATGAAAAAAATAGATTTTTGTAGGAATTTCTGTTCGGCTTTATGAGATTTTTTAAGAGCACCGAAACTATAAAATATGGCAAATCAATGTATCGCTTTGTCTTTTTGTCGAAAATATCCATGTATTATTGTGGAATGATTGACTAGCCTTCATTCGTGCAATCATATAGTCGGCAAATAACTATTATCTTATGAATCTTTTACATTTTTTTCCTAATCACTTCCGGTGGAGCAATTTTCTTCAAATACTCGTGCGTAGTCTTCCATCAAATGCTGAGCGCTCGGGACACCCAATTTTTCTTTCCAGATTTGGAATATCAGCATTAAATTTCAATTCGGAAAATCGAAGTTTTAAGAAAAGTTAAAATCAAATTTCAAAAGTAGGCAGTCACCTTAATACCGTCAATCTGAAGCGAAGCTAAGCTAAGATGCAGTCACGTGACGTATTATAACTATTTAAAATTCTCGCTTAAAAATAGGTAAGCAAGAATTCATAAGTCTGTAACATTTCGTACGACGTAGACTGTTTAAACAACATTGAAAAGGAAAACTAAGAAAGAAACCAAAAGTTTTTTAATTTAACGAGTCGAGATTTCCGCTTCCTTATTCGCCATACATGGAACTAACCAATTGGACTGTAATATATATGACAAATATTCGATTTCATTTTCGTTTATATCCGCGGAAGAAGTAACGATTCAACACCGTGTGCAACGCTCCACATGTCACCATGAATTGGATAAACGCTTATCTAGCACGTATTCAAAGCGTGTCGTCCATTGAGTCCATCTATTGCTTTGGTTCCGCTGCTATCGCTGTTCTAATGACAATAATTAGCTGGAACTCTGAAAAAATAATTGTCCAGCTGCCGTTTAATTCTTACTGATTTTCGAGTGGCAGTATAAAGGTAGTCCTTCTGAATCAATAAGAACTGATATTTGTTTGATAACTAGGCTTGTTTTTTCGCTTTGGTTTTCACTTTTATTGTTAATAAATAAATATAACTCGACAGAATTGTCCATATTTGAGTCAAAAGTCTGCCCTGTTTTAGCCCTAACCTCGCGGAGTAAACTTTCGAAATGTCTAGCAAACTTTCAATAGCAATTCATGGCTTTTGTCTCAAAACCTAAGATATTGCGACTCGCGACTACGCACTTCAGTGTCCTATTCATTTATGGATTAATACTACCATGTGTCTTTCCTGTTTCCGCTGGCACAAGAAGCCTTTCAACTACTATCAAGCTGTCAAATTATCATAATGGAATGAGAGGCACTACAGACGATAAAAAATCGAATCATAGCAAAATAAAAAAGCTGAAGCTTGGAATAAAAGCCGTGAAAAAGTTGTGTGCATAAAACAAGAACTTGACGAAAGAAAATAAAGTGTAATGTGTAATACATTTAAAAAAGGAAAAAAATAAAAACAAACCAACGTAACAAACAAGCTAAAGAAAAAAATTAAAAATGAAGCAGAGGAGAATATGAAAGTAAAAGCAATGAATTCACTAAACTATTGAACTATTTAGACTTCAATATATTTAATTTTCTTAAACAATATGTTTTTACGTTCTTGGCGATTGCCCTTTATTACTTTTCAAAACTGTTTACTATTGCGTCATGGACTAAGAAAAATACGCGAAAACTTCCTATGGGATTACGTCTTACTGAAAGTCGACTAAAGTTAACGTTCACATTCTCAAAATAGCCTCAATATTTGAACCGCACGAAGTATCTACCTCCCATAGCCGGCATATTTTATTGAATCATAGAATATTGACAATAGCGTCACGATCCAAAAAGACAATAATTTCTTGTTCTTAAGTAGTCTGTCTTTCATTCTAGAAGGACGAATAGAAATAAGATCGATCGAGTATTTTTCCCGGGTGTGCTGAATGTAAATTAGTTATCTGACAGAATTTTGAAGCTAGTATAGGATTATATTTTTAAGAAAAGTGATTGTATATACGTGTAAATTTATCTTCGTAACAACACTTGGTGACATTTATAAGTTTAATTAATTCGTAACGACAACTCTTGGGGGTTGCGGTGGGGGCGTGTATGAGGGTGTGTGAGAGAGAAATTGAAAGGTTCTTGTTGTAGATGGAAGCTCACGGCGGGCACGCGCGCTTCAATAGATAAGCGTTATTATGAGCTATCGTATTAATTTAAAATATTAACGAAATCTGCTACCCTTATTAAACTGTTAAATCACTAATTTTTGCTACGGTTAATGAGAAATTCCGGTGGAGACGTGAAAGAGGTCAACTTGTGGCAAACCATCTTGTTAGTTTTACCTTAATTCTATTTTATATAGAAATTGGACTTCAGTTTTGTTTATCTACATTATCGATGTTGGAACACTTAACTTTCTTGTCCAATAAAATTTCACCACAGTCTTAGTGCCATAACAACATTATCAATGATCAAGAACTAAAAGGTTCTTAGTGAGAATTTTCAATTGAAATTCGCCCCAATGTATTTATATGAATGAGCAAGACATAAAGCTAGCCACAGAATTGTTTTTACGAAATATTGAACTGTTTTCGTCAGCGTAAACTGCTGGAAAACATTTTAGAGTGCACGTTTTCTGAACTTCATGATCATATTTGTGCCCGTCAAAAACAATGATGGCTGATTTTATTCTTACTTTATTTCCTTTCATCTTTATTACGACAGTTTGGAAGTTTGTTTTTCCTTTCGATCGAGGTGTCCGTATGATATCAGCGACACTCCGTTGGTAGGAAAAACCCGTTACCAAGAATAATCCAAAACCAGGTTTTTTTTCGTTTCCATGAGAAGATACATATTATTTTTACGTGCTTTATGAGAAAAATGTCTATGTGTTTCACTCAAAGGATCGATGGCGCGCGCGCGAGATTAATTATCGATAGCAGAAGTCGGTTGGGCACGCAGGTAGATCGTAAATATACGTGCACTGAATGTGTGTCAGAATTGATAATAACATCATGTGATGAATTTGTGATAATTCCTTTGAGTGAATTGGATAGGTATATAGATATATGGGTCAGGTGAATGAGATGGATGGATGTTAGGTGTGTAGGTGTGTGGGCGGATTGCTGAATGGAAGGATGAGGAAGGATGAAAGGAGAGAAGAAGGGAAGGACAAATCGTGAAAGTCCAGAGATGATATCGCAAGAAAATATTCGTATGCTTTCCAGAATAAAGATGAAAAATCATGCGACCTCAAGCTTCTCTCAGAACTAAGCTTATGTTCCAATGATAACAATATTCTTAAATCCACAAATGCTTCACCAAAGACAAGATCCTTAAAAATTCCATTAGCAAGAAGATCGACTATATGTAAACTGATATTTATAGAACTAGTATTCCCTTCATATTTCTAATCCAAATTTCAATAAGACTCCCATCATCTGCTGTCTGATGTAAATGGAAATATTTTCCTTGACTCAAAGTCCAATTTCCTTGTTTTCGTTTTTGCAATTGTATTTCTATTGCTTAGCTACAGATGATTATTTATCGAACCAACAAAAAAAAAGATATTTCACTAGGCTCACACTGGATCGCCCTAACTACTAGGATTTATTCTTTTTATATTAATAGCTTCTAAAAAATTATGCATTATCTGAGATCACATTTGAATTATATTTTTAAAGGTCTTGTTTAAAAAGTTCTTTTATTGAGAAATTATTAAAACTAGAATAACAATGGCTGGTGAGATATCATATAGCCTGAAGAAATGTTATCTTTATTAGGTTCTTCTTAAGAAGATATAATGACTTAGCTAAAAACTAGTGTGAGCTGCGTCGGTGTTTCTGATGAAACAGTAATGATGAAAAAGGTACGATTATACACCGTGAAAAAGATGAAAAAACTTACTGACGTTTCGGATCAGCTAGTCCTTCGTCGGAGTAAAAGAGCATTTAGGCTCTTCTTAGTAAAATTAAACTAAATAGTAGGAAAAAATGAATAAATAATGACTGCGATATTCAACTCCTTGTGAAAAAAATTAGAGTTAACTGGTATATATTTTTATTCCCCTAAAATTCATTAAAATGACAAGACTCAGTTGTGCGATTATGAATGAAGTTTGACAATGCTTTGAGAGCCTAAGGGTTTCTTACACGAAGATGAATTTATAGCGCTTCTGGCAGACAACAAGAGATACCTAAGCTTGAATGAAGCGGGAAAGCGTCAATAGCTGTCTGATCACGTCGAGGGGAATGTTAATCGTTGTGCTGCTTTACGAAATAAAACTAGCTATTTACTATGTCACGACAACTTGAAACAGAAAAAGACATCAAAACCCATTTCTTTCTTTCTTTCTTTTTTTCACCGTTCAGCTTTTGCCCCTTTTTGACTTAAAAAAAAATAAGTTGATTAATGATTAAGATGTAGTGCAGTCGAAAGAACAGGTTTTCGTATCTTAGTTACTGAAAGATTCACTCACATGCATTTGAAACGAAAATAAGGCTATGTTTACATTTTGTACATCTTAATTTCATTCGACTCTTGAGATTATTTTTTCAAAACTGAACCAACCAAATTCGTAATGTTTTTACTAAGATCACGAAGTTTTAAAGTTATGTGGCTCCTAAAAGACTTTTCATGTGTCGGGCCAATCAGAAAGCACGACAATACAAACAAAAAACATCCAATCACAGCGGTATGTTGTTTGGTATGTTGTCTTATTGAGGACACAAATTGAATTCATTTTTGCCACGTGTTCAGGAGACAATGCTATAAATGGGCTCAAATCGTATTGATGAAATGCTGTGAAAGAGAGATGGAAAGAAACACGAAGCTACCAAAAAACTATGGCAAAAAAAATACTTTTAGTTATCGTGATCGTTATTGTTATCGACAGTCAGACAGAGAAATATAATCAATTTGAAAAATAATAATGTTCTTGAATGGTTTAAGGGACGAAAATCCATCAGTCCATTAAGATTTATGACTTTGAAATGGCTTCCAAATTGTTGCAAATGATAAAAAGCGAAATTAATATATTCTATTACTATCCATGAAATGTATCGTTATTTTATGTTAGAGTTTTGTCACGAGAGCAGTAGCAGTAGCAGTAGCAGTAGCAGTAGCAGTAGCAGTAGCAGTAGCAGTAGCAGTAGCAGTAGCAGTAGCAGTAGCAGTAGCAGTAGCAGTAGCAGTAGCAGTAGCAGTAGCAGTAGCAGTAGCAGTAGCAGTGCAGTGGCAGTAGCAGTAGCAGTGGCAGTGGCAGTAACAGCGCAGTAGCAGTAACAGCGCAGTAGCAGTAGACGCCATTTTGGAAATATATCCTTTAAAAAGACCCACAATACACTGCAATGCGTATTCAACCCTGATTCCCCTCAGCCTTCGATCGAATGGTTTACATGATGGAACCTTAATAAAAAAGCTTGATATTCCCAGATGGAGACGTTATCAGAAACTGACGGCTTAACATTAACGTCTAGTCTGAAAAATCTATTGGAAGATTACTTTTGATAACTATCTCCATTTGTTTTAGCTATTTAAATTAAAAAGGAAAGATATCCTGGGCTGAATAATGAATAAAGCTTCCATGGAAACCTGTCGTCGCGTCATGAATGCTCTACTTGATTAAAAAATACTCCAAGTCAAAATAAAAACATGTGAAAAATAAATTTCAATTTCCTTGATAATAATTATCGTACTCATCGAATGAAATTCATACAAAATAAGTTAAGAATCTGAGATAAATGAAGACGGTAGCAACCGTCGGTGTTGTTGCTGAAATAATATACACTGACTAATGTAACTTTAAGTCTAATTTTAAACTTTGAAGTTTTCAAAAGTATAATTTATCGAAAACCTCGGATCGAAAAACTTCAACATCAAATTATCTCAAAAACTTTGGAACAACCTCTTGGATTATCTTCAGGCTATACTCATATGAATTGCAATTTACAGTGTATTGAGTATGCTCAACAGGGCCACTTATTTTAAGTATGTAAAGGGGAACAGTTGCTTCCTTGAAGGAAGAAAGAGCGTAGGGGGTCATAGTACCTTACAAACAAACTTTAGCAGAACAATATATTAGAGAAAATACTGAATAACCAAGTAAGAGTATTCAAAAGTGTTGTCAGTATAGATTAATTTGCAGGGCACAGCGGCAGCAGGGGAAAACGTTTGCGCATGCGTGCACTTTAGCACGTTTTCTAAGAATTTTAAAGAGTTTGATTGCGAAAGTAAATATTCGTTTTCTCCAAGTATACAAAAAAGTTCAAGAGTATACTCTTGTCAGACCACGATACTGTATTAACAAACACAACATGTAAGAATTAGCCTTAAGTTTCAAGCATGGACACTAAGTTTTGACATTTTGTGAAGTCCAATTTATCAGGCATGTTTGAAAGTCAAATTTACTTCTCTATGATGTTTATCATTCGTGTCGTGCACGGCAGCATTTCCTGTCACTGGGGTGGGGGGTTCGAAGGATTTTGGTGCAGATCACATGTTTCTAGATAAACATATGGGGTACAGCCATCGATCACTCGGTAACAACCTACGTGACCATGTCACGTGGCTATGCAAAGCTCTATTGAGAACGGTTCACTTATTCGACGAGTGAGACTGGAATACCTTGGTGCAGTAATATCTTAATTCAATCATTTAATTCTTTACTAAAACCACAACTTTATTTTATCTTTAACAACTTTCAAGTTGGGTTACATGACATGACATGACATCTATTTATAAATATTAGTACTATTATATTATCTGCTTTATATGAGCTACTTATCTTTTACTGGTTAAAATATTTTTCAACTATGTATGCCTATGTAATATATAATATGTATAAATATGTCTTAGCGTATTGTTTTCCCATTTCAAACCACGTGTCATTCTTTTGATATTAAGATTTTTTGTTTGAGTTGTATCCGTATTGAGTTGTTTCTTCACATACGCAACCGTTAGACGAAAAGACGACACGGTAGGGAATGGCACGTGTTCTGGAATGGGAAAATATTTCGCCCAAGTAGATTTAATCTTTACTCCAGTTTCGAGTTCTTTGTTGCTCAGGGTTAGCGTCGATTATGCGTAGAATATTCATGTGTTCCAGTGAAGCTTCATGGAATTTCAAAGTGTATTGTTGAAGTTGTGTACTTCTTTACTTTAACCGTTGGTATCTGTGAATATTTAAACACTGATTCGAGTCTAACCCTGAGTAAATGAGTCTGTAATCAAAAAAACACGGCAGTAATTTGGAACTCGAAAATGGACTATTGCGCAAACCTGGCGCGAGGAATAAACACAAAAGGTATATTTTAACCAAACCGTTTGTTGCGTTCAACAACAACGTCTGTCTAAAACTGACTTATTACTCACAAACGCCATATACATCGTTTATCGTTTCAATTATTCAGTCAGTTTGGTGAGACTCTGGATGCTAAGTAACCTAAAAATTATGAAATAAAAAATCTAGTATAACTATCTAAACGACTTATAAATATCGAGGCATAGCCTTAGTTTTGTGACTCTTTGAACAGAATTCTGTATATGTACGCCAGGCACAGCCGGAGCAAATTTGGGATGACTGTGAAAAACGTACCATGAACGTGACGGCACTGCATCCCAGTTTTTGATTCGTACCTTTTTTTTGTTTTGTTTTCGACTTTGTGTTAATTTTTTTTCGAGCGCTACGATTGGTCCAAAGTATATCATCAATTTCGTAGGCATTGTTGGGTACTACATTTAGCGTTTCACAGTCAAATGTAATATTCTCCATCCTGGACTTTACGTTTGAGACGCTCTCCCAAACATGCAATTTTAACATGGCTGCCATCACGTAAAACACACCGGTAAAACTTTGCAAAAGTCTCGTCTATCGACCCAGACATTCAAAGCACCAATTGCCGGAATTGCAATTGTGTTCTAATAAACTTAGCAGAAGTCATACAACTCTGAGCCAACTTAGCCTCCTCCGATGGCTACCCATATATTCTCTCTTGGGATCCCTGTGTTAACTTTTGTTTCGGAGAAGAACAAGAAACGAGAGAGGAGTGGGGACACAGGAATTCCAAGCAGCAAAAAAGAGCCAAGGAGATGCCTGCAGGGAGGATAAGACAACTTGCGAAAGTTTATATGCTAGTTAAAAGGGTTTGCAGTATAGTTTTAACAAACGTAAATGATAAAATTAGAATAGAGGCTTGGTACCACCGTGACAGGAAGCGGAAGTATATGGGCCTTTTCCTTCTGGCAAACTGAATTCTTTCTCACGTAAATATATTAGATCGGAATTCAATTGTTCCTGCCTCCTGTCATGGCTGCCATCACGTGGTGGTGCAAAGCCTCTAAAGGGGGTTTGGAATGTACCTAAGGATTAATAATTTAGAAATTTTATCTTAGTCTATTGTACCAGATCCAAGGGATATACATACTAGAGTTATCCCTAAACGTTTTTTGCAGTATGATAGAGTTTTGTAAGTCTACGGTCTTCTGAGGTCTTCTGAACTTACTAATTTGTGCAAATTTGTGCAATTTTTTACAAAGTTTTTCACGGGTATATGGTATGCACTCACAATAGACACTTTTACAGAGTTTAGTGTCTATACTGCACCCACCCTTTTAATTTCTTAGTATCTAACCTCCCTGGATCTAACCTTAAACCTAAATTATTTCGATTGTGTTATCGTAGCAGCAAAGTCGATAAGAACACAGAGACTAAAATTGTAAGATTCAATGTACGAGATGTACAAGCTCTGCTCTCAGAAGATGTCGTTTGTTTGTCGTGCGTACCTCGTGTATCGGATGATTTCTCCGGGTCCTTGGCATTGTGACAGAAGGGGTTGAAATCCCCGTATACGAATCGAAGTGCATCCAGCATGCTATCATCCAGGGTGCAGTGAGATATGGTCATGTTTCTCGCACAACTTTTAACCTCTGCGTAATCCCTGTAACAAAGCAAAAGAAGTCTAATAAGAATACAAAAGTTTTCAAATCTCGTTGGATGAATGAAGGGTTGGATGAAGGGATAGGTGGATAGGTGGTTCAGTGGATGGGGGGGGGGGGGGGGGATGTATGGATGGTTGGATGTATGGATGGATTGATGGAAGGATGAATAGATGGATGAATGGATGGATGGATGGATGGATGGATGGATGGATGGATGGATGGATGGATGGATGGATGGATGGATGGATGGATGGATGGAGGATGGAGGTTGGAAGGATGGATGGATGGATGGATGGTTTGATGGATGGATGGATGGATGGATGGATGGATGGATGGATGGATGGATGGATGGATGGATGGATGATAGATGGAATGACTGTTAAACAATGAAGGAACATTATAGGGAATGGCACATTGTTCAAAATGGAAAAACGTACGCCCGAACTGAAAGGGTCTGCCCCCCCCCCCCCCCCCCCCCCAATCTTATATCGAGATGTGACTTACTGGCATAATAAAGGATTAGCCTTGTTCTCTCTGTACTTCGAGATGAACTTTGCATAACATCTTCTTTGGAACGTCTCGAAGTATTCTTCAGAACACTGAGCCCTCGAGAGAGGCAAAGTCTCCAGAAATCCACCCTCACAGTATTGGTTGTATATATGTATTTTCTGGGCTTCTAACCCTTGTTTGATGTTCTTGTCTAGCGTCTTGGCATCTCTTGTCCCTTTCAAACAGCGTTTCATTCTGCTAGATGTACAAGGAAGTAGCACGGCGTCCACTGTTGCCCTGAGGGAACATTTCATCGTTAATAAAAAGCATTAATTATCTCTCACGCTTTTATAAATAAATGTTTCTTCTCTAGGGACTAGCCTGGAGGACCGTGTATACAAGTGGCCAATGGGGTATTAATTGTTTTTACAACCGCCAACATGGCCGCAATGTTTCTTGTTATTTCAATATTTCATTCTCTTGGTAATAATTGAAAACCAGCAATTCCATTGTTTGCCACGAGAAAATATTGCGTCACATATTATCCCATATAGTCCCGAGAGGATTGATTTGTATTGGGGGACAAAACCATAGATTTTTTATTTTTTTATTTTGCATGAGAAAACTGAGAAGGCCTATTGTTTTGTCCCAGAACTATTTATCTACGAAATCGATGCAAGGGGTCCATATGCTGTTGTTTATACTGACCGAAGCTAGAACACAACGCATCTTGTTTATCGAGCTCAGAGAAGGCCCGAGAGTAAACTTTTTCTAAAGAGAGTCTTTAGTTAAGGAATATATGCATGTATTAGAACTATACCATGCGTCACTATCGTCCTACCTGCATCTCGTCCCCCCATTTCTTTGTAAACTATGCATAAAATCCTTTATGCATTCTCTTGAATTGATGACATAGCGTCTTTGACTGCATCTACCAAATTGACCCGACGATCCTAGATAGAGACATAACCAGGTTATGCTATTTGCTGACACGTAAAAGTAGCGTAAAAGTAGAATGATCGTAGTTCTTTGACGTTTTTCTTTCCTCCCTTTTGTTACGTTTCTCTGCTCTGCTCTGCTCTGCTCTCTTTTTTTTATACTTATCTCCTATTCCCCAGTATTTCCCTCCCCCTCACCGTGCGAATCAAAATGAGATGTTCGCTAACACAACGATAAGGCGATGGCCCAAAACATCATATGAGATTCAAATATTATTTTAATTCTTCTTACTTATTTGTTTCTTTACTGGGTCTTGTCTGTTCCTACAGTAAGGATTGTAGGCCTGCTTATAGGTCGAAACCAGCTGGGACACAAATTTAGAGTTTTTGCAGTTTTTTGTAAGTGCGGATATCATACATTGCTTGGCCTTGTAAAAATACCTTGGGGAAAGTAATAACGATCATTATGTTAAGATAATAACACGGATATGATAACTTAACCCTCACAAGTCGACCTTCCAAATTTATCGGTGCCATGAAACAACCCCTGGGCTAACGGGCCATTTCCAGAGGAGCTGGGACTTAATTTTGACAAGAATTGTTAGATTCAGTTAGGTTGAAAAGGTCCTAATAAACGGACGAAACGCGAGTCCCTAAACTGCAATTGTGTTGTTGTTAGTGCGTAGGGGATTATAAAAATCACCAGAAGGTGTGTATAGATATGAAGATCTTGATCCTTACCTACATAAAGAACTACTTCCTCTGTTTTTCAAGAATCTTTTTCTAAACCTATCTCGACACTTAGCCACCTTCCTGAAGAACTTGGCTTTGCACTTTGGAAGGGCTGATCTCTTGTAGTGCTTCATTGAGTTGAACATCCCATCAACACAGAAGAACTCTTCGCTTGCTGTGTAAACCATCGATCTTTGACGGATCATGGCTTTTGTACTGGTGCTGATGCCGGGGGTTGCCAAGCAACGGGTCCTTTCTGAGGAAATGCATCCTCGGAGAGAAGCATATCTCGTACTAATGGAATTGGAGAAAATGATTTTAAATAAACATTTAATAGTCCTCTCTAGCTTGGACGTAATGTTGTGCCATTTCAGGCCACGTGTCTTCCCCTAAAGTATCATGAGAAGGAACATGAATTGATGAATGGCTATAACTTAAGCAAAGAATCTTACAAGATGACACGTGGTCGAGAAATGGGAGTTACTGTGCATTCTCAAGGTGATGAAGTTAAATAAAATATTTTATTCCGTCGAGCAAGCGCAATAACTTAATCTCTGTGTACGAGATTATTTGAAAACGTGCCAGTGAAAGGCACGCATGCCCATACATTTTTCTCTATTGTCAATCTCGTACCCAGAGCCTGCGTTTCTTCTGACCTGCGGGGGCCCAAGAACGAGGGCTCTGGCATAATCCATATTTTGGCGCATGCGCAATTTTCTAAAAGTGATATATAACCGATCAAAATAATCAAAGTAAATTTCAAATCAGAGAAGAAAACAAAGGTAAAAACCAAAGTAAGGGTCATGGTAAGAATTTGAAATCGGGAAAATATGGATTATGCTAGAGCCCTCGTTCTTCGCCGCTGGCCAGAAGAAACGCAGGCTCTGGGTACCAGATTGCTCTATTGTATATACACCTCTACAATATTGAGGTACTAATGGCTATGCATTGGTTTTACCTGCAGTTGATTTTAGGGTCTTGTCGTAAATTATCAACAAAAGTGTTGACACAACTCCTACACTTGGCTTCGTAGTCTCCTACAGTACAAGCATTTACATATGTCCCTAGCCATGATACGTACGATTACGAGACCTGAAAAAGATTGAAAAGCTCTTTAAGCTCCTTTAGGGATCCCTGTCTCAAGAGAACCACAGGGTTACCACGGTAGGAAAGTGAAAAGAAGAAAGAAGGTAGAAAGGACGAAATAATTCACCTTTTCGGCGCTAGCTGGGATTGTGTTACGGTCATCCAAAAAGTTCGGACATTGTCCTCAGCGGATTAACATACAAATTCACTGACTTTGAAGAGAAAATAAAGGTAGATTTCTTTAGTTATAGCTATCTTAACAGCAGTCAGAAAAGCTTCAATCAAGCTAGAAAAATGATTATTTACTTGTATTCAGAGAACTAAATAAACAAACCAAGTAAATAGTTCATTTAGAGTCAGTACATTTGTACGGAAATTCGAGAACAATGTCTGAACTTTTTGGTGGCCGTAACACAATCCAAAACAATTTACGCTCCGTGACGGCTAAAGCCGAAAAGGTGAATTATTATATTATAGACCAAATTCAAAACTCTCACCGATGTGGAGTGAGGATTAAGTTGTGAACAAAGGGATCTGGCGTGACTCAATGTAATCTGGATTGATTCAAAAGTCACGAATCACGCCAGATTCCTTTGTTCACAACTTAAGCCTCACTCTAATGTTTTAAAGAGTTTATTTGCTTACTTCAAAACCAGAAGGCATCAGAAAGATCATTTAACAGGCATAATTAGCTCATTCAAACATTTTACAAATACAAAGAAAAATCAAAGAGGAAAATGAAGAACAACAAGAAAAAAAAGGGGGGAAAGGTAGAATATTGCCGAGACAAAATTCCAACAATTTGAGCTGAGTGTAAAATCCGGAATTATCTTGTAAAATAGGGCCTAACGAAGGACTGTGTGGCGCCTGCAAAGAATACCGAATCGAGGTATTCTTCTTATTTACAGAAGTTGCAATATTCTTATTTTTAGCTTGTGTTTCAATGGCTTCCAAGCGTGATAAACTCTAATCATGTAGAGTGAATCCTAATGTTCTAATTTTATCACAAACACGGATTCAACAACCCGACGTGACGTCCGTATTTAGTTTCGATTCTCAGACGTCACGAAAAAAAAACCCTTTAATCTATGAACGTATTTGGTCGTGCTCAGTTGGCTCCCAAAAATAAGCTGGAATTTTGATTAATCAAATAATTTTGATATACATATAAAATAACAATAAAATACAATTATAATAATAATTATTATTATTATTACTATTACTATTATATATATATATATATTTTTTTTGAGGATGGTTCTTCAGAAAACACATTTGCTAATTCGATTAATTGATATTTTCATTTTAATAAGCTTCGGGTAACCATTACTGTTCTTTATCGGGGAAAATTCCCAACAACTATCCTTTTATTCAGCAAACGTACGCATCAAATCTTCATAACTTAAATGTGACTTCATAAATAAGGTTTTTTTTCAGCTTTAATGTGTGGCAGAATCAAATCTGTTTTTTTTTTCAACAGTAAAAATACCCTAAATCTCTTAAATAATTAAGTAATACTTAAATCGTTTTATGAACAAACCTCTTTCAATATCCTAAACGGAATAGCCATATATTTGAAATAATACTCATATTGCCAAATAATCGTACGAAATAGTATAGTATAATGATATTGAAACCTTTTAAGTGTTTGTTTGGCAAGTTATGTTTAAACTTTATAACACTGAGTTGAATAGGCTTGAAAAATGACATTTTTTTCAATAAACAACTCAAATAAACGTGGTTCATTTAGAGCTACTTTTCCCATGTGCATTATAATAGATTATCAAAACCTTTTTTTAAGATTATGACCTCTGGTCGTTACATGCCGTTACAGCGCCGATGTGGGAGCAGTTGTGTGGTGAGTTATCTGTAAACACTGAGTTAAATGAGGTAGATTTTTTTCATAAACAACTCAGATACTACCCTGGTTCCAGAGATACATGTGAACGCGGTTCATTTAGTATAGCTCATTTGCCTATATGCATGATAATCTATTGTATCAAAACCTATTTTTAGCCCATGACCTCTGCTCGTTACATGCCGTTACAGTGACGATGTGGGCTTAGCGAAACTGAAAGCTAGAGCGCGAGATATTAAAATTTTCAATGGAATATTCAATACAAAAAACATAAATAATAGCTTATTGGAATATTTAACACTGTCACTGGTTTTCCAACTATATTTCTGGCTATTTCGAATTAATTTTTTACAGATTGTCTTTCAAAATTTATATTTACGACCAAAAGTAAGTAAAACCTGCAATTTTTTCCGTGGGAAAAATCCCTGTTGTAGTTCAGTGCCGAGAGTTTGATAGAATTATAAACGACACTGATATGATACTACTTTCTTTTATAAAGATTTTGGAAACCGAAAAATAAATGTGAGGTTTTTTTGGTTAACGTTTGAAGGATTTAATTTGGAACTATATAAGGAAAATCTCAGTTATTTTGCTCTAGATTGTATTTCAGTCGAAAACGATACATTTACAGTGCAGTGGAAAGCAAAACCTTTTCGAAAAAGCCCTTTTAAGGCTTGCCTACAAATAATTGATCTTTTAAAGTATTAATGCTTACAATTTTTCGGCTTTTTTGAAATTATCTATACTGTTAATTAACAGGTTGTTTTAGAACGTTTTTCCAACGTTTTGAGCCGAAAGAATAGTCTTTTGTTTGAGGTAATGCAGCTTTTTGTCAAGAAATTTGATGAGTCGTCTTTTTTTTTTGGGTCATGATAAGACCAACATACATACATACATACATACTTGTTTAAAGTTTAGTTAATACCTCATAATAACTGAATTCTTAACAGTAAGCAGTGAGAGGATGTGGTTGATCGATATCAAGTGTTGCGGCTTGCTAGTGGTTAACTAGTTTAACGCAATTCAAGAGTCAGACTACAATCAACTCAGCACTTACCTAATAATGTTTTAGCTTTAAAATGCGAGTCTTTCATTGTTTTTTTGGGGGGGCTCGCTGTAGCTTTACCTTTAGCGCTGAGTGCGTTGTCTTCTACGGCTTCACCTATCCACTCACTTAGGACAAAGTCATATTTATAAGCTAAGGTTGGAGTTAAGGGCTTGTCGGGGTAGTCCCCCCAATATGACTGTACATAAAGACGTCACAAAAAACCAGCATGTGATTAGATCATTCTATAAATAATTTCGACACAGTTCCGTTTAAAGCATATTTCCGGTCAAAAATTATTTAAATATTAAATAGTTAATAATTATGGTTTTTATCATAGACCCCCTACGTAAACTCGATTTCATTTACGATCAGTATTAAATATCTTTGATAAGAAAGGGAGCAGGCATCATTTTAAAATTCCAACCTGATTCAAAAATTTTGCAGGGGGCAAAATTTTGCAAAATTTTATAATCACTTGAGCGAGTAATGTCACTTATAAATAGGGTATATATATATAGAGAGCACACATCATGATGTAAGTGTATGAGATGGGAAAGATATTTAGTACGTATTATGATATATATAAAATATAGGCTTGGAGTGCAGTTTATTAATCGTGTTCAAACATGATTTGTAAAAGTAACCATTTATGTTTAAAGCCATTATTATCAGTTATTTATTGGCAATGTTTTCATGTGAATGAGAAGGATACATGTATGGATGTCTCGTTTTAAACAACGAGTTTCCAAAAGAATCAGGACCGGAAAAGAGGGCTTATTCCACGGGGTGCCCAAGCAGTAACTCTGACAGTTTCTTTACAAAATGAAATATTCACTATCTGATATTGTTTTTCACAAATATTTTTTTTGAAATAGAATTCCCAGTTCCTTCTTTTCCAGTTATCAGCGGAAGAGGCATTTGATATATCGACTCTTTTAATACTATAGCACACAAAACACGCCCTTCCTGTTTTTCTAGCTTCACTCGACGTGACTCGATAGAATTGCTCCATTAACTTTCGCCTAAGAAAAATAAAACTTCTTCGGAATCACAGTTCTTTCTTTTGGTTCAAGTTGTCTTGTTCGAAATACAAACTTGATTGGAGATAGGAAAGAGTTTAGAAGGGAAGGCAGTGCATGAATATCGTCTTGATTGGTATTCTATTTCCGGTCTGCTGGAACCACACCGGAAGTTGTTTTTCGAAGTGTAATTTCAAAATCATCTCAAGTTCATGTATATCTCATAAGGAAACATGAATGCTAAAAAGACTAGTATATATATTGTTTGAGTAACTGCTAAAACGCCTGTGAATTCAAATGATATATGTTAATATTAAGAACTAAAATTGTTTACCCATCAATTCTGTACATTTTGACGTATTTCCGGATACCGGTTAAAACAAAGCGGCTACAAAAGACAGCCAATATGGCGTTCATTGGTGTAAAGTGGTTCCGATTCAATAATTAATATTTTTTTCATTGGAATTCTTTTTCTTTTTGACAAAATTCATACTAAACTGTTATTTCATAACAAACTTGTTCAAGCCGCCAACTGCTAGGATGCTAGAATACGATGAACTTGGTGACATTTGACGTCGTGACGGCTTGAGCTAAAACGACTTCCGGAAATCAATTACGCTTTTATTCAAAGTCATGACCACTGTGGCCTGCGTGCCTCCGAACGTTTACTCGTAAACGAACTCGTAAATAACTTTATTTTGATTGATAAATGCTGTAACATTGCTATGACATCAGTTTAAATACGTGTCTCATGAACAAGCTCTCTTGTTTTAATATGTGATCATGACTTTTGCAACGTTTAGACTTGACAGGGTTTTGTAATTCGGTCAATAGTTACAATCAAAAAATATTCAATCAATCAAAAATGTATGGTAAATAAGTAGTTTAAAATTGCAATGCGTAAAAGAATAATCAAATGAGCTCTTTTTGCTAATAATAATTCATGATAGCCTAGGTATTAGATCAACTTAAAAAGCTTCAAATGAAACTTATTAATATATTAATAGGTTGAAAAACCTCTGGGCTGACTGATTGTTTGATTGTATGGCTACAAACTCACAGTCACAGAAGGAACCCTGAACTCTGGGCTGATCTGAGTCATGTGCGCGACTAGCTCATAGCTTGGATTGGAATTTGGTTTCCAGCAACCAATAATAAGGAGGGAAAATTAAAAAAATGCAGTGCATCTTTGGGATAGGGTAGCTTCCCGTTCCGCAGGCATCCCGGAACTATTAATTTCCTTTCTTTGGTGATTGAGAGTCCTGTGTGATAAAGGGGGGAAGAGTAGGACAGGGAATGTTTCGCTTGCTCGCTAGCTCACTCAGTCTCCCTCTGTCACACACCACAGATAGCCCGTCAAAGAAACAGACGAGAAAGGCTCGAATCAAAGAGAGATACGCCCTGCGGAGGAGAGTAGGGGTAGGCAAATAGTTAGTCTATTTGATGAAACATCAATAAAATTAATAAAGCATTCAGGTTGTAAAACTTTGTGTAGAGAAAGTGGCGATATGTCTTCTCTCCTCCCTCCCGTCCCCCATATTTTATATTTTAATATTTTAGGTCTCAGGTTACTTCTTGAACGGTACAGCCAGGGTTGAGATAAGCCTGCAAAAAATATAATAAAAGTTAGAGCCTGAGGACCGCAGGTTAGAACCTGAGAACCTCACTATTGAGGTGTACAATTAAGTGAAGGATTTCAAGGTTTCACGCTCCCCCTACCCCTACCCCTGACAGTATGACGTCATCATATTGTTCTCAAAATGTAGGACTTCCTTTACGCATGCCTGTGAATCACTGCATTGAAGCTATGTTAAAACTAGCTTACAATATTACCACCTGCTTCATCGAACGTTGCCGTCAAGGCCAAAGGTTATGTTGGATACAAAGAACATTGAAGCAGTCCCAATACTAAGGTCCATGTTCTTGACGAGAATAAGAAGCAGAAACACAAGTCATTCCAGCTATTCTTGGATCTTGGAATGACAAATCTCCTATCATTTTAGGCCTATCGCCTTTGGCGATGACAACGCTTATTGAAATAGGTGTGTGTACCTTGTAGAATGCCTCTCGGTCCAGTTTCTTTCCAATGTATTCCGCCTTACATTTTGCTTCACTGGAGGGACTGTAAGACTCTAGCAGTTGACATGGGCGCGATTTGACTTGACTTATATAAATGTTGATAGCTACGCATCTAGAGGTTGAAACATTCGAGAAAAGCCCATTTGTTTTAATTCCAAGAAATTTATGGATGACCATGAAACAATGGTTTGAGGTCGAGAATGAACTTGATTATTTTATTCATCAAGTCCAACCCCTACTTGAAACCATTGTTTCGTGATCACTCAAGCGAATTTGGGAAGGTCTATTCCTTAGAGAATCCGTCGTTTTGGCAGAATAACAAAAGAGAAAAAAAAAGAAAAAAGAAAGAAAAGAAGAAGGAAGGAAGGAAAAAATTGGATGCGCTGATGTCATTTCGAGAAGTACTACAGTTGCGTTTGAGGCCGAGAGCTTTAGTTATGGAACTTTGTCGATGACTTTTGCACGTGCAAGTCGCCGAGGACAACGTAACATTACTGATAAAAACCGTCACCTTCATGATTTTCAAGCTTTATTGCCGTACGTCAGTATTATGCTTCCTTCCTAGATTTGAATACGTTGCCCTTGACGACATTGAACACTTCGCCGAACTTTGTCGCGCCAAACTCCAGTGAAAAGCGTCTTGCATTGCTACGTCATACCAAATTATAAACACGACGCGTGCGCATCCCTGTATGGGAAAAACAAGTGAAGAGCTGTTAATTAATTTTATGAGGCTGCTTATTATTACTTCTTAAAAATACGTAAATTTTCATGGGAAAATACATCTAAATGTAGAGTCAAAGTCATGGCTATGAGAAGGTGCGCTTGGCATGCGCGCGCATCCCAGTGGTAAAAAAAACGTCCTTGTTTTCACAAGGGTAGCACTTAATAGCTGTGATCGAATTGGAATTTAGAAGTTGATTTTTGCAGGAGGGAGGAAAACCGGAGAATCCGGAAAACCCGGCCATTCTGTGCCATGCGAAGTACAGGAGAGAACCAGCAAACGACTCTACTCACATACAACGCCGAGCATGTACGGCGGGACTCGAACTCGGGTGGCACTGGTGAGAGGCGAGCGCTCACACCGCTACGCCACCCGTGCTTCCCAAGGTAGGCAAAGGAATCTCGTAAAAATGTAGACATTGGCAACTGGTTTATAGTTATTTCTTTGTAGACATACCTCCAGTTCCTCATGCAAAGATCCATACATTGGAATTCAGTCAACACGTCTGCAGTGCTTAGTATCTTGCCACTAAAAGATTTGCATACTGAGCCCTCGTTTCCTATTGGATGATACACCGGATGACAATGTCCTTCTTTGGCTTGGGTTTCGTTTTCAAATGGACGCAGACAGTCGCTGACTGCATTGGAAATACAATTGTACCATGTTAAACTTATACTTGCATTCGCGCTGAATTCCCGTGCTTTTAAACGTTTAGGGCTTCCTTTGTCAAAGGGCAGGTCTCTAAGCTAAATTCAAGATGGTGGATAATTTCGAGTGTTTGTTCGCTATATTTTTATATCGTAAGGGGATTCAATCATATTATCGACATTTAAGGCTTGAAAAATGGCATGAAAAATTAAAAGACATCTTCTAAATAAGATAAGGTTATCCTTGTGGATATATAGTTGATGGTTGAACGCAAATCCATTCTGCTTTCATAAAAATATCAAAGGTTTTTTTTCGATTTTTGCTGCGAGCTTGAGGGAACTTACAGGAACTTAATACGCTGAAATACGAGACACAAAAGCGTTCAACTTGTCGTGCAACATTGTCCCGGTGCAAGTTCGAAAACAATGCTGCTCGTTTTACATCCTATCTATCCAACTTGTTACGCAACAAAATCTAATGTTGTAAGTTGGTACTATCACGGTGATGTTCTGCACGCTGACTGGCTACAAACTACATAATGCAAAATGGTGGCCGCTTCTGCACATAAATGTTGCGTGACAAGTTGGAAGAGTGATGAAAATCGAGCAACGAATCGCAAATTTGTAGCAGAAAATTGATCTACGTTCTACTTTTCGCAGCACGTTTTCCCAACTTGCAACAAAAGATTTTGTTGCGTGACAAGTTGGATAGATAGGGTGTAAAACTGACCAGCAACATTGTGTCTAGTATTTTAGCGCCTTTACAGCATAATGCTCAATTGTCTGTAGTTGTTTTGAGGATAATAAAGATTCAACCCGTCGAGTTCACAAGATATCAGGGATTATCTGTCCTTGATTCTTAGAATAAAACGATTACTGAATTCGGTTCTTGCGCTACATTGTAAATTATCAAGAACTCGGCTTGTTTATTCGCATCAGCCTATGGCTTCGGCAGATAACACGGCCTTGGTCTTGATAATTTACGATATCATGCTCATCCTCAAACAATAAGCGTATAATATTCCCAAAGAGAACACTCCAGCCCCCCCTTCCCCCCACCACCACCACTAACACCACTAGAGCCCCCCCCCCCCCCCCCCAGGGACTTTTGACTCGTAACCAATCTTCCTCGACCAATCGACAGGGACAGACAGACGGACAGTGACTAAGGGAAATAGAGGGACTTAGCTCGAAGTTTATAACACCACCACCACAAAATTGACGTACTTTGTTTATTTTTTGACGACTTGTTAACACAACTTAATCCTTGTATTGACGAATGGACTATGCAGCACGGTTCCCCACGATCGATCATTTCCTGACAACCATCGTTCTTCATCGGCTTGCAAAGGATTTCTTTACCCCAGTAACCGTCACAATTCCATTTACATCCTAGTAAGTGAACAAATGAATATGCGAACGAGCTATGAAACTAAATAACGAAGGAAAGGACATCAATGATATGAACGACAAAAGAAAAAGTACTGGCGCATACATAAAAACATATATTTTACAAACACCCCATCCCATACGGGGCAACATTGCACGCAATATTTAATGTAACATACATAACCTACAACATGCAACATACACCATGCAACATACACCATGCAACATACACTATGCAAGATACACCATGCAACATACACCTTGCAACATGCACTATGCAAGATACACCATGCAACATACAACATACACCATGCAACATACAACATACAACATGCAACATACAGCATACAGCATACAACATACACTATGCAACATACAACATACAACATACAACATACAACATGCAACATGCAACATGCACTATGCAACATACACCATACACCATGCAACATACACCATGCAACATACACCATGCAACATACACCATGCAACATACACCATACACCATGCAACATACACCATGCAACATACACCATGCAACATACACCATGCAACATACACCATACACCATGCAACATACACCATGCAACATACACAATGCAACATACACCATGCAACATACACTATGCAACATACACCATGCAACATACACCATGCAACACACACATGCGACATACACCATGCAACATACAACATACAACATACAACATACAACATACAACATACAACATACAACATACAACATACAACATACACCATGCAACATACACTATGCAACATACACCATGCAAATACACCATGCAACATACAACATGCAACATGCACCATGCAACATACAACATACACCATACAACATACAACATACAACATACAACATACAACATACAACATACAACATACAACATACAGCATACAGCATACAACATACAACATACAACATACAACATGCAACATGCAACATACAACATACAACATACAACATACAACATACAACATACACCATGCAACATACACCATGCACCATGCACCATGCAACATACACCATGCAACATACAACATACAACATACAACATAAACCATACACCATGCAACATACACCATGCAACAAGACATTGCATTTACCAACTCATTTTTCTCTCTAAAATAGCTGTAATTGGAATTGTGGTTATAAAATGACGCTTTCATTGTCAGTTTACTTACTTGGCCCTAAAATTCTACTTTGGTCCGAAAGATCCAGTTGTGCTATGTCAATCGCCAGAAAACATACACTACCAAACAAACATAGATGCATGGTCTGAAAGAGAAGAACCAGCAATATCTAATTATATAAAAAGGAATAACAAAATTACACCAAAAGGGCCATTCTTTTCTATAATTCTTCAACGGTATTTTAAGCTTAACTGGGGATTTAACTGGAAAAAAAACCACTTGATTTTTTTAACGAAATGGAACTTTTGGAATGGAACTTTTGGAAATTGATCGATACAACATCTATAATTTCTAAGGCGTTCGTTTTATTTATAAACTATCTATATTGTATATATATATATATATATTTTAATGCTGCGTAAATCCTATAAGAGAGTGGTACAAATAAAGTTGCTGTTGTTGTTGTTGTTGTTCAGATATGCAAAACAAAATCCCATCAGAAAGCAGCTACATAGATCTAGGGATACTAAATTCATGTAGTATAGTTTTTCATATCTCGACTTGATACTGTCTGTCTGTCGTATTTTGTTCTTGCTCTTCGTCAGACCATTCTCGGTTTTGGACTCGATTTTGGTTTTGGTTATATTTATTTTTGTTTCACTTAGCCAGTTCATTATTTAACAATTATTTAATTGAAAAAGTGAATATCTTCGAGCGGCAAGGTAAATATTGAGGAAAATAATTGTTTTGGTATAAATACACAGGTGATTCTTCAAAAAAAGAAGAAAAAAAAGAAAGAAAAAAAGAAGATAAAAGACATTTTTTCCCGGTAACAGCAACAAAGCGGCTGGCCTTTATGGATTATCGCTGGAAGTGATTATCGTGTGATAGTATTTGAGATTCTCGACCATTCAGCGCGCGAGATTTTCAAGAATCACCTGTGTATTTTTATTTAAAAAATAAATTAAAACTGTGGCACTTGTTCAAGCCGGATCATGGAATTTGAAATAGTGGACGTTTTTGTAGGGAAGATAACCGATACTCGGCGAAAAGCCTTCATATCAAGCTTTACTCTATATGTTAGTGTCAAAGTTGGAGTAGAGAAAGCTCACTCCATATATGGTATGATTAATTCCATATTTGGATTGTGAGGAAAAGCGGCAAACAAAAAGACAGTCGTTTTATAACGAATTCTTTTGATGAAGAAAAGAAAAGAAAAAAAGAACATTAAAACGAAAAATTTTGGAAAATCGAGGAAGGATAGGGGGTCGAAGCTAACTCGTGGGTCTGCCTCGCAGACAACAGACAGGGAAATACGACACTCAATGTTTGATATACAAAATACAGTAGAGAACCATTAAAAAAAGTCTACCCACAAATGGAACATATGATAGCGAGTTCGAGAAATGAAACTCTCGACTATAACAGCAGCAGCCAAATCCAGCCTATTGGAAGCCAACTAAAGCCCGTTCACGTTAATCTATTAGCTTATATTACTTAATATAGTTTTAAAAACAATGCATTAGTAGAGTTCATGTACTTATTTAGAAAGCGCAAGTCGGAAAATGTTTAGTTGACAGAGCATCGACAATCTTTAAAATTCTCCATGTTCATAGTATAATACAAGAAGACTTCGCCACCACCTGCGCATAATTTACTTAGGAAACATGTGGCTCTATAAGGGATAATTGGAAAGCAGGGGTGGCGTAGTCTGCTAATGGGCAACCTCTCGCCTATACGACACGGGTTCGAGTCCAGCCGAGCTCGGTGTCATATGCGAGTACAGTTGTTTGTTGGTTCTCTCCTTTGCTTCGAGGGTTTTTCTCCAGGTTCTCAGGTTCTCCGGTTTTCCTCCCTCCTCAAAAATCAACTTCTAAATTTCAATTCCATCTTTGGGCTTTCACCTAGTCGGAACCTAGCTCTGTTGTGATTGTCCCACCCTGTGATACACCGTGCCCAGCTCAAGCTTAACATACTTAGATTTTTTAAAATACGTATTGAAGAGAGCATGCACATACTACCCAGATTTATCGGCAAACGAGTCGAAATCCTGAGATTCAAGGCCGGGTAATTTCCGTTATCTGCATATCACCTTAAAAAAAACGACGTCAACCGGATCTTTGAGCTCTTACTAACTCGCGCTGTCGATTGAAATCAATCGTAGCTAAACAAAAACTTATTAAAAAATTAATTAAGGGACAAGTTTCCTTTTGAGATAATTTTTTTCTTATTTTTTGCAATATCTGTAAAATAAACTTGTGTTTGTATAATCCTTAATGGTTAGATGAATGATTTACATAGGCTAAAAATGTCGCCTTTGGAGTTTACACTAAGGGTTATCACTAGCTTGTATAAATGGTTTCACCGGTTGCTTAAGATATGAAGCAGCTACAAAGGCGCCGACTAAATCATTATTTTATTATTTATATCTATATATTTTTATTTCATGTCTTATTTTTCAATATTTATATTCTATATATTTTTAATATTTGTTTTTCACCGATTACTAAAGAATTGGAGCAGATGCGATGTTGGCGATACTTCAAAAAAACTATTAATGGCGCAAGCTAAATTATTATTTTATTATTTTATATATTTTTATTTTATTTTTATTCGTCATTATTTATATTTTATATCTCTAATAAGTATATATTTCAGGCTCGGTCTGAATTCGCATATTCCGTGCTATATTCATAAACTTTGAAGTCAGTGGCTGACTTCAAATGAAAATATTTATTTTACTTTATTTTATTTCATTATTTTATTATTATATTCTTTCTTAATATAAATATGTATATGTATTTATATTGATTTTGTTATTGAACAAAATTATTATCATTATTATTTATCATTAGTATTATTAACATTATCATTCTTTCATCATCATTGGCATTAATATTATAGGCATTATATACGTCCACCATGTCGTCGTGAACTATAGCTAAAGCTCACACTGTTCCAAAACAGTGTTATTAGTATCATTTAAGATAAGCTCTCTCTTTAAATGAGCCTGAGATCAAATGCTAATATAAACCTAAGGTCAACTCGAATGATCAGGAAGCAAGTGTAAACTTTATTCGCTCCCAAGAATATACCCTATAAGAATATCATTTTAGAATCAGAATTAAGTCTCTAACTTGAGCCAAGTTGTAGCGAGCTACGATTGCATTTCGGGCAAATGTAAACTTTATTCGAATTCACTCCCATAAGAATATATCCAAATGAAAACACTGGTCAACGCTAGTTAGCATTAGAATCTAAGTCCCTAGCATAAGCCAACAAAGCCTTATGTGAGCTAAAATTACAGATTAAGAGTGCTTATTAATAAGTTCAAAGGAAAGAAAAAAGAAAACACTCCAAACACACACACACAGTGAGTAAGGGAGAGAGATACTTTACCGAGTTTTGCCGTTAAACCTTGACTTCTCTTTAGTTGAAGTTCTTATGAGCACAATTGTGAGAATAGTAAATAGTAAATAATATAACCTTTTTTCTAGGATAAAAGGCTTTCATCGTTGAGAATGTGTGGAAAACGGAAGAAAACGTCTATAATTGAGTGACACATTCGATTGAAAATAGAAACATGGACTTAATCAAGTGATTTTGCAAGGTTGATCTTGTAGGATAACTGACTTCATCAGTCGGTCCATCCCCCAAAAAGAGAAAAAAGAAGAAAAGAGAGAAAAAAGGAAACAAAAGGGAAAGAAAGAAAAACAAAAATTCAAAAACAAAACAAAACAAAACGAACGAAAAGCAAAAAGAAAGGAAAACGAACAGGACTAAAGTAAACGAGACAAAGAACTAAAAAACATAACGACTCACAAAATACGGATAAAAATATGGATTTTTGTTCATAGAAAGAATAGAAAGTAGATCAAAAACAGATGGCAAAGTTGGGGGAAAAAGTTCATAGCGTACCGTTGACATAAAATATATATTGGAATCAAAAATTCGGAAATAACATTTCAGCAGTTGTGAGATCTAAGATTTCAGAAATAAATATTCGTGGAAGGACATTTAAAACTAAGGTCTCTTTCTCTCAATACTTTCATTTCCTATAATTTTGCTAAATAATTTCTGCTGTTTTTTAAGTTTACTTTTACTGAATTGTAAGTCATTGAGGGTATATAAGTTAGTGTTGAAAAATACACTGGGCTATTTTCCGGATAATTCGTTTCTCTATCAATAAACGTTAACGAAAATAGTCCCTAATTAACCCTAGCTTTCGTTAAAGAAAAATCTTAGTTATTAATCTTAAAAATGTGAATACACCTTTTTTGAATGATGCAAAACTGATCTGAACTGCTTTTGTCATGACAACCGAAAGTTATTCGATGCGGTGAAATTATTCGATTTCTGCAAAGAATTCCTTTTTAAATCAACCAAAACTAGGCCTTATATAATCTACTGTAAGTGAAACTACCTCTTTATAAATATACCGAGAACAAATACTCACCGTTAAGGGACGCATTTTCTGTATCTTACGCCGTAGAAGGTGTTGAATTGATCGAGCGGCACGACCTCGTTATCTCAGTGACGATCGTACGACCAGAAGATTAGAGGCGGTTGCTGCAACGTCAGTGATTTCAGCTCGAGTTATGTTAATAGAGTGTAGTTTATATATACAGTGCTAATAGTTTGTTAGTTGGATATCCTTTTTCTTTTGAAGCTTTGTTTGACTCTCTTTGTTTTCTACATTTCCTTTGAATATTTGAATTCTAATGGCAATTTGTCAACGTAAATATGCTACTAGGAAAACATATGCTTCATTATCTTTACGCTAACATATCATATTGCTTGGCACGAGACCGATGTGTGACATACAAAATAAATTTCACATTCCAGTTACGCCGATTTTGTATGTAGAAAACTTTGGTTAGTTTGGACGTCGCTTTCTGCAGCTACTGTTGTTTTTGTTGCTTACTTAATGCTGTTGATTTGTTGTTATTGTAGCTAGTGCTGAATCTGAGGCTGCTTATACACCTTCTTGTAAGAAGGTTGTCATACGAGAATAGAACATAAGTAATTTAGTGAGAAAGGAATACATTAAAAGACAAAAGAAAAAGTTCAGCTTCAGTGATCTTCTTTTGTTTTTTAATATAATTCCTATCCCACTAAATCACTTATGTTCTATTTTCGTATGACAACGTTCTTGCAAGTAGTCGTATGTGTACATGTATTGATTTTAGTGTATTTAGTGTTTTTTTGTTGTTGTTTTTAGTTTATTTTGAAAGTTCCTACGACACATCTGATAATATTCTCGGTGATTTCTACATAAGGTGAGCTGTTCAATGACCACAAAAATATTACAGTTTGAGTGACGGGCCTTGAAGTTACAAAGGTTTGTCCTCGTCGTATGCTAATGAGTCATGTGACGTCACGAGATTCATTATTTTTCCCCTTCCACATATAAAACTTACAGTCTAAACGGCTCAAGCTTACTCCCTAGATTCCATTAATAATTTCATTATTTGAATATTGAATATTTATTACTCTTTCTGAGAATACGAGGACTCAGGATTCAAAATAATAACCGATTCAAGACTCGAATTCTGATTGGATTATTCCATATAAGGAACGATATATTGTAATCAGAATTCGTATTCTCAATATGAAACTGGGCAAAGCTACGATACACTAGTTTCCGACGCAGTTTGTATAACGTAAAAAACTGTTGCAAGTGCCATACCTAATGTGAAACAATAAACAAATACTAAGTGTCGAGTATAATGTGTGGTAGGAACAACATACATCATATTTAATACGGAATTGCCTATTCAATTGCCTTATGAATTATGATATAACGACTGAAACAAAGTAAGTTTCAATTCGAGTTAGCCCCACACTAGTAACTTTAATCATGCCAGCTAGAGGATATTTCAAGTGAATGTTAACATGAACTGATTAAATATATTAGTGGACGACTCAAGCACACTGAACCGTCATATTTGGTACTCGTTCAAATCTTGCGTAATGATTAGTTTACCTGTGATTCTAAGTGTCGGGCTGTCGTTCGGTTATTTCAATTTACTGCTTGTATGAACTAAAATAAAGTTATATTTAAACCCCCCAAAAAAAACATTAAAAAAGGTTCAGCTGATACTTTGCTGTGCCCTTCGATCAGCACACTGGGGTTGTTTCAGAATCGAAAAAAAAAGTCTATTCGGGAATTTTAATTTTGCAATGCCAAATGGGAGCTACACACGGCTGACGTTTTGTTTGATGTAGTAAAGGTTATAAACCGTTACCTTGGTAGATATGAGAACGAGGTGAAGATGAGGGTTGATATATATCGTATCCACAGAGGTATGCTGTGTATATAAACGCCCTATATCATCGTTGGGAAAATGTTTTTAACACGGTATTGACTGAACTAGATATCAACCTGGACCTTCTTTTGTTTAATAAAATTGGGTGAATATGAAGGAGAAAGACTGTCAGTGAACAAAAGAAACTGACTCAATGATGGTATAACTAATATAAGGTGGAAATCTTTCGTCATCGCCAACCAATATGGTGGCTATGACGTCATGTGCACCCAGAGGATAGCAAGGCTGTAAGTTGCTGCTCGAGTCGACACAAATTTCAAATTTTGCTTTGGAATGACTTCTACACCGGTGTGTTTTATAAACTGATAAAAGGAGAGCATGGGCGGCGATGATTATACAGATATAATCATCTAAATTTATATTTAAGCTAAACAAATACAGTATATGATGGGTTATTGTCAGCCTATGCCATTAAAAATCACTTTCATCTTGACATTTCTCCCAATGACGCAAATCAGGATAAACAAAAAGGCCACACTTGTAAAAGCCAGTAGAAATTCCCACAAAAAATATACGTGTGCTCTAAACTCTAAGAATATGAACGAATAAGGACCATGGCGCTTGTCAAGCGCTCTTCAACCCAGAACTTTTGAAGTATTTTATGTTACAAGCTTCGAGATAAACCCTAATGGCGTTTCATACCTTAACTACCATACTTTAATATATAATATATATCATAACAAAAATTATTATAACAAAAGAGCTACCGAAAAGGATTCTGGAATTGTAAGTATAAATAAACGTCATCATACTTGAGGATAAGAAGGGTTTTGTGTGTGTGTGTTTGTGTTTTACAAATTAATACCTGAGGTTTTTCTCGCGAAAAAAAAAATCGCTTACGACTATGCTTTTCTAGTGATTAGTTGGAGCACTTGATAGGCAAAAAGGAGGTCGCTAGTTCAAATCCCACCTGGAGCTCAGATATTTTCCAAGAAAGATTTATCTTGACGAAAAAATCATTCCAGTCTCTGAGGTTTATAACGGATCATCACTACGTACCGGATATTTGGTGACCGCCTTCTAAGTACCCAGTTTCTTATCCACCGTTTTTACCATTAGAGCAATATTTATTTTTTTCTAACTTCTCCTGTTTGCGCACTAACATCAGAGGTCGATACGAAGCATTTAAATTATTACAAATTATCGAAAGCATTTTGACAACTCCCCATGCACATATTTAGGAAAGAATTGTTCATAAAAAAAGAAGAAAAAAGTATTAAAGCTCCTATATTAGAAGTTGTTGAGCTTATGATATTTCTTGACATTTTTTCATGAATTAAAAAATATAAGTTTATTTTTATATGATATCTTAGATTTTCCAAGTCAAGAGTTTTCAAGTCGCTTAACTAAGTCGCTTATTCAAATAAGTATAAAACCTACTAGAACTGAAACTTTGATCGAGAAGTCTGGTTCTCCGAGAAAATAGAATGATTTTTTGGGCTAAAGTTTTTGAGATTCTTACAACGTTTTTATCCTGAATAAAAATCCTTGAATAAAACATTTAAAAAGATATGTTGCTTACCGAGTGCCGCCTTAAAATTCACTACATTAAAACGTTAAATTAAAAAAAGAAAAAAATGTAAAAAAATTAATGCAAAACAATTCTTAATAAAGTAATTAAGATATATATACATTAGAATTATTAGTTAAAAATTATTCAATTATCAATTTAAAATTAAAAAATTAAAACGTAAAACATTTAGACATACCAACAACTCTGTCCACAGCGAACGTTTCCTGTAGCATTCACGAACTATGAATGGAGACCACCTTTAGCTTGAGCGTCTTTAACTGCTGCCTGTCAACTCGAAGATAAGACATGTTTGATGCATAAGATAGCTGCTATATTAATAATAGTCATTTTACTGGCTATGTACATGTTTAATTGAAAAGTCTTTTTTGTGACCTGTCACAAGAAAATTGTCAAAAAGTGACGTGATAACTGCGTTTTTAATTTGGAGCTTTCATATAGGAACCGAATATATATTGTTTGTTTTGTTCATTACAAATAGTCCTATATATATATATATATATATATATATATATAGATTTATAAATATACTGAACAGAAAAATAGTATAATCGAAAAAAAGAATATGCGACTATAATGCGACATTTTACATTAGAAACAATGAAACACGACTAAAATTTTTAATGGACTTGTTGATCAGTGATGTTGACATGCGTGGAATAACAGAACAGTCATCCTTCAATAAACGCGCACTGAGCTTATCGAGAACCACAGTTAGCCTTCTTTGGTTGAAGATTTGCTACGGTTTTAGAAACGAATCCCAGATCAATAGAAACCACGTGTATTTGGAGATATGCGTTGCTCGCTGTGAAAAAGGCTGTAGATGTTTTTTTGCCAATGGATGCATAATAAATATATTTGTTATATAATAAATGTCAAAGTCCATTTTTCTCGTATTTTTATGGACTAGAGGATATCACGCGGACGTAAACAAAATTTGATGTTTCTCCGACAGCTGATCTCAGCGGGCAATGATGCGTTGTTGACCGGTAATAACTTTACCGGAAGTGACTTTCTCGGAAATATAAGTTTTTCCAAGTTTTAAAAATTTAAGTACTCCGCCAGAATTTGGGTAGGGGTGTTCCGCTGGGATTCTGAAAGGGGAACCCTGTTTATGACAAAAACAAATGTGTAGACCCTGTTCATGACAAATATTATAATTAATTGCACTGAGTTCCCGTTCCAATTATCATGTCATCTCGCGTATCGTTTTTTTAAGACCATAATAACCAGTTTCAGTCAATATGAAAGTAGAAACAATGAATATGACAGGAAACTCAGGAACTGGAACTTGGAACTGGAGTGAAATTTTTGCATACCCTGTTTATGACAAGAAGCTCGAAAAACCATACCCTATTCTGCGGATCATCCCCGTATAGTCCATATATGGGAGTTCCCCCCCCCCCCCCCCCCTCCCGGGCAAACAAAGTATCTGGTGCTTGAAATCCCATGACGTGATACTTGATTCCCGTTTGCCTATTACATAACGTATCAAAAGTCTTGTCAGAGGATTTGTCTTCTGCACAAAAAAATTGTTTCTTACGATACATAAAGCTCCGATCCAAAAACGACGCAGTAATGAACTTTGTTCATAACAATAGCTATGTTCAAGGGTTCAAGATTTATCTTAAAAAATCTAACCAAAGAGAAGCCGATATTTCCTGTCTACAGCAACACATTCCAGCAGAAGTACAAAAGCTAGAACTTTGTAAAGGCAGTCCGCAGTTCAGCATACTCAGTATTGGGGCTGGAGATGGTTTTATTGATAAAGAAATACTGAAGTTTGTACAAGAAGGATATCTGAACGCAGATGACAAACAGTTGCAAGAAGTTGAGTTCCTGAATACAGCAGTTGAACCAAATACTGCGCTCATTGGCCATTACAAAGAATCCATTGAAATGCAATCTGATGAGACAAAAGGTCTTTCAAATCAAAGATCTGTTAAGTTTGATCTCAAACCGATGTCATTCGAGGAATACGCAAAAAGTAAACACGATCAAAACCTTGGTCAAAACCAATATGACCTGGTCCATGCCATACACAGTCTATACTATGTGGACAGTATAGAGTCTACATTGAAGCATTGCTATCACAACGAACTGGGAGAGAAAGGATTGATTGTATGTCTGCTTGGAACAAAGTCTCATTTCGTTATTTTAACCAAATTTATCTTAAAGAAATTTCGACCTGAATATGGAAAACCTTTAACCAATACTGCTGAAGATGTCATACGCGTAGCAGAAAAGAATGGCATGAAGTACAAAAAGGTGGTTGTTGCTTACCCGGTTGACGTGACAAGCGTTTTCGACCAACGTTCTGAGGAAGGAGGTCATCTGCTTGACTTTTGTACACTTGAAGATAATTATCGTCAAACAGCCGACCCAGAAGAGCTCAAGGAGATTTTGAAGATGTTTCAAGAAAATTCTACTGAAGATTGTAATGGAAGGATGATTGTAAATGCAACTAACGAACTTATATTTATTTATAAGGCTCCATGAAGGGACTTGGTAGGAGTGAGCCGCGCTAGCTTGGATCAAGCGTCCTCGGCTGAAAGTGAATAATGGCGATTGCTAGGTAGACATTAAAATTAGTATAAGCGTGTATCTGGGGTGCTTACTTTAAATGATTCTTCCTTGTCGTTCATTGATCTTACGTGATTCAAAAGCTCCTCAATCATAACTGGTGCTTATCATCGTCCTTTTCTTTTAATAACAACCTCTGATAAATGCCTGTATATGCTTGCACTAACAGTTGGTTTCGAGTCAAATCTTTAAAATAACTCATCCCGCAAAAATGCTTAATATAAAGATGTGATGGACACTCTGTACGTAAGCAGTTCAAACAAGTTAAATTCACAAATCTGTCTTTTAGTGCCTGGGAGAGTTTGCTAAAGATACATCAGATTCTCTCGATATGCTAAAATATTTTTTAAAAGGTTTTGATGAAAAGCATGTAAAATATGTTGTCAGAAACATTACTAACATTGCCATAAGAACAACTTATTTCATTTTGTGAAGTATTTAATATTAGCCTTGTTAATATCTATTCTCCATTTGCCTTCTATTGTCATCGTAATTATCATTCGAATTATATACAAAAATTAATAAATGTTTAATCAAAGTAGAAGATTGTTGTTGTTCCAAATATATAACAAAGGAAAAAAAAAAAAAAAAACAAGAAAAAAAAAACAGTTACAGTACGGATACTCTAAATGTTTTTTTTTGTTGACATTTTTTCAACATTTTTCAAACTTTATTTAATGCGTTATCCAATCACGACAATCGTTAGGAGTTCTATTTTTAGCTTTCTCATGGGAACTACTGAAAAACTAAATCACATCAATTATATCGTGTGTTCTGATTGGATGATGCCTAAAAAGTTGTTTCATTCCTTTTAAGAAGGAGATCGCTGATTAGATAGTTGTAAAAATGTAGAACAAATTTCAAAAAAACCTCGAAGTGTTTATATGGTTAGAGTGTCCGCACAATCTCGTACCCAGAGCCCTTATTTCTTACTGCGCATGCTCGACGAAATAATTGGGCTCTGGAAAACTCCAATCTCGTACCCAGAGCCCTTATTTCTTACTGCGCATGCTCGACGAAATAAATGGACTCTGGAAAACTCCAATATTTCCTATACTGTGATTGGTTCTCGAGAACAAAGGAAGATACCGGAAGTAAAATTACAGTACTAGGGAAAATAAACAAAATGAATTTACCCAGTCTGTCATAATGCGCATGTGCGAGAAACCTAGAGTCTGGGTCTTCCGGTTTGGAGTTTTCCAGAGCCCAATTAGTTCGTCGAGTATGCGCAGTAAGAAATAAGGGCTCTGGGTACGAGATTGGGAAAACTCCAAACCGGAAGACCCAGATTCTGAGTTTCTCGCACATGCGCATTATGACAGACTAGGTAAATTCAAAATGGCGGACGATGTTCAACGAGCATGTGAATTTGCGCTTGGAAAATTAGGTTTTCAGTTAAATTAACTCTGAAAATATCTATTGGGTGGACATGAATACAATTTCCATTACAAAACCGGCACAACTTTGAAAAATCCGGCCCTACAGCCTTTTTTTGGTGTACTTAATTCGAGACGCCATCTTGCTTATTTTCCCTAGTACTGTAATTTTTACTTCCGGCATCTTTCTTTGTTCTCGAGAAGCAATCACAGCACAGGAAATATTGGAGTTTTCAAGAGCCCAATTAGTTCGTCGAGCATGCACAGTAAGAAATAAGGGCTCTGGGTACGAGATTGGTGTCCGCACTGTAAACAATCTATAGAACAAGTCACAATAGATATATTAAAAGAGCATCATATATCCATGGGCGCTAGGGCAAAAAATTGGTGTTTTTTTAGCCGTTAGACTCTGTTATATTGGTGTTTTTTAAACGTTAGAAACCGTTTAAACTGATACGTATCTGTACTGCTATGTACTGGCTTGATTTGTTCAGTTTTCCCGTCTATATACGCCAAAAATATTGTTGTGACCAACGGTTCAATCGTACATAACGAACTACTGTATCCTATACCTGCCTCGTGACCGCTTACTAGCGTACGCGTCGGTTAATAAGTTAATAAGTTAATCCAAATCCCCTAGAATAACCAAGAATGAACAGGGGTAGGAAAGGAAAGGCCAATCTATTGTTCTCTCGTCTGCTCGTATAATAGGATTAAAGTGAAAGGTACGGTGGCAATTTGTTTACTCAGCGATGACAGACGTGTAACCAACGAAACCTTACGAACCAACTTCGGATCTAGCCGAACTGGCCTCGGCTAAACTCGAGCCCCGACTTACTTGTTAAATAAGAAACAGTTTTAAAACGCAGTTCCATTCAAACTGATATCCAAAAACTTCAAGAATCATTAATAACAATTGTACCTTCTCTTAGTATCATGGCTGTCCGCTGTATTCCTAGTAATTCCTAGTAAAAGCGATTGCTGCGGAATACAATTTTGCATCTCGAGCGAATGGATCTAACGGTCGTCTGCATGCGGTTGGGATTTCCAAACAGATATTGGATTAGCGCTTATACTTATGATCCTATTTCAAAATTAGTACCATATGTCTGGAATCTTTTCGATACAAAGAATGTCTTAAAAATAACTTTTATTATATTATTGGTAATCGTTCAAAATTATCAAGAACGTCCTGGGAACCGAAATATCAATTACAACGCGGATTAGAGAAGCATTATCTAACACAACACGTGAACGTTGTAAAAGGTCTTGGTTATTCTAGGGGATTTGGATTAACTTATTAACTTATTAACCGACGCGTACGCTTACGTAAGCGGTCACGAGGCAGGTATAGGATACAGTAGTTCGTTATGTACGATTGAACCGTTGGTCACAACAATATTTTTGGCGTATATAGACGGGAAAACTGAACAAATCAAGCCAGCACATAGCAGTACAGATACGTAACAGTTTAAACAGTTTCTAACGTTTAAAAAACACCAATATAACAGAGTCTAACGACAAAAAAAATCACCAATTTTGCCCTAGCGCCCTTGATATATCATATTATTATACCCTGGAGATAACCTACAAATCTCTTATTTTTTTTCTAGAAGATAGGAATGAACGCCTACTTTGTGGCCAAAAAAGGTTGTAAAAATCTTAAACAAAACTCTTAAGCTAAATCGTCATGTGGCTCGATATTAACCGAGCAGTTTTGCACACATGATTGACGACAATATAGCCTAATGACTATTAATAAGTGTTGACGTTATTACCACTGATCTAAATAAATGGCCAGTGTTCATTTCAAGGGACTGACAAACTTATCTGATATTATTTTAATAATGTGCTAGCACAATCAATAACATAATCGATACACTGTTAACTAAGTTATTCCTCAAACCCAAAATGGCGGAACCCATTGATTCCGAACCCTGTGTCAAACATAGCGTTGTTCGGGATTTATATAATTTTATTTGGTATGTAAAGTAAAGTAGGAAGTCATATATAGCTCAGTACTGGTACATAGTGGCCACAAAGCGTAAAGCATTCCGTGACGACCCTTAGAGCCCTTATTTGGTATGTAAAGTAAAGTAGGAAGTCATATATAGCTCAGTACTGGTACATAGTGGCCACAAAGCGTAAAGCATTCCGTGACGACCCTTAGAGCGTCTACGTGGGGGTGTTGCTAAACACCGAAACACCGAAACACCGAAACAGTACCAAAACAAAACACCAGTGTACAAATACTTTTCAATATAACAGTTAAAAGTAGTAGATCAATGAATCTTTTGATTTTGAGAGCAACTGACATCATTTAAGACCAGTTTACAATGTTTTAAGAATCGTATATCTGGAAAGTTTTATGTCATCACCTTGCACACATTGCGGGCGGCCACACGGGAGCCTGGCTTTATATTGCTGGTGGTGATGGATATGATATATTTATACATATATTTAGCAGATTTGTGTAGTTTGAATCATAAATATTGAACAATGATTTAAGCTTTTTACCGCGCGCGAATCACGGGACATTTGCTTTGGACGAATCATGTAAAACGATACTTTTAAATTCAATTGTGCTTCAGTTCTGTAATGTTCGGCGCGTAACTTGTTTACATGTTTCTTGGGTCCATCTGATGATTTTGTGTTAGCCCAAGAGCAAAATTAACTGCTCATTTTTCTTACAGCGAGGACCCTCATCAGTTTAGTTTTTTTAAAGTAATTAATCTATGGAATAGGTCACGGTCACTCTGTCACGTTGCTCTATTTAGGTCTCAGTCACGTTTTAATCCCAGTTATCGGATTATGACAGTACAGAGTGATGACATAAAACTTTCCAGATATACGATTCTTAAAACATTGTAAACTGGTCTTAAATGATGTCAGTTGCTCTCAAAATCAAAAGATTCATTGATCTACTACTTTTAACTATTATATTGAAAAGTATTTGTACACTGGTGTTTCGTTTTGGTACTGTTTCGGTGTTTCGGTGTTTCGGTGTTTCGGTGTTTAGCAACACCCTTGTTTATGGTTTATGAAGTTTTATAAATAAATATAAGTTCGTTAGTTGCATTTACAATCATCCTTCCATTACAATCTTCAGTAGAATTTTCTTGAAACATGTTCAAAATCTCCTTGAGCTCATCTGGGTCGGCTGTTTGACGAAAATTCACTTCATGTGTACAAAAGTCAAGCAGATGACCTCCTTGCTCAGAACTTTCATCGAAAACGCTTGTCACGTCAACGGAGAAAGGAACAACCACCTTTTCATACTTCATTGAATTCTTTTCAGCAAAGTGTATGAAATTTGCAGCTGCATTCCTGCAGTGCTTTCCTTGGCATTTAGAACGAAATTTTTCCAAGATTTTACCTGTTGCTGTTGGTAAATTGGAATTGTCTCCAAGCAGGCATACAATCAATCCTTTCTCTGCCAGTTCGTTGTGATAGCAGTGCTTCAATGTAGACTCCATGCTGTCCACATAGTATAGACTGTGTATGGCATGGACCAGGTCATATTGGTTTTGACCCAGGTTTTGATCGCGTTTACTCTTTGCGTATTCCTCGAATGACATCGGTTTGAGATCAAACTTAACTGACCTTTGATTTGAAGGACCTTTTGCCACGTCAGATGGCCTTTCAATGGATTCTTTGTATTGGCAGAGGAACGCAGTATTTGGTTCAACTGCTGTATTCAGGATCTCAACTTCTTGCAACTGTTTGTCGCCTGCATTCAGATATCCTTCTTGAACAATCTTCAGTATTTCCTGATCAATAAAGCCATCACCAGCTCCAATACTGAGTATGTTAAATCTTGGCTTGTTTTTACCAAGTTGTAGCCTTTGTAATGCAGTTGGGATGTGTTGCTGTAGACAAGCGAGGTAGTTTTGTTGCTGATCCGTTGCATTATGATAAGCTTTGTAACCAAGTGCATAGCTATCTATCAAAGTCAAGTCGGTTACTTCTGCCATGATCATTTATTTAATGATTTTACAGGACCATAAGAATTCGGTTAATTCGTTCTTAAATGGCGTTTGTCGTGCGTCGTCAAAACGGGTGGACCCCCAAATTTGGGCCCCTATATGGACCCCTTTCGGGACCCCCATATGTGGAAATTAAAGATTTTTTGATGGAATTCAAAAACGTAAAATGCAAAAGCAAAGAATATCACTAATACGAGTGTAAAAAATAGAAAGAAACTAGAGATTATAGATCATTCTCATGAGAGCCTCGTTTCCATGGTATAAGTCACGTGATCGCATTTTCCACATAAAAGTGCATGAAAAGTTTCTAAATAGCTATTTCTGCATTGTGACTCAATATGGTGACGATACATTAAAATGCAATAGGTATAAAGGGCATTTTAATATGTAGCCTCGTTTCCATGCTGAGATACTACAGGACGATTTTCAACCCCCCCTAAAACACGTCGGTGCGACTTATAAAGTTGCCGACAAATTTTTTCATGTTCCTTAAGGTCCCTTTAACACATCTAGACTAGTGGCTTGCTTTCAGCACGAAATTCCCACGGGACCTTATTTCACGACATTTGCTCCCTGACTATAGGGCGTGCAGGCCCTCCCAGTTCCTAACAAAATAAGTAAATACAAACTACTGAAATACGGCGAACCAAATAGCATAAGCAGATAACGAACGAAAACAAAACGAAAAATACTTACAAATACATTTGTCTTACGCCATGAAGAAAAAAGACACTTACGAGAGAACAAAGAAACGTTCTCTAAACCAAGTAGGTCCTCGCACCTACCGATACTTGCAACTGAACACAAATCCAACCAAACGCAAGTACTTAACTAAATATGAATACATTAATACACTGCACGAGAACACGAAACTATGCGAACAATATACTTAAGAACAATGGAAAGGAAAAGCGCCCTTTGGACGTAACAGTCACTAAAAGATGTATCTTTTACAAGTCCTTTGAGGTATCAGGGTACCCCAAAATTGATATGAAAGATTGATTTTTAGGTTTTTACGTTTTGCGAGAGAATACGCAATAAGCTATCATTTTCCAAAACTTATTTTCCAATAGCGTTTTTTAATAGCGAGAAATAAGCGAAAAACCACTTTTTAGGTTTATTAGTTTTTGATTTATCGTTTACTTCACTTGTCAACGATCTGTCGTTACGTCTCTATCAGCCACTGTTGTTACTTTGGACGCTTTTGGACCTTCGTCAGTTTTCATTTCTTGCTGTTTGCTTACTTTTCTCTAGTAGTTAGGCGTAAACTTTAAGAATAATAAGTATGTTTTGAGCGAAAAAACCCTCTGAACTTGAATAATTGCAATCAATGATTAAAAAACACCACTGAGCGGTAATGAATAACAAAGTTCAGTTTTTCTTCAAAAGTGTGTCTACATTTATTCAGCTTTCAGAAAATGTATACTTTGTTGAGGTTTCGATTAAAAGGTTTTGCGCTATTAAGAGTTGAATGCACACTGGTCGCTATGGGTACCCTGATACCTTAATTTCATATGCATTGAAGGGTTTTAAGGCAGTCCAATAAAAATAAGTACGCTCAAAACTATTTTCGCTCACGGCTGTTGGTTGATTATTCACGCTTGCTTGACTTCCGTGTTATTCCTTGTCGCGTGCTGTTAGTACTTAAAAAATTGCTGTTAGTTATGGAAAAATAATTTTTAACCGAGAAAACCCTGTGAAGGTTGAAAGTAACCTTAAGATATTTAATTGCGGTCAAAATTTAGTCAAATTTGAAAAAAACAAATCAATATATAAATATTTGACTTTAAGACCCCGCAATTATTTGAGATCACTTTGATTTTTCGGTCTGCTAGCCATCGCAACTTCGAATCTACTTAGATTCCTTTCTAAAATTTATAAAATCTCACGGATTGCAGAAAGTGACTATTGAAGAAGGGCAAAGGTATTATGAGCTTCCTGTGTTGAGCTTTCTCCTTATATGGATCAGATCAGTCCCGTAACCGACCGAAAGTAAGCACTTATTCCTCACCCAAAGATGGTGCCTTCAAGAGAGCCAATCGTAAAGAAAAAAACAGGAGAGCCGGTTATACAAGTTTAAAATTAGAGTTGTTTGTATATATTCATCAAGCCTTTGCCATAACGCAGGTTTTTGTATCTCTAATTTGCTTTTTTAAAAGGCAGTTTTAATTGCAGGTGTTCAAGTTAGACAGATATCAGTGCCCTGAGTTAAATATTGGGGAAGTCAAAGATAATGTAGTGTCAGTGCGATTGCCTCTTTTCTCTGGATCCTTTCGGTCCGATCTTGGGGAATCGGGATCAAGTTTGATTAACAATTAAAACAGCTTTTTTTGTGTTTCCGTTCAGTAATAAAGCATGCATGTGAAGAGAGTACGAAAGAAGTGTAAGGAGTTGGTTCGTGCATCTCACACTTCTTGAGTTACGGCGCTTCCTAAGCGCTTTATTACTGAGGCAGGGCACGTAAAAAGCTGTTTTAATCGTTTTATTAGATCGTTACTAATTTTGTTTCGGTATTGAATTTATTTACGCAAAAAGAAAGACGGTCACAGGATCTAACTAGCAGGAATTCGCGCGCGCGGATGGCGTCAGCCCTGTGATCCGTTCACTATAATAAAGCACAATTTTTGACCAATCAGCGAGCACGTACTATCCTAACTATATAATAAATATTAGATACATGGATTGATTCGAATGCTTTCTCTACTGGTTCTCAAGCCCTACTCAAACCCTAGCGAATACGCAGAATTCTCATTCGATCTGTCAGTTCCCTTGTCCTGACTTTGATCAGCCAGTTGTTCAGCTTAGAGATTGTTCAATAGTGTCGATCTGTGAGTTATCTGTGTCTTATCTTTGATCAACTCAGAACTTGTTCGATAAAAATAGTTTATAGGTAAAATCATCTCACAGGTGGCATTCGAGAATTAGTATACTGATGTTTGATGCTTGGGTTCAAAACTTCTGAATGTTCAAATTTCATTATGAAAACGGAATTGCACCCAATTGCAGCTTCTTTACGTACATGACGACTGCTTATTTTTCAGCTTTACTTGCAACTGCAATCGATAAAACAGGAGCTGTGTTGCTATGGTGTCGGTTTATCAGTTGTCTTATCCTCACTGGAATCAGACCAAGTAAAGGAACCTTAAATTCTTTATTGGAAAACGTATAGAGAGCCCAGTTCAATGCAGAATTAAAATAAGAAAGCCATTTCGCAAACAACTCGATGTACTGTTTATAGGGATATGAGCCAGAAAAAGTGGCATCAGCAATGTGATACGTAAAAAAAGGAAGGCAGAATATCGCGAAAGCACCAAGCAGAAAGCTGATTGTTCTTTTGGCTTTGCTGTTTCTGCTTTCTCTTAATTTCCTGACGGCATTACTGGTAGTGGTGGAAGGTAGTTCTTGATGGTGCACCTTTTGGGATTGCATTTTAGCTATGCCAAGAATACGGATATAAGATACACAGCAAACGATGAAAGGCAGCACAATGTTCATGATCAAAATCAGGACTGAAAATTCAATAGAAGAAACTTTAAATATAATGCATTTGTTCGGAAAACGCTGGTCAGAGATTCTGTAAAACAACACAGCACTTCCAAAACTAAACACCCATAAACAACTTGCAAAAACGCACGCGGTTCTTATTGTGAAGTGAATTTCTTGTTGTAAAGGTTTTTTTATAGTCAGATATCGCTCGACGCTCATGGCAGATAGGCTAAAGATCGATACGGTGCCAAACCAGACATACAGCGACTGCCAAGCTTTACACATTTCTTCTCCCAAATGCCAATGAGGATGTTGTAGAAGAAAAACGACTTCTAAAGGGAAAACTAGAACTGCAAAGAGCGTGTCGGCGGAACACAAAGTCATGAAGAAGACATTGCTTGCTTTCCTGAGTGAGCTATTTTTGAAAAACACAACAAAAACCAGAAAATTGCCCACTAGTGTCGAAACACTGTTTAGTAGAGTAAAAGAGATTCCAAGGCTTTTGAACCAAAGAGATAACGATTTTTCATTCGACGATGGAAAAACAATCGACTTATTAGAAAAAGATGAGTTTGCCATGACTGGTAAAGAGCGATGAACTAGAGCGGGAAGCTTTCTTTAAGTCAGTGTAACTTTCCCCACGAAGAAGTATACGTACACTCTCTCAGCTCGCTGAGAGAAGTGTAATAGAGATGTTAATTTACCAGCTGTCCTTGCCAAAAATACAAATGACTCTCAAAACTAGTTTGTTCAAGATACGAGCCGGTATTATTAAACACTTGCCATGACTCCAAGCATGATAGAATTATCGAGAGCTAAAAAATTAAGAACGCAGATGTTTCTTTAACAGAGACCAATGTCAAACATTATGCTTATCAATTATTTTTTTTTCAATTTTTTTTCACCATTTTGAAATTAATCACTTCAATTCAATTCAAAAAACTAAAACCGATTAAGCAGAGCTCAAATCGATGCTTCTATTCTTTCCCTCCAGAGCTATTGATTTTAATACCTAGTTCTTAATATTTTTTTCTCTTATTAAACATTCATTGTCAATGAGGGAAAAAACAGAACAACAATGAGAACCGGATACGTTTGTATTTTGCGTTACTAAATGATTTTATAATTTTACTGCATTTAGTTAAAAAAGTCATTGGGTAGTAATTAAAAAATGGTGAGTAAACTATCAAAACTGAATATGTCACAGCCGCAAATGATTACTAAGGCTTTCACTCTTTTTTTTTTTTTTTTTTTTTTTCTTAAAACATTATTTCCTAGTTAACTTTCCTTTATTATTTCCTATTCCCTTCCATTTCCTTTCCTTCACTTTTCTCTCGCCATCCATTTCTTTTTTACCTACCTTCTTTCTTTCTCCTCTTTAATTTTACTTGACCTTTTATTTAAATTTAGCAATATTACAAAGAACAAATATACCAAAATCGAAGCGGTCAATTTAAATTAAACTCCTGTATTAATAACTTTCCTCTTACCCCCTGACATGTACAGCTTCCCACGTACAGCTTGTCAGGAAAGGTATTTACTATACATTAGTGATTATAATCCGAAGCGTGTATGGCTCTGTTTACCATTCACAAATCTCCTTCCCGGCATGAAACCGCTATGTGCGTAGTACAAGTTGACTCCACTTTTTTAGCTGTTCATCTATTAATAATTCGTATCTATCTCAATGAGTATTACGTCTCTTTGCTGCATGTTCGTCACCTTTTTTTCTTTCTTTCTTCCTTCCTTCCTTCCCTTCTTCCATGCTAATCCTTCTCTCCGTTCGTTAATCGCTCGTTCGTTTGTTTGTTCTTTGTTTGTTTGTTTGTTTTTTTCTTTCTTCCTTCCTTCCTTCCTTCTTTCCGTTCGTTCGTTCGTTCGTTTAATCGTTCGTTCTTTCGTTCGTTTTTTCTTTCTTTATCCTTCCTTCCTTTCGTTCGTCAATAATCGAACGTTCGTTCGTTCTTTCTTTCTTTCTTTCTTTCTTCCTTCCTTCCTTGTCTTTAGTTCTTTCTTTCCCCGTATTGGCGGCTCTAAATCGCACTTTCTGTATCGCGATTCTCCTATTTTCCAATTCAAATAAAGGAAAAAACGAGGGACGTTATCCTGATTCTCTTGAGATTCTCCCTACCTAACATTAGTTTCCGGCCCTTACTATACACTGTGTAAGCCAGCCATTGGTAATATATATATTTAGGCACTGCCTAAAAGCGGAGCTCCCGATACGGAAGTCACAGGGAGAACAATTTGAATGAAACTGAAAGTTAAAAATAAGATAGGGGGGAAAATCTTCAATTATTTTTTATTCGAGATGAAGATAATTTCTCCCATAATAAAAACCATGCAGTGAAATCAAATCGAAATGCACTACATTGTTTTTTTGTTGTTTTGTTTAGCGCGAGTACATACTCTCACACTTAGGAATTTTGTACACAACTCACCACCACCCCCAGGGGCTAGTTTTGCTCTTGGAAGATTTTCAACAAATTTTTCCAAAAAAACGACAATTTTAGCTTTGCATCTCTTTTACTTAAAAAAAAACAAAAGATAACTACAGATAATTCAATACAATATCAAGTTCAGTGAAATTTACCTCGGATGTCTTTCATTGAAATCAAAAATCTGGAGATTTAGGACAAATCAAGACCCAAAAAAACAGACTTGGAGCAAAATATAAGCTTACTTTAAATAATTACGTCTTTTACAAAACGAGACGTTTTACATTCAGTTAAACTTGACAAGAACAACTGAGACAAAATAGAAAATAAAAGCAATGCAAAAAGACAATGCAAAATGACGAATTTCTTGGTCAGTAAATTGGCGTTTGTAAATGTTTTTGAATATTTTTTACGGCTTTTTTAAGTGAAAGTCTAGGTCTTTCTACAACAACATCTCTCAACAACACAAATTTAAGCTCATTTTTATAATCAGACTTGCTCGAATAGCTTAATAAACAGTTGAATATTTGGTCAGTGTAAATTTATATTTCATTAAATACTTAAAATATCTGTAGAAATAAAATTATTAAATGAAAGTCTTCGTTGTTTTGAAGATGGGAACCCGCGATAGGAGGCGAATCTTTCTTGAACGAAAAACATACGATAGTTGGTTAAAAACAACGTTTTACAACGTTAACCGAATTGCTAAAGATTTACAAAGCTAAATAAAGGACGAATATTTGTTGTAATATGCTCTTCATGTTATATTTACTCCAACATTAAAATAAATTAAGCTTATCTACAGAAATATTAAAAGTTTTGAGGGAAAGTCTTTGATTTGTCGATTCATCGAGAAAAAATGCTTGTTAAAAAATAATAAACGATTGTTTGCTAAACCACACATGCACCTGAATTCTTGAAGAACACTTCTTAATCCATCTTTGAATACATGAAAGTTTTTTCAATTGTCTTTGGTCTATAACTTGCCTTAAAGCGATTTTTTTCTGTGCATTTGAGAGTCGCCTTAGCTAGTAATTCTGCTTCAAATTCCTTTGTCTTTCACGCTCATTTTCTCTTTGTTCATTCGTGAAGTTTTGACTCAAATTCCTTTGTATTTCACGTTCATTTTCTCTTTGTTCATCCGTCAAGTTTTGCCTCATATTTCTTTTTCTTTCACGATCATATTCTCCTTGTTTATAATCGAAGTCCCGCCTGGATTTGCGTTCTCTATCTCTCTCTCTGCTTGCCGCTTTTCTTTGGTGAGTCCTTCGTCTTTGCTTTCCTTTTTCACGCCACCAGAGTTTTTCCTCTTTCGAAAAAACTCTTGATTCTGGCCTTTCTTTTTTGGCTTCATTCTCCTCTGAGCTTTCTTTCGACATATCGATTTCGGAAAGGGGTTCCATTGTAAATAGAGTAAATATAAATATAAGCTTGTGTTGTTATCTTTCGGTATTTCTATACGTGTGTAAAACGTTTTTTTTTTACAAAAGTTTAATAGCCGGATTTACCTTTCTTTATGTGTACCCGGATGTTGCAACGCGTCGATATTCCCGCCAAAAAAAAATCTAACCAGCCAATCGGAATGCTTGTGTACACGCCCGGACGGACGGACGGACGGACGTACGGACGGAAGTGACGTCAGCCAATCCATGAAAAATCAACTCGATAGTTTACCATCTTTTCTTAGGTATGGTGCTCCGCTCGCGCGGGCCTTCGGCCCGCGCGGGAGCTCCGCTAGAAAGTGGAAGAAGGTGTTTCTGTAAACTTTGTTTTCATCACTGAACAATCTACTATCATTATCCAAAAAGTTTAAACTTTAGATACAGTTTAAAAGAATCTTATTGTTTAAACTGTTTATGGCTGTTTTTTTCTCTGATTGTAATTCTAATTCATTTGAAATTTCATGCTCAAGTACGATATTCGACTGAAAGTAACTTACGATTTATTTTTTTGTTACTGCAGTAAAAAGGCTATTATGTTCGTCTAAAAGTTTACTTGGATTAGATTTAGCATTCTACTTTATAACACAAGTCGTCAAGAAAAGAATAACTGATTCTACAATTTCTTTGTCATTCAAACAACTCAGTCAAACTCAAATTTTCTTCGAAGTGTAATTTCGGAAAGAAAACAAATTTTGTACGATATTTTTACTTACCTGTAGCAGAAACTGCAAGTTATAAAGCTTGTAATTTCCCTTATCCTTGTACTACATCGCCAGGAAATAATTTGTGCCAAAAAAGTTGTAAAAGAGAAGAAAATGAATTTTTTGACAGAGGTGTTGACATTCCAACATGAACCAGGTTGTTGTGAATACCAAAAAGTGCTATTTTCGCTGTCAATCAAATGCTATGAGCCAATCACGCGCGGTAATTCTGAGACGACGATACGAGTTTATTATATTGACGGCTCTCTCTCTCCATCAAACTTATAGAAGTTATTTGGGTTATTTTTAATACTCTTTTTCAACTTTTATGACACAAATTATGTCCTGATGATGTGTTACCGAGGATAAGGGAAATTATAAGCTATGTATCTTGCACTTTCTGCTACAGGTGAGTGAAAAATATCGAACGAAATTTGTTTTTTTTCAAGCTACGCTTCGCAAATTTGAATTAGAAATTATTTGAATGCCAAAGAAATTGTAGACTCAGTTATTTTTTATTAACGAGTTGTGTTGCAAATTTTTAATACAATTATAATGAGCTTCTTAGAAAAAATAAGCTAACTTTGGTTGTGTAAACTCGAAAATGTTTACTTGATAAAGGCACATTGAGAAAATATACAATGCATTCATAGGACGTATCAAAGTATTATAAGAAAAAAAAACGCTTAACATGTGTAAACGGTTCAAGCAATGAAAATTTTATCAACTTCATATAAACCTTTCAATAAGGGTAGAGCAATAAGTTGATGAAAACAAAGCTTTCAAAATCGTCGAGCGTTTTTCTTGTACTTGGCAGAAACTGTTGCTATGAGAGGTGTTAGGTGGTGAGAATCTGAAACACATCAGCCTCGATCGTTTTCCCCGCTTTTTCCTTTATTTTTGAATAAAAACATAGTAGAATCGCGATACTTATGACTTATTGCGACTTTGAATCGCCAATGCAGGTTTTTATTGGGAGTGCTTGAAGAAAATATTTTTAAAAACCAACAGCCTGCATGAAGGTTTGTACGAGCCCGCGATAACCCATGGGGGCCGCTTTTTAGTGACAAATAGTTGATAGCATCTAAAATATAAACAAAATTCCAATTAACTTTCTAAATTAACCACGCAATTTAATTAAAATTAAAATATGGATTATTTATCCAATCGCAGTAGGCGCTTTTAAAATTATCGTTTAGATTGAATAACTGAACTCGTTCAATATTTTGGTAGAAACGTTGTCGAAGTCACACGACAGGGCTAAAAAACGTATGCGCATGTGCACAATTGACGAAAATTGGTCGTTTCTCGATCTCTGGCTCAGTTTTCTTTGTCGCTTGAGATCCCTGTGTTTTACACTCTGTCGCTCAATTTATTTACACGTACACCACAGGTAACCCGTGCTTTTAAATACTTACTGTTGTCTGAGTTTGTCGTTGATATATCTCAAATGTGAAACCTTGTTTGTTTGCTAATTTGCCGTACGAGTTGAGCAATTCACATGACTTTTCACCAGGAAAGCCATCAAACTGATAATTGAATGCCACGCAATGCGCGTGACGGAGACATTTATCTGCACACTGGAAATCAGTAATGACGTTGAAAATTGCAAACACGTGTCCATCCATTGCCGTATTGGGGTTTTTATAGTCCGTGTCGTAATGCTGCCTTAGAAATGAAAACGTGCATTGAGAAGGCCCTGGAGCTGCTGTAGATAAACACATAATAGAGTGGTAAGCTTGTATTAAAAAATCTGCTTAAAAGTTACGAATGCAACAAAAAGGGGGTATAAATTGGAATAAAGTAGAGAGTACGTCGAGGGAGGTTGTATAATGCTAGACTTTGTCTTTGTAGACTCCAGGCATTAAGATTCGACCTAAGGAATTACGATGTGTGAGTAAGCCACGCCTAAAATCAACCTAGAGTTTGCTTTAGAGTTTTGCTTTTATATTAGTCAAGGTTTCGTTTATCCATACAATGCGAAGAATATTTGAATTGAAAATAAATTGCTTGTTTGTGATCATTCCCAAGAGAATGAAATAACAAAAGACATGGCGGCCATGTTGGAGGATATGACAAAAGAGAGTAATGACAAGTCTTTTGTTAAATTCATCCAACATTGAAGCTGTGAAAACCATCAAACTATGTAATGGGGATTTTTTTAAATCTACTTATTCTATCATCACTCTATAATGCCATATAAGCAACTCTATGGTATTATTTCCACATTCTCTTTCCTGCCCAATTTAAAGATTAATTTGGATCGTTTTCATTTGCAATCCTTGGAGGCCGAAAATTATGACTTATGGAATCATTCTAGTATAGTTTGGGATGATATAATTAATCGACAATAGGACTACATGTCTGTCCAATTTAGAGATAGTGGACTTCAAAAAAAATCCTCTTACTGCCAAATTGGACTCGGCCTATAGGCCTCTTCCAATTTTGTCAGTCCTCGGATTTTTTTTCATCCAATTATTTCCAAATTGGACAGCATGTAGTCCTATTACCTATACTAAAAATACAGTACATACGTAATAGGCTTTTCACATGATGCTAATGCCAAGGTGCTTCGCAAATTTGTTATCTTTTTCAAATCTGTATTGCCTGTCTGAGCAATATATTTGGTGCTAATAAGTCTTTTGCATGACATAACTGGCATTAATATTGGAACTTATCTATTCAAAAGAATTTGCTGGTTTGCTAATGTCATATCCAATAAAAACCTTTGAAATTGGGCCTTTTTTTTTCTTGTAACATCAGTGTTCACGAAATACGAGTCCGGCTGTTTGCCAGTCAGCAGATCCTTCCTCAATCGACCTATGGCTGAAGTGATCGTGATTCGTGACTTTTTGATGCAAAGGGGCTTTGATTGAACAAAAGAAAGTGTTCGTTCAAGCGATCATGGTAGTTGTAGTAAATGTAGTAAATCTATTTCTGATCAACCACAAATCCATACTTACATAATGATATAAAAGTGAAAACGATAAAAACGCCCAAATTAAGATATGTATACATTCCGCTTCTGGAGCCCGAACAATTTTGTCGGCCACGTTATTATTGTAAACTGACAGACAGACAGACAAAATACTTGTGTAGATATGAGTACTGCAACGAGAAAGAAGAAATGGGCTTTAGCATAAGAGGAAAACATATCAAGCTTTACTCTGTATGTTAGCGCCGAAGTTGGAGTAGAGAAAGCTCACCCCATATATGGTATGATCAATGCCATATTTGGATTGTACGGAAAAGCGGCAAACGAAAAGGCCGTCGTATAATGACGAATTCGACATGAACATCCTTTGAAGAAGAAAAGAAAAGAAAAGACGAGTAGAAAAAAACTTTGGAAAATCGAGGATAACGCTTACTGGTGGGTCTGCCTCGCAGACAACAGACAAAGAGAAATACGACACTCAATGTTTGATATGATATTCTGTGATGGCAATAACTGAAGGAAACATGACAATGTTTAACAAAAAAACGTCCTAAATCACTTGAAAAACGTAAGTCTTGTGTTTAAGGTTTCTTTTGTCTTGTTCTCATATATAAACACTCCTTTCTACCACTTCTTTCTCTTTTACTCCGACGAAGGACTAGCGTTCGAAACTTCAGTAAGTTTTTTCAATTTTTCACGGTGTATAATTTACCCTATATTGTTTAAAGAGCTGGTGTTGTCACGTGGCACATAATTGCAATTGTCGGTTTAAAAAGACGGTTCTCGTTCTTTAGATTGACTTATTGACTTGAACGGGAAAATCTTTTGATATATTGGATCCAACTTAATGCTTCCTTTCCTATTACAATTATCTATAGTATATATTACCGAAGTAAAAACAAATAAAATGTTTCTATTTGTTATTATTGGCCGATGCAAAGACAAACACTTTCGACTCAGATATTCACTATTCGCTGTATTTTTGCCGCAACCGCGGAAGAAAACTGAATAGTGGCAAGCTGTAAAACATATACGGTAGCAAATAATAATAAAATACAAATTCTCGGTGAAACTGAGAAGTCTTACAATGCGACTATTGGAAGATTCTAGTATTAGAGGAATCCTGTGTACATGCATGCGCTAAAAGCATTTGTTCAGTGTTTCTCCAATATTATTTCAACCTAATTATTTCAGTAAGATCAAACGTCCACGCGGCCATTTTCGTAGACACAGTTTTCCAATATGCGACAAAAACTCTTTTACCTTTTTCTTGATCGCTTCTAAGAACCATGAACGGTAAATTTACTCGGGATAAGATAGAAAAATAGATTTGAGAGCCATAATGAAAACGTATATGAAGACAAGAGGTTCCTTAGAATACTCGCTGATCAGGGGAAACAACAAATAACAGCAGCAACGGACACAGTAGTAGCACTGAGCATCAACGACAACAGTACGACAACAACAACAACAACAGTAGCGGTAAAACATATAACACCAACAAAAATAGCAAAAGCTATAGTATATTACCACATTTTGGCAGGACAGAGTTTTGATTGATAAGTCGATTCTACTGATCTAAAGCTACAATAAGCGTCTAAAACCTGTACTTACTGTTCAATTCATCCTCCAGCCAATCAAAAATGTCTTCTATTAACTGGAAATCAATATTTATTACCTAGGTTAAAATACTCTTCGTACAATTAAGTGCGTGTTCGTAGGAGAAATACGTATAGTTCTCTGGTTTTTGCAGCTTCTTTAGCCACAAACAACTTCACGCTTTATATAAAGAAAATTAGGAAACAATCCAGCTGTTTCAACAGGAGATTCATAGAATAAATCATTACAGATAAATGTTTTAAAAAAAATTGATTTATCGATGTAATTAGCTGGATTATGCCTTGTCACGTGACTAAGGAAATTGATTCAGCTGATTAAAAATTATACAGCCAAGCAATCTAATTTTTTTTTTTGAGGAATTTAACATTTTTACCCCATAATGATTTTCCCATTGCTGTATAAATTAACATAGCTGCCATGTTCTGAAAATTGCATTTCATTATCTTGAATATATTTTTCGATGGAAGAATTAATTTAATTTTTCAAAAATAGTCCAGAAGAAAAATGGCTCGAAAATAACGAACGCATACAATAACATTAGAGATCTTGAGTCATTTTCGGCTTTTTATAAGTAAATATTTTTTATTTGCCTTTGAGGGTTCTTTCCTTTCCTTTCCTTTCCTTTCCTTTCCTTTCCTTTCCTTTCCTTTCCTTTCTTTCTTTTCCTTTTCTTTCTTTTCCTTTCCTTTCCTTTCCTTTCCTTTCCTTTCCTTTCGTGTTTGTTTTGTTTCACGTATATATAGATTGGGAGCTTTGATGGTCTTCATCTTTTCGGCGTTCACCCAAATAATTAGGAAATCTTCTAAATATCAGTGTGGGGAATTGACCTCTTAATGCCAAGGTGCCATTCTTTGATTTATCTGAATTCATATATCTAATTTTTATTATGCCATCAACGGTATTTACAATTTTTCTAATGATAACCAAATCACTAGAAGAAGTAAAATTTGTGTCTAAATCTTCGCCATAATAAGACAATGCGGGTCCTGATATGGTGGCTTCGATAGTGTAGACAACGTCTGGGTCTAGAGGAACAGGCTTGTCAAGAAGAATGGTAAATCCATAATAACCATCTGTCTTCTTATCTTCAGTTGGGAATGTGGAGGACTGAATCAGCTTTATTGTTTGAGCACTTTTGTATAAAGCCAGGGTAACGTTGTAAGTAGAACTTTTGGAACCGAAGAGTCTGACACCAACAAGAGAAAGAGATTTGTTTACCACGAAGTCAATTGCATCCGACCCACCAGAGTATGACCAATAACCACGAGGGCCACTACTTGGGGCAAGGATTGAGTTAAACCTTGCATTTGGCACAAAAAATGCTCTTTCCATATTACTGAATAAACTTTTCACGGGATCTAGGTTATTGAAAAACTGAATCAATTCAGTCACTTCATCCATTTTCAGAATCCCACTCGGAAGTACCTTCTCTGCAAATATCTTCTGTGACATGAGTGGAAATCTGATAAGTTGGATCACTTCTTCCCCAAGTACTGCTCTCCTATTCTTTCTGTTCTCTTCCAAACCCTTTTGTTTGAGTTTATTCAAGGCCCATTTTTCCACTGCTTGAAATAAATCCACTTCATCAATGGATATGGTATCCCTACCAAGCACTTTGCACAACATTTCCTTTGAAATATTCAAAAATGACTCAGAAGACACAGCTCTTTCAGCATCGCTATCCACCATATCCCAGCACTTCTGTTCAACCTTATCGATGCGTATCTGTGGTAATACGTGGAACACTTCTTCTGGTTTAAGCTCCTTTTCAAGATATTCCTCACATTTCTCCTTCAGGAATGGCAGCATATACTTCTCTGCTACATACAGCACTTCCAAAACATTACTTCCGTTTAAGTTGACCTCGTCTGAATAGACGTATCGAAACATTTCTTGTAGTCCTTCCTTGGTAGTGTCTGATAGATCGATAGTTCGTCCAGTCTCTGCTGATTCCCCGTAGAACATGGCCTCAAAGACAGGACTACTGATAGCCAGGACGTACTTGTGTGCTGGAATAGGGACTTTGTCTCCATTAGCATCCATCACAGACAACTCTACATCACAGAACAAGGAATTGTTGTAGGCGTACAGATGACGTTCTTTGGAGGAAGATAATTTGGATTGCCAGTCTGAAGCTTGCATTGTAATTTACGTACGGAGGGTATTTTAGTCGTCTCGAGATCCCAAACTGAGTCTAAATCATTAAGATGGAAAACTTTTGTCTAAACCTTCTTTTGTTCTTAATTAAACAAAAGAGGGTGAGAAATTTGGGATAAAATCGCATACGCAGTGGAATCGATTCTTAAGGCCCGTTCACACGGGCGATTTTTGCGGCGATTTGAGGTGCGATTTTTTCGGCGATTTTCACGGCGACGCAAAATCTCGCGTGTGAACACCCGGCGATTTTACTGCGATTCTAGAAATTCACGTCGCCGTGAAATCGCAGCGGTTTCGAACATGTTCAAATTTCACTGCGATTTGGCTGCGATTTTCATGAAAAAAGGGCCAAAACAAGCATTAGGGGTCCCCCCAAAGCAGATTTGTATTATGATGTTACGTCACAAAAAACATGGCGACCAAAAAGATACACGAAAGGTATCTTGAAGCCAAGCTGGTTGTCATTGCTAGACATACGTTGGGAATTAAGGCTGAAAGCGTCCCTTTTCCTATCCTTTTCCTATCCTAAACTGGTACTGGAGACTGGTATGACTCGCCGGTCGCGAGAAATCGTAGAGTTACGGCGAGTTGCTCAGCTGGACAAATTGGTTTTCTCATTATCGTGTCTTGTTTTTGGATAAGCGGATCGATTTCGCTTAATAGCAGCTCAAAAGTGGCCAGGTCCATACGTAAAAAATTCTTGTAGTGAAAAGGATCATCCGACAAATCTTTTAAAAGTTTGTGAAAATCACCATCCACTTCTCTCGTCGCGATCCATGGTTTTACCCAAATTGTTCGAGGTTTTCTCCTCTTCCTCTGCCGGCGAACCGCTAAGACAATAGCTGTACACAAACAGGCTATTGCAGCGTCAGATTCATCAGTATTCATAGCAAATCAAGGCCCCAAAACACTGAAATTTCACGGCTTTTCAAATATTTGTTTACAATTTAAAAACAAAAAAATTGAAACAAAATTTTACTACGCATGCGTCATGGTTATGGCCGCTGCTACAACTGATTGCGTTTCATAAATCGCCGAGAAAATCGCAGAAAAACGCAGCACAACTACAGAAAGAATCGCAGTAAAATCGCCGGGTGTTCACACGCGAGATTTTGCGTCGCCGTGAAAATCGCCGAAAAATCGCACCTCAAATCGCCGCAAAAATCGCCCGTGTGAACGGGCCTTTAAACTATGAAAAGGCTTATTGAGGTTTTTCACAGTGACGTCACGCTATTAAAACAAAATTCTATTTAGGAACAGAAAATAAAACAGCTTTCATAATTTTCAGAATATCTGTCCTAAGAATGTAATACGCTTTGACTTGACAAATGTATTGTATTTACGGCTGAGTAGAACGCACATTTACCTTCATTTTCTAATTCTACAATCTTGTTGGATTCTCTGCACCGAGTATGTATCAAGCATGTGTAGATATATGTGTATATGTGTAGATGTGTGTGTACTAGTGATTTTTACCCATATTCCTTTCGGTCAAGTCGCGTAGGCTTGAGCCGGTCGACGACAACGTTTTTTGAATTGACTGTATACATGCTATCAACAAAACTACGAAAAAGTGTATATAAAACAGATACTTGACATTCAACAGTTTACAATATTTTAGGTCCTAGTATAATTTCATACATGGAAAGATATCGAGAATTGAAAGTCTACTAAAGTTAAAATCTATTCTACTAATATTTTTAATTCTGCAGTCCTATTGAGATTCAGTTTCTGCGCCAAACTTTACAAATCGCCCTCCCCATCCCTATACTTTTATTTTGTTGCTATTTCTAATTTTCTCAAACGCTGTGTACTATTATATTTTAGGTTAATAGCCACACATGAAAACTTCGGTCCCAATTGTCCCCTTTCGTGGCCACTTATGAGCGGGTTCAGATTATATACGGTAACAAGGAATGTTTTTGTAAAAAGAATGAGTACCGGTTTTTATGTTTGTTATTTTGATTACGCCCTGATGAACAACTGACCGACTAACCAACTGTCTGCTTTCCGATTGGCCGTCTAATCATGTTACTCAATGATTGAGCTTCTGAAACAGACTCACTGACATCTAGTTTCTCTAGCACTTGTCATCTTACTTTCCAGTTACCACTGAATGTGTGACTGAGCATGATTATCATGCTGCTATTCAATTAAAATTTCAGTGTTGGGAATTGACCCCATTCTGTTGACGTCTGATTTCCTGATTTCTTATAACTACAGTTATGATACGTAATCACAATGCCTTCAAATGCAAAGGTAGTTTCACCCTTAAAACCAGAATAGGAGCAGGGTCCTGATATGGTAGCTTCAATAGTGTACAAAACATCTGGGTCTAGAGGAACAGGCGCAAGATGAATGGTAAATCCATAGTTACCATCTGTCTGCTCTTTTTCAGTTTGGAAGGTGTCTGAAATCTGCTTTATTGGTTGAGCACTCTTGTATAAAGCCAGGTTAACGGCGTAAGTAGAGCCTTCATCACCGAAGAGCCTGACACCGGCAAGGGAGAGTGGTTTATTAACTTTGAAGGAAAGTGCATCCGACTTACCGTTAGGGTATGACCAACTGCCACCTCCAGGCTTTCTTATGTTAGCGAACCGTATATTTGGCATAACAACTTTAGCTTCATAACTCCCTTTTCTGTTATTGTTAACTGAGCGTTTTAAGGGGCATATCCCACTACATGTCTGAACCAATTCAGTTGTCGTATCCTTGAAGATGTCCACATTCAAGCCACCACTAGTTGTAGCAGGAGTTGATTTAAACTTTTCATTTGGCACAGCAAAATCTAGTTTCCTTCTACTCTTATTGTTGAATGAAGGCGATGACAGAACTATCTCATTAAAAAACTGAGGAATTAATTCAGTCATTCATCCATGACAGAATCCGACTCGGAAGTACCTTCTCTGCAAACTCCTTCTGTGACATCAGTGGGAATCGAATAAGTTTGATCACTTCTTTTCCGCCAAGTACTGCTCTCATACTCTCCCTGCTCTCTTCCAAACCTTCTTCTTTAAGTTTATTCAAAGCCCATTTTTCCACTGCTTGGAATAAAACCACTTCATCAATGGACATGGTTTCCCTACCAAGCACTTAGCGCAACATTTCCCTTGAAACATTCAGAAATGATTCAGAAGACACAGCTCTTTCAGCATCGCTATCCACCATATCCCAGCACTTCTGTTCAACCTTCTCGTTGCGTATCTGTGGTAATACGTGGAACACTTCTTCTGGTTTAAGCTCCTTTTCAAGATATTCCTCACATTTCTCCTTCAGGAATGGCAGCATATACTTCTCTGCTAGATAGAGAACTTCCAAAACATTACTTCCGGTTAAGTTGACCTCGTCTGAATAGACGTATCGAAGCATTTCTTGTAGTCCTTCCTTGGTAGTGTCTGATAGATCGATAGTTCGTCCAGTCTCTGCTGATTCTCCGTAGAACATGGCCTCAAAGACAGGACTACTGATAGCCAGGACGTACTTGTGTGCTGGAATAGGGACTATGTCTCCATTAGCATCCATCACAGACAACTCTACATCACAGAACAAGGAATTGTTGTAGGCGTACAGATGACGTTCTTTGGAGGAAGATAACTTGGTTTGCCAAGCCGGAGGTTCCATTTTACAAAGTGTTTTTTAATTATCTATCTCTTTATCCCCAATCAGAGTCTATAAAGAGTGAAAACAGGAAAAAATGTCGGTGTTACTAAGCACGACTCGGTTCTTTCTTTACATAATAAAGGTTCCATGGAAACTGAAGAGATAGTAAACAAAGGAAGAATCTAGTCCCAGTCTACTGTCTGTCAAACAATCAAGCTACCAATAAACTTTATTTGAATTTGAACTTTGAATAGCAACTACAATAGCAACAACTAATGTCTCCGAATGAAATCATAGATGTTAATATCTTTGTAAAGGTCACCTATATAGATATATGTAGCTTAACAAGTTACGCGTTGCTGCTAATTGCTTTTATGATAAAACCTCTAGCATTCAAGTGGAAAAAAGTCGTAAAAGTTTTCGCGTTGCAAATCCCGGTAACATAAGCGTGCTAATCTATATTTTCTATTTGTTAGAAAACATTGAAGTTATTTTCCAAGCAAACTTGCTGATTTTTTCATTTTGATGAAATGGAGTAGTAATGTGGTCTTCAGAAACACAACAGATTGACATTCTCCCTTTCCGTACTTTCTTAGTTCCAGAGGTTCTATCACAAGATATTTTGTGAATGAGAAGCAATCAGCATTGAGAACCTCTTTAATCCAAGCTACCTTTCCAAGGTTCAAGGGAAGCTTACTAACGACCAATGCATAGGAATGTGGATATATGACGGAATAAAATGTGGGAACATAAAAGGTGTTTTTAACATTTTTGTTCTCATCCTCACATTCTGTCCCATAGTCCTTTGCTCCATGTCGTGGCTACCAATCGTTATTTAGTCAAATACAGAGTACCCAGTAGACCACACTGAGTATGTATGTATGTGTATAAGTATGCTAAATCGTATAGACTGCAACAAAGCTACGAAATCTTAGTAGCACAGATCCTTGAAATCATGATTTTAAATAATTTAGGTCCAAGCAGGTTTTATACATGAAAGATATTGAGCTTAAAGTCTGAACTGAATTTCCATCCTGCAATACTTTATTTTTATGTTTGATTGATATCCAGTAGTCCCTGCCTGAAACTTTAGAAATGGTTTGGCTTTTGCTCCATACGACAGATACGATATCATCTTTTTTAGAATGCCATTATTCAAAATATAAAAAAATACCTTTTAAAGAATTCATAGGCTGTAGGAATCAATAACACAAATTGGAAACCCGTTACAATACCCCCTGCAGATCTAATTCCCTAGTGCATACTAAGTGATTGCTAAAATAATTCTTATCTGTTATTGGATAAAATATACAAGATATATATATATTTGTATATTTGCAATAATGAATACAATAATTAATTATAACCCATGTGATAGAAAGTCCAATACAATAGAGTGCACGCCATATATCCGTGATGCGATTTCTTGCTATATATGTAACTCTTAATTGTATTTAGTTGTCACTGCAAATGGCTACGAATTTAACCCGGCATGAGCACACACGTAAAGGTATTTACTTTCGTTTCTAATGCTCTTGGCTAGTAATGTGCACTTTTTTGTTCAAAATACCTGAGATTACTAGACAATACATCTAAGAACTAAAAGACCAACCAAACCCAAGTATCTATCGTAATGCCTAATTCTCGCTTTTGAAAAGCTTGAAATGATTAATTAGCACAATAGATGCCGCTGATGACAAAAGCAGGAAATGTCAGTATTTCTTATCATGGTCTTATGAATAACAGTGAGGGGTATTGGCCTTCCTGTGACGATGTGCAACAGGATGGTATCCTTGAGTCCAGATACGTAATGACCATATCTTCAAATGCAATAGTAGTTTTACCCTGCTTCCCATAATAGAAATTTGGACCTGTAATGGTAGCTTCGATAGTGTAGACGACATCTGGGTCTAGAGGAACAGGCTGGTCAAGATGAATGGCAAATCCATAATAACCATCTGTCTCCTCATTTTCAGTTGGGAAGGTGGAGGAAATCTGTGTTATTTTTTCGTATGTAAATCCTTTAGCACCGAAGAGTCCGCTGACATCATCTGCCTTCTCTCCATCTTCAGTTGATAAGGCGGAAGAAATCTGAGTTATTTTTTGATCACTCTTATATAAAGCCAGAGCAACGTGGTATGTACAGCCTTGAGCACCGAAGAGTCTGACACCAACAAGGGAGATGGGGTTGTCTATCTTGAAATCTATTGCTTCCGCGGATTTGAAGCATTCTCGTCCAGGGGCATCCCAAGGCTTTATTATCGAATAGAACCTTATTTTTGGTATAAAGACTTGCGATTTTCCTCTCTTGGCATTGCCGAATGAACGCGATGGTGGAACTGTCCCAATAAAATCTGATCCAATTCAGTCATTTCATCCAGTGTCAGAATCCCACTCGGACGTACCTTCTCTGCAAACTCCTTCTGTGACATCAGTGGGAATCGAATAAGTTTGATTACTTCTTCCCCGCCAAGTACTGCTCTCTTATTCTTCCTGTTCTCTTCCAAACCTTTTTGTTTGAGTTTATTCAAGGCCCATTTTTCCACTGCTTGGAATAAAACCACTTCATGGATGGAAATAGAGTCCCTACCAAGCACTTTACACAACATTTCCCTTGAAACATTCAGAAATGACTCAGAAGACACGGCTCTTTCAGCATCATTATCCAGCTTATCCCAGCACTTCTGTTCAACATTCTCGTTTAGTATCTGCGGTAATACGTTGAAAATATCTTCTGGTTTAAGCTCGTTTTCAAGATATTTCTCACATTTCTCCTTTAGGAATGGCAGCATATACTTCTCTGCTAGATAGAGAACTTCAAAAACATTAATTCCGGTTAAGTTAACCTCGTCTGAATAGACGTATCGTAGCATTTCGTGTAGTCCTTCCTTGGTGCAGTCTGGTAGATCGATAGTTCGTTTAGTCTCTGCTAATGCTCCGTAGAACATGGCCTCAAAGACAGGACTACTGATAGCCAGGACGTACTTGTGTGCTGGAATAGGGACTTTGTCTCCATTAGCATCCATCACGGACAACTCTACATCACAGAACAAGGAATTGTTGTGGGTGTACAGATAACGTTCTTTCAAGGAAGATAACTTGGTTTGCCAGGCTGAAGGTTCCATTTTTACAGAGTTTACTTAAGTCGTCTTGAGATCCCAATCTATTCAGAGTGACAACACAGGAAAAACCTGGAAGTCGCTGTAACTTGGCGCAATCCCGTTCTCTCCCCAAAATGAAAGTGAAAGTTACAGGCATAAGCACATTGCAAAAACTTGGTGGCTACCATTCGTTGTTTAGTAATAATAATAATACTTTATTACTTTATACATACTGAGATTTTTCATGCATGACAAATCGTTTCGCTTCTCTGATTAGCTAAAAAAGTCGAAAGCGATTTTTTTCACACAGGGAAATTTGATTAGAAAATCTCAGTACGCATGAAATAAAGTATTATTCTTACTAATGGTAGCAATAACGTTTTTGCAATCTGTTTGCCTGTAACTTTTACTTTCATTTTGAAGAAAGAATGGAATTACGCCAAGTTACAACGAATTTCAGGTTTTTCATGTTGTCACTCTGAATAGGTTGGGATCTCAGTCAAGTCTAGGAGATATTTGTGAGGATGGCTGATCTATTAAGAAGATTTGTGTCTCTAGACAAACGTACCTATAGACAAGTTTATCGAAGTTCAAAACAACAGAAACACTCTTTCAAGACACGAAGAGATGTACGTTTGCTGACCGAGTTTCTCAACTCCAAAAGTGAAAAGAGAAGAGTCGAGGAAATCCCGCCAGAAGAGCTTAATGGATATGTCAGTGAATTACAGTACTATCTCAAACGAACAACAGAAAGACATATCTTTGATTCTGAGTGATGAAATACTACAAGTACGTCTATAGAAAAAAGGCCAGTGTCGAGTTTACAAAGTGAAGTGGGTACCGAGTGCCGTGAATCTTCATTCATGAAAAGTTCTAGTTTTCTTGCAGCAGGTCCATTCAGTGGAGCAGTTTTTCACGGAGGACAGTTTAACATAACAATAAACACTTAATTAAACAAGTCGCCGACTTTCACCGATAAGTCTGGCATAATCCATTTTTTGAGACCAGGCTTCAAGGTTCAAAGCCATGCCAAAATAAAAACAAGTTTCCGATCACTTAATTTTTATTTTGGTCAGAAGAAACCGGGCTCTGGGTACGAGATCAAAAAACAATTTAAAGTTTCCTTTATTTTCTAAATCTACAATATTGGATTCACTGCACTGAGTATGTATGTAGATATATATGTAGATATATATACATGGTATATACTAGGATAATCAACAGAAATCTATATAATATAGATCCTTGAAATTCAACTTTACAATAGTTTATATCCAAATAGAATACAGCTTTTCGAAAAAGGTTGAATACTGAATAGTGCAGTCCAAGACCAAAGGGCATTGTGGGTCTCGTTATTTTGAAAGAAAAAGTAAAATACAGCAATTAATTCTTTACATGTAGATAGTATATTGTTTAAGATATAATAATAATTTCAGATTGAATACACTAAAAATAGAATAAATAATTATTATTAATCCTACTTTAGACAATGTCACTATGACCCATAATGCACTTCGGTCTTGGAATGCACTGTTCATTATACAGTATTCAGTATTCAACCTTCTTGAAATAGCTGCACACGGAAAGATACTGAGAACAGAGTCTAAAAATTAAATCTTGTATTAATCATAATCAATTCTGTATAGTTTTCGCACGGAATAAGTATGTAGTGTTGTTGGATCAAAATACTTTTTGCTTTTTTTTCTACTTTTAATCACCCCCTAAAATATCATATTTCATCTCTGATCTCACAGTAAGAATAAAACTATTGTTTAAATGCAACAAATAATGTTCTACACTCGAGGAATCCGTTTTCTTCCACATCAAGGGTAGTGTTGGGGAGATATGACATTTTAGGGCAAGCAGTCTATTTAACAAGTCTGAATTCGTGAGGTGTGCTACACAACACATGCAAATAAGTCTAACAATGCATAAAAAATTATAATAAGCTAGGCCTTAGGAGAAGATAGATGTTGGTAGATATTGATGGATATTGACCTTTGGTAGATATTACTAGCTAAAAACTAGTGTGAGCTGCGTCGGTTTTTCTAAAGAAACAGTAATGATGAAAAGGTAAATTATACGCCATGAAAAAGATGAAAAAACTTACTGACGTTTCGGACGCTAGTCCTTCGTCGGAGTAAAAGCAAGGTAGGTTTACCAGAAAGATTAGTGTTGGAGCAGAGGTTTTGTACCATCACGTGACGGTTGGCATGTTTGATGACAGGAACAATACAATCGTTTTACATGAGAAAGAATTCAATTCTCAAGAGCAAATGGATTTTATTCTTCTGCCATCCAACCACAGTCAGTCCAATGGTGGTGGTGCAAAGCCTCTTTATTGATGTAAAAGTAAAAAAAGGTCTAATGATAGAGTATAATCACGTGTACTGATTATCGATGTGCGTTGAAGTACGGGTTGACGAACGAGAATCCTCCGAATTGTAGTTGGTCCATGGATTGCAATAGGTCCTTGTCCGTTGGCGTGAATTTTGGAGCCTCCATGGTAAAGTCGGGATCAAAGTTACTAGTATCCTTTGGGTCTTTCTGCGGTGAGAAAACAAGTATACGAATTAAGAAATGAAAAATGGTAAATTGATGGTTTTCACGGCGGCCATGTTGGAGGAACTTAACAAAAGAATTGTCAATGAATTCTTTCGTTATATCCTCCAACATGGCCACCGTGTCTTTTATTACTTAATTATCTTGGGAATGCTCGAAAACCACCAATAGCAATAGAATATTCTCCATTCGATAGATAGCTCATGACGAGCAGTGTTTGCAATTCATTGCAGTCTGCTTATGAGTTTCATGAGATTCATTCAGCTGATTAATAGCAATGAATAGTATACTCTATCAGATAGCACAGGACGTGTTTGTCTAGCCTTGTCATATAAGTTGGTAATGAGCCGGATTTATTCAGCTGATTGATACCGAGCAATAGAATAGTCTTTGGTTAGTAATACCTGACACGGACAGTGTTTGCATGTCATTGCAGTCTGCTAATGAGATACACGACCTAGTGTATTCAGCAATATTTTCTGTTTTGATGATTCGATGGAACAAGGTTGAGATATCTTTCTCACACTTACCACTTTAGGCTTGAAAGGAGGTTCTATTTGTCTTGCTTCGAGTTTTAACCAATTGATTGTCCTGAAGAACTTATGTCCCCTGATGTTGGGATTGGTGCCATGTCTATACCCAAGTCTTTCAACTGGGGTTCTTTCAAACAACTAAAAATAGAAATGGTGTTGTATGTGAGTAGATCGTCATGTTGGTTCTCACCTGTGCTTCGAGGGTTTTTATCCAGGTTCTCCGATTTTCCTCTCTCTGAAAAAATCAACTCCTAAATTCTTAATGAAGTCCAGATGGAGAAGAACCACTCTGGGACCACTATTAATTCTACGGCATTTGTTTATCTTATCATTGATTTTATTTTTATATGCAAGGCGAAGTTTTCTCATTCTAAATGAAAAACTGTGGAGGGGTGGGATGGGAATTCTAATCATGGTGAGAACTAAGCCTCTTAGCTATACTTAGCTATACTCAAACAACGAAAGCTCTTTTGGACAGAAAACAAACCTTAGAACGCTTCGTACTGTAGCTTGAAATCGAAAGTATGTTAAATTGACCATTTCCGAGGTAAGGAAAAAACTGGTTGTGGTGCATTGTAGGGACTGTTTTAGGAAACATATTCCAAGATGGCGTCAATTTCTTCCCCTAAACAGTCCCACAATGCACCACAAGAACAACAAGTACTTCCCTTCAACCACCTCGGAATTATAGCGAATAACGGCACAAATTTGAATTTTTTAAAAAAGTTTTTGGGTATGACATCAGTAATCTAGAAAAAGTTCTTTTCAATAGGGAAAATCCGCACCAGTCAAAAGGACTATCAAGTGTTTTCAGTCACGTGACAAGGCAGCCATATTGGTTTACCAAACAATAGAAACTTTCTGCATAGTTTTTGCACAAAAATAGAGTTTTACTTCCTGGAGGATAAAAAAGGTATTGGTTTGGTACATCAACATGGCCGCTGTAATGTCACTTGAAAAATCCGGGTTTTTTAAAATCCGTGTTGGGAAATCACGGAGTTTACGTGAGCTAAAAATACACTCGAATATCAATTAAATGGAGGGAGTATTACCTGAGATAAAATCGATGAAGCATCCTCAGATATCCATTTGGGATAATGGACCGTATCACGGCAAATAGAATCAAACAGGTCTTCTTCGTCCTCACCGGCAAATGGAGACTAAAGAGAAACACCAGAGAGTAAAGTGAATTGGATATTTCTTGCGTTCTCGCGTGAGTCTCCCTCCTTCCCCGCCTAAAAAAGGGAGAGAAAGAGAAGAGAGACTTTGCTAGCAGGGAAGGCCTCGGCAGCCATATCACGATCTCGGACACAGTTTTTTTGCTATCCGTACCGACTTTAGGCTGATAAATAACTTTTTTATAATGTTAGTAATATCATGAGGAAGGTTTACCTGTCCTATCAACATTTCATAAAGAAGGACAGCAAATGACCACCAGTCCACCGAGGAGTCATATCTCCAGTTTTTCAGGATCTGTTTGAAAGATGAAATGAAATAAATATAAAGAAAGCAAACAAACAATGAAGCAGGGAGTTGAACAACAAAGCAATAGCAAATGTGGAAGCGCAGGAAGGGTGCGCGGCTATAATGCGCCGCCTCTCACCAAGGTGACCCCGGTTCCGGGCTTGATGTCGTATGTGAATCGAGTAGCTTGTTGGTTCTCCCATGTACTTTGAGTTTTTTTTTCCTCTGGGTTTTCTGGCTTTTCCTCCCTCCTTCAAGTTGGTTGTCAAACCTTTTCAATCAAATCGCAGCGAAGCAAGGCAATGCAAACCACAGAGCAGAGCAGAGCAGAGCAGAGCAGAGCAGAGCAGAGCAGAGCAGAGCAGAGCAGAGCAGAGCAGAGCAGAGCAGAGCAGAGCAGAGCACTGAAGTAACGGATAAATACCTCTGGCGCAATGTAGTCAGGTGTTCCGCAAAATGTCGAGGCTTTCTTTTCATCTAGAATATTCTCTTTGCACATTCCAAAATCTGCTAGTTTAATGTGTCCTTCACTGTCCAACAAGATGTTGTCTAGCTTCAAGTCACTAAAATGAGATGAAAACAAAAGTCTTTTTGATTTTGTCGATTATTTACTACCCTAAATATGCTTTCGTGCTTGGAATCAAACACAGATGGCGTAGCGGTGACAGACCTCTCTTCCACCAATGCGATCCGGGTTCGATACCCGGACTACTGTGAGTAGAGTTTCTCGTTGGTCCTCCTGTGCTTCAAGGGGTTTGCTCCTAAATCCAAATTCGATCATGGAACGAGGACCACATACAGGGCTGGTATTTAGCCACTACATATCAAGTTCAACGACCACCGAAGAACAAGAATTAAAGACGATTAAAAATGTAAGTATTTGTTTGTCATCAATTAGAAAAAACCAGGCGGTATGATGGTGGTGTATTTAGAGATGATGTCACTGCAGTCTTCTATTACTGACAAACTTAGAAAATAAAAGTTTTAAACGCTGCTATCTGGGTTGCTATTTTGGGGCAATGTTGGCGTAGTGGTAAAACGCTCGAAAAGATGCATCGGATAGTTACCGATAAACGACGCCAAGTTCGTGTAGGAACTCTAGACCGCAAACAATTTCTGCAGCATAAAACCTGTAAGAAAAAAAGAAAATGATCAATTTAGGCGTGAACACCGACAAGCAGCCATTTTCTTTGCAACTTGACTCTATCCTAACAGCGTTGCGACACAAGTTGCAAGAATGTTTACACGGTGAAACGGAGACGCATTCGTTGCGAAAGGTAGAAACGAATTCTATTTTTGGCAACGATTGCTGCATCTTATCTCGCAACATATTTTTTTTTTCAAATTTCTTCTCAATCCTTGAGTGTTCTAGCAATCCCCAAGTGCTTTATGACTTCACACAACACACTAACCATTATTTTATTTTTTTATAAGATAAAAAATAGATTAACTGTTATCTTGGACACGAATGACGAAACAGAAAGGGCTAGCGTGTGCTGTGTGTTCCCATAATGCACGTGCTCCCAACCAATCAGAAAACGAGATTTATATAATAGTTATTTTATAACAGAATATTACAGCACATAGAATTCGTCAATACCTAGATCTCCTTTCGTCGAATTTCCCAGAAGATTGAATATGGAACATGAGATCCCCACCATTAAGGTACTCCATGACAAAGAACAAATGATCCTGAAGAAAACACAGAATGTCATTAGGATTGTGACAATTTCATTTCTGCGCGCTGATTAAAACTCCCGGGGGGTACTCTTGCTCGTTTAGGGTAGGGATGTGCCGCTGAGCCCTCTGAACCCTGACCCTGTTCCAGGGCAAGATCGCTAAAAACCCATACCCTTTTCCAACAGTGCGAAAATGGATACCCCGTTCCAGAGAGGAGAGAGTGTGATTTCATATACCCTGTCCCAGAGCGAGCGTGATTTTTAATACCCTGGTCCAGAGTAAAATCGCTGAAAACCATAACGTGTTTGGCGGCACTGACCCGCATAGGAAATATAGGAAATATAGGTTGAAACAACAGTCGTGGCAGGGGAAAAAATTAGAGTACATCAAGGTACATGGGGACCTAGTCTCCCCCACAACCGCTTTAGTGTCGTCACGCAACGCTTTCTCCCCTGAGGTACTCGGGGGAGAAAGCGTTGCCTGATGACACTGAAAGCGGCTGTAGGAGAGACTAATGGGGACCGTGAAGAGGATTATCGGAATCTATACTATAAGATTTACTAGTCATTGCATGACAGTAGTATAGTATATTTTACGTTTCCATGTCTCGATCAGCGCGTAGTAAATGAAAACAGTGGTAATGGTCAAGGAAACGATTAAAATATGAAAGGATGTATGAATATAGAGGTTAAACAAACAAAAAGACGTGTAGTAGGTCAGAAAAAAATAAAGTTTTACTCAGGCCTAGTAAAAGACTGGGTTGAGTTTGGATTCGCAGTGTAAGTTGGGACTTCTCTTATTGACGAATCAAACGCCATCTTGAATATATATATCCCCTCTGTAAAACAGCCCAGCAATTCATTACAATGCCAACTCCACCCTGTCTTTTACTCGACATCTGAATTGCCAATAGAAATTTATTGAGACATGTTAAGTAATAATAATGTGATTAACAGTGGATTCCACAGAGTGGTTCTTCTTCCACTAGATCCCAATTGGAATTTAGAAGTTGATTTTTGCGGAGGGAGGAAAACCGGAGAACCCGGAAAACCCCCGAAGCACAGGAAAGGACGAACAAACAACTGAACTCACATACAACACCGACCCGGGTCGCATTGGTGAGAGGCGAGAGCTCTCACTGCTACGTCACCCATGTTTTCCTGTAGTCAGTAAGGTTAAGGTGCAATGTACTTACTATCGACTGGAATGCTGAGTGCATGTGGGTTAAGAAAGGATGCCTTGTCGCTAAGGCCAACACTCGACGTTCAACTAAGGTACACTCGACGTCATCATCTTCAAGGACGACATCTTTTTTGAGCGCTTTGATGGCGAAATACTTATTTGCTCCTTTTAATTCGCACAGGAGAACCTGTAGAATTAAAACAGAAATTAAGGGACGGAACACTAGATAATGTTTTCGGGCTTGTTTCTGGGTCTGTAAACCTGATGCTAAAGGTCTCCATTCCCAGCTCGAGTCCCGGGCGGGGTTTCAATTCACCCTTTCGGCGCTAGCTTGCATTGTGTTACTGTCACCAAAAAGTTCGGACATTGTTCTCGCATTCCCATACAAATTCACTGACTTTAAAGAGAAAAATTAGGTAGATTTCTTTCAATCAAGCTTCAATCAAGCTAGAAAAATAATCTTTACTTATATTTAGAGAACTAACTAAACGAACCAAGCATAAATAGTTCATTTAAAGTCAGTACATTTGTTCGGAAATTAAAGAACAATGTCTGAACGTTTTGGCGACAGTAACACAATCTAGAACAATTTATACTCCGTGACGGCTAGCGCCGAAATAGTGAATTGATAAGTGCATAGCGAGTTTCTCACCTTTCCGAAGCTTCCTTTTCCAAGAACTTTCAATAAATTAAAATCTTCTATGTGACATTGTGTCAGATTAAACTTGGACTTGTCTTCGGCATTAGCTCTCGGTGAGACAGCGTCCCACAGCGCTTCATAAACTCCAGCCGAGTCTTCTTCATCTTCGTCGTCGATTGACTGTGACGATAACGACTGTGCAAGAGCCATTTCTTGTTGTGCATTGCTAATTTTTTTCTTTCGAACTGCCGCCTTTAGGAAAGATAAGAAAATAAACATTTTTTTAAGCAATGGCTCTTTTTCAATTAATCTACAGTATAGAACGTTTTCTCAAGGTTGCGTGCGCATCCAATTTGACGGGCAACAAAATTGAAAAACGCAAATTCAGAAAAATTGAGAAGCCAGTTTTATATTGAAAGAGGAGAATAGTCGACTTCATGAATTCTTATAGAATTTTTTTAAGGCAATGCATGATAATACTCGTGTTCTGGTATCGTGGCCCGTCAAGTTCCTTAAATTTGGATGCGCACGCAATCTATTTACAGTCGTTTTAAATAAGGCACGCGCGAAAACGTGCGATTTACAGTCGTGACACGATGTGGCCGCCTTACAAAGGTTCTGCTTTATTCGGCTGTAGTATTCTAGTGTTCTACTATCCATTAGAAAGTAACTTTTATAAATCTGCCGTACTGATTGGTTGGGAGCGCGGGCTATATGACAGTACACAGCACACGCGCGCATTTTTATTTCCGTCATTCCTATCTAAAATAACCGAACGTTATTGTAATTTGCATTTTATAAACGAAATAAAAAATTGCTTGCTGTGCTGTGTTATAAAGCACTTGGGAAATGGCAGATCGCTCGAGAAGCATAGCGGAGTGCATCTAAAAACACTTCTCTCGTGTTCTGCCAGCCCCTGCGTGCTTTATAACTGCACACAGCACGCACGCGCGTTTTCTATTTCTAAAGTATAGTTCACCTTTGCTTCTTGAACAGCTTCTGATAGCTCCTTTTGATTAACCCCACATAAATTGGGAACATGTTTACGACATTTGTGGTGAATATTCATATTACATGCTAAAAATTTCAAAAGGAAATAATATATTTAGCAGTGATGGTAACCAGGGAGGTGTAAGAACCCTGTAATATTATACTAATTGTAAAAAAAAACTTGTCATCGCTTATCACCACTGCAAGTACAGCAGTGGTGTAGCTCAACGAGCTACTGTAAGCATGTGAAAGGTGCCTCTGGCCAGCTGTTATACAGTCCATGTATGACGCCGGAACACAGCTCCAACCAATTTGAATTAGTTAGGGTTGGTTGGAAAGAAGGGAGGAAAAACCGGAGGACCGGAAAAACCCTCGGAGTCAAAAAGAGAACCACCCAACTCAGCTCACATAGGGCAAATGGGATTCGAACCCCAGACCACAGAGTTGAGAGGCAAGTGTTTTACCACCATGCCATCCTGACTCAATTTCTAAGAGGACGTGTGATGTGTGTGGTGGTGGGGGTCGGGGGGCAGGGACAAAACCTTAAGGGAGAATTAAAGACTGAATTGAAAATTTGAATCCTCTAAAACCTTTGATTCAGTCTAAAATTAGCCTCAAGATATTGTCTCTTTTATTTCAATTCTTTGATTGACCATCGTTGAAATGCTAGTCGGCAAACAAGACATCAAATGAAGGTGGCACTTCAAGAACAATGTTAGTCATAAAAATTGATTAAAAAAGTAGTAACTGTACAGACATTTCAAATGTTAGTCCTTCGTCAGATTAATATGGTCAAAGGATGGTAATGTGTGAACAGTTACAAACTTATTTTAAGCTATGATTTCTTCTTATTCACTTCCACATTCTATAGATTTGGGATTATGATCAAGACGGCAAAGTATCACCCGTTCAATGTTAAATTTTAAAACCCAACCACTCCATCAACATATTCAAGAGCTATCAAAATAGAACGTTGTACATGAATACTTTCTCTTACCTGTGCATTTAAGTCCTTGTCTAAAGAGGCCATATAAAAGAGAGCCACAGTGATCACAGAATGTTGGACTAAGGTAGTTGTGCACTTTAAAGATGTGAGGAATGTCAAGGTTGAATCTTTCTTTTAAAGTCTGTGAGGAAGAGAAAGGATATATTTGATGGATGAATACGGGTTGAAAACTTGAAATCATTCTTAGGTGTGGGACAGGGCTTAAAATAACAGACAGTCAAATTGAGAAATGAAACTTGTTTGGTCAAAAGTTTTGCTTGCTGCTCATTTTGACCATCAACATTTAGCCAGAAAGAAGGTATGACCATTTTATCCATGTAATCTTACATCTGTCTGAATGTGAACTGCCTCAAAGATACTAAGGTACATGTATTAACAAGCTAAAATTAATTTGGCTGGTTATCTTGACCAGTGGATGAACCAACCGTTACTTCAAGCCCTGCGGTCCAAGCTTCCAATCACATACTACAACTTCCTGCTAGAAACTATTGCACGCTTTCTTTTGACAGTTTATTGTGACTTTAACTTATCGAAGACTGGCAATATAGAGGGTACTTGTAAGTGGTGCCATTGCTTGTGAGGCTAAGCAATCAAAAGGCCAGCAATGAGGTGGCCATGGAAACCAAGCCATCCCCCCTCCCCCGATCCTATAACTGAATTCAGTGGAGATTTGATACTTGCCTAAGAAACATAATAGACCCCTTGCAGGATATTTCCAATTTGCAGCCTAATTCAGAGGACAAAGATATAGAACCTTACTCTCACAAGAGCTGAATTTCATTGTTTTGTCCTGTGAGTTGAATGGCTCCTATAATTGCTGAAACTGGTCTATAGGAGGCAGTGGAAGCAATAAAACCCAGCTCATAGGACGAGTACTGGAGCACCCCTAATAGATTAATCAAGCAAGCAAGCTTGCAATGCAATTAATTAGCTGGCAAACAGGAAGCAATAGCGCTGAACACTGTGCATGACCAATTAATAGCTGCTAACAAATGGTGTACGGTAGTAAAATGATTACATCATGAAAATGGCCTATCAAATACTAACCCCATCTTCTAAAGCTCCTCTTGATCCAGTGCAGTTGTGAAGGATCTTGTCATGGCATTTCTTATGACATGTTAATTGACAGGCTGAAAAAAATGATTAAAAATAATTTGAAAATGGTAGCTCGTGGACAAATATATGTATACTGTAATATTTTTGTCAACTATTTTTCTATTTTTATTTATCTTTTTTTTGTAAATGATGGCTTCTATCAATGACAAAAAAAAATCCAAAAGAGTTATTGCATATGAATGGAAATACCACTATTCTTGGTTTTCACCCACGTCATCATGAATTTCAAAAGCGTAAATTCGCATTATAATGAAATAAAAGTTTCATAATCTTGTAAAGTGGTCCAAACTACATATTCTGGCCAAATTTTGAGACAGTAAAGCATTTAGTTGCGGAACTAGGGGCGAGTAAACATGACGCAATTTTTGGTTAAAATGTATGGAGCGGCCATCTTGGTGTTCCAAGTTGGTACACCATCATGGCGGACGAAATTCCAAAGGCTTAAAATGATGGAATATTTAATATGTTTGACTATTTTTCACTTAAATATACGTTGAATAGATATTTTAAACTTGCCTGGAAAATATTTTATTTAAAGTAAATTATTTTACTATTTTGATCGCTATTTAGATAGACGTGACGGCATTGTGTGACACAAACTCAACATTCATAACTCGGGAACCAAACATCGAAATGACTCGAGATTTTTTCTTGTGACTTATAACACTGACTTCTAAAACATACTTGAGAAATGCCTTTATACGATCTATAGCTACGATTTTGATGTTTTGATGACGTCATGTGAAAACCAGCAATACTTTCATTGCAGGCTTAGAATTGATTGACACATATTACAGTCACAACAGGGAAATTAAGCAATAGATTACCAATTATAAATGACACAATGCATATGCATAGGCTAGGCACATCCAATTTTTTTGAGTATTATATACTGTAACTAACCTCTGCATTGATATCCTTGCTTATTAAAACCCCTGCAAATCAGAAAGTCCATTATCATTTAATATGGTGTTGTGCATAAGTTTCATTGAATGTTTTATATAAGATGTTGAAGACTTTGGGACGTTGATTCATCAGCAGAGAGAGAGAGAAAAAAGTTACACAATTCAAACAACATCATATATGGCTCGTTTAGCATGCAGAAATATTTAAGCTCTAGAGTGCATGATCATGATATACATATGATATGACTGCACTGTGATAAGGAAATCCAACTTACCATAAGAATTCCCGACAGAATGCACAAAAAACTGGCTGTCGGAAAAACCTAGCGACGAATCGATGACCCCTGACAATGTGCTCCTTTTGTTTTCGCATTGCGCCTCTTCTCCCTGTGAGTCCACTGTGGTTCTCATGAGGCTTGCCTTCTTTCGTTGGATCATCTAGATATATTTATAACAAAATCATTAAAAACAAACATCTTCAATCATTGTGTAGTCCCAAAAGTATCCCCCTCACAGAGGAATGTTTTTAAGACACCCCCTACCCCACGTTAATTCCAATTTTCTTCCATACAAATTCTGTAATTTTTGTTCTTTTTCTGACTCCCTTACTCTTTGGATATTCCAAATTCCTCTGTGGGGTGGGTATGGGTAACTTCTGGAACTACGTATAACCAATTTATTTCTTTACTTAATTTTCTTTTATTGCAACCCGTAATCGTTAATAACCTTTGTTGTATACGTATTTACCTTATTTACTTTTACAGATGAGAACAATCGAACTGTGAACACTTCAAGTTTTTTTCAGATTATTATTTCCTGAACTTTCTATTGTTTCAAACCCTCTAAATTGAAGTGATCAAAATAAATCTTATTTTCAATCGACTGGCTCAAGCAAGGCACGATTTAATAAATACATTTTTAAAAGGTAAAAAAAAATCAAATTGTTCTGACTGTTTGAGTGTCACTGAAAACTTACCTGTTCAACATGCCATCTTTTTTTTGCATCAAATGTATGTCATAAGATTATGTAATTAGTTTACTGTACTTGAATGTTAGCCAGTCTCCACATGAGGTGGCACGGCAAGCTAATTAAGGACAGCATTTTATAAGGTTTTAAATCAAAATGAATTAACCTAATTACCCTAGCTGAGATACATTAAACCCTAAGGTTATAATTAAGGTTAATTATATAGCTAAAATTTGGTTCCTGATCATTGAGCTAATGTATATAAATGGATCCGGTTTTTTCAAAAGATCTTGTCAAATTTAGACAATTAAAGAGTTAACAAGCTATAGCAAGGCCTAGGTATTAAGTAATTGTTTTCCATTCTAGTATAAAATTATGTGTACACATTTATTGTATATCAATGGACTTACCTAAAACTTCAGTAAAATGACGAACTTGAACCAGAAGATGACCACCTGGCTGTAAGTCCAGCTATTAAAAAAAATTAATAATAATGGGAAATTATAAAACGCTATAAGTTTAAACATAGTTAATAAATTAAGGGGAATGGTTTGGAAACCTATTGTTATCAGGTCTTTGTTCGCATGTTGAACCAGTCTTGACCGTGCACAAAGTTTGTTTTATGCTCATCCGAAATACCAAAATAAGAAAACATAAACTTCGTCTATGGGATTATTGTAAGAAATATTCAAATATCTCTTACAAATCTTTAAGTATTTTGAACTAGCATCCTTTGCCAACGATGGTAAAACAATTGTAAAACAAAGGATTGTGCACGGTCACGCTTGAAAAAAGTGAACACCAAAGACCTATAACAATAGGTTTCATAACCATTCCCCTCTATTAACTATGGTTAACAAAAAACAATTATTTGATTTATGATGATGCATGGTAGGCTAGTGCATATGATATCTGGAATGTCATTCATACTGCAAAATCCAGCATGTTCTAAAAGTGTTTTAAAAATTCATTAAAAAAATTTATCATAGCAATTAATTGAGAATAATGTACAATGACATAATGAATAATATATTATGTCTAGACTACATTTTATCATGATATTAGAACTATATGTACTAGATGGGGGGAAAATGCTAAATTTAAGTGTTTTTTAGCTTGATATTGCATGGTTGCAAACTAATTTAATCTGTGATGCATGGAAATTTTCAATAAATTGAAGTATAACCATGCAGTCATGAACATACAATATTTACATGTACTGTGATAGCACATATATATATAGTTACATGTTTGAATAAATCAATACAAACTTATTCATAAAACACAAAAAGGAAATCACGAACGATATATCCCATGTTATATGTTATTGGAGAAAATAATTTTCGATAAAGGCACAGTTATATGATAACAAGACCATGCAAATACCTTGTTTTAATGTTTTTCATCTGTACAAAATTGTTAAAGAATATTCATACTTCTATGGTGTTTAGTGAGGTGTGTCAGCGATGATCATAGTATAGGTATAGCTACTATTGCGGCTAGACAACATGAGTTCATCATATATTTACAGATATCAAAATATACTGCTAATTACAAACATACAGTAAATGGTGTTTTGTTGACGATTACATGATCGAAAGGAATTCAAATTAATGTCTAAGAAATAGCGTTTGCTTACTGCAATGCATGGATTACCATAATCACAATCATTTGATTTTTCAATAGCAATTCAATTAAATCATCAATAATGCCAAACACATAGTGCAAAGATTGTTTTTTGTTACTTTGGAAAGATGACAATGAAATCCTGATTAGTAGAAGCATAAAAATTATCAATCTAGCTTAAGGCATTATAATAAATAAAGCTTGTCTCAACGTATTTAATGCCTTATAATAAATAACTCCAAAGGGATTAATAATTTATATGCATATAAGATTCGATAAGCATTTCATAATTTGCAATAACAATTGCTTAACTTTCTCATAAGGGCGTGGAGAAGCCAAATAATCAAGATTTGCTCGTTACTAGGCTAACTATTACCAAGGCCAAGTCAAAATAATATTATCTAAAACAATTAACAGAAAGATAAAACAACGAAGTAAAACAGTCCTGCTTTTACATGTATAGCTTTATTAATGCACAACAAAGCATATTATGGAAAACTATCTCAAGTATTTCGACATATATAATATAGTTAAGAGAAGCCATTATAGAAAATTATCATCGATGTTTTAAAACATTTCAAAATGCATATTCAAGACATCGAAAGGGATTTGCAAATATATAACTTATATATTTTTTGAAGATTAAGCTTAATAAAATGGAAAGTCAAATATGAAGCTGACTTAAAATCATAAGGTGCAATTATATTTAACTTATTTTAACATATGTTCTCAAAATATGAACTTTTAATTACTGTATACAGGCTATCGCCATAACAATTATCCTCTCAAACCACAAAAAAAATCCACTGTAATATTTCATACAACTGTAATGCCCCTATAAAATGCTGAAGTGTATATAAACAATGATGGCAAGATTACAGTACACGCTTGTGCAAGTAATATTATATTATCTACTTAAAAATGGCTGAGTAATACCAAGAATATAAATTTATAGATAGCATTGAGGTAGTTTTAGTAAAAAGGCTTGAATTAATATCTTGGACTTACCCAAACACTAGAGTATCCCTCGCGTTTGCACTGGTCAACTAAAAATTGAACTCCTATTGTTACTTCCCCCAAAAATTTATCCGGTTTTTCTTTAACGACGATTGCTATTACTCTTCCTTCGTAGTTATGAGTATCGAAACACTTGTTCCAATCCGGAACAAATGTCTTTTTCTTTTGAACTAGAGTAATGCCCAGTCCTGGAGTCATTACCGCTTCCTTGACATGTACAGCACAGAATGGATCAAACATTTTCCAATCTGAGGCCGGTTTGACTTCAATTAATTTCACTCTGATGAAGCCCATTTTTGCTCAATCTCTTCGAGGACGATCCTCGGACGTAGTTTGAACCCTGTATAAATCCTCTAGTGCTTCTGCAAGCTCAGAACGTATTTATATTGTCCTAAAATCCAACCGAACGTATAAAATTTTAACAGGTAATGACCTCACCACCCCAAAAATGTGAACTCGTGACTAATAAAATCCTCCATATATGGCTCGAAGCACCTTATATGGCTTAATAATTAAATTTATTCCGGTGTTGTGTGACGTCAAAAAGAGTAGTGACTCAGCTAATGACGTCACGTTATCAACATTGACAGTAAGATATATTTTAAGCTCTTATCGTTTTTTACTGTGTTTCTTTTTGTCATTCAAACAAATTAGTCGATGAGAACATATCAAATTAACGCTTGAGAGATTTTTGCAACATTTGTGTCGAATTTTGACTTCTCTATTAATTGAACTTCGGCTCCGTTATGTCTTCCGCCTTTTCGTAGAAGCTAACGGAATGTAATGTTTGATGTATTGAACTTCCGCATAGTCCCTAAGGACATGTTTATTTGAAATTGCTAAAACAAACGACGAAGATGTTGAATTTTGGCTAGATTACTAGATATGGTGGTGGTGTGGGAAAGGGAAGGGGGGTGTATGAACTGACAGGTAATGACTACCCCCCCCCCCCAAACAACAACACTAACCCTACTGCCCGATACTTAAGCATACGTATATACTCGTAACTTATTTGGAACTAAGTTGATGTGCAACTATGTACAAAACGCCAAATAAAATATGTCTGTCTGTCTGTCTGTCTGCCCATCCATGCTTACGGTCATAACCTTGTATATCCTTGAGCGCTGAAGCGACTCAATAAAAATCTTAAAATTTTGTGACTGGCTGATTTGTCTTCCTTCCGCCGGCCAGTGTAACTTGATAAGGCTTCAGTTGGTCCCACTTCCACTACGGCAACGTATATTGTCTTAAAAAGTGTTAAGGTAATTCCCTCGAAAGAAATTTTGCCAATAACTTTGTCCCGCAACTTTGCATGGACATTAATTATGTTATGGACATTTAAAAACTGCAATAAAAAGATGGGTTCACCATTCTCGTTTCGTAAGGCCCTTCGACTTCTCATCACAAGCAGGGTGTACTGGACTTTCGCATGACCGGCAATCTCATTATATTTTATTGCCTAGCACAGTACTATGAATAGTAATATAGCTTTTTTACAGATCCGCATTGACCGTTGGCAAGCCTTCCTGGGCATGGCCAAGCCAGGATAGTTTTCCATAATACCGGCACACTCTACTTCGGTTCAGTTATTGCTCTCTTCAATCTCTAAAACTTGGTGTGGGTAATTTTACTTTCTTTTACACACTAGTAAGTATATCCATTAAGCAATTGGCATTCATTAAACAATGGGGCCTGATATATAGCGGTTTTAATATCGTGTGATCAATCGATCGCTAGTGGGAAACTGACACAAAATGTTTAGGTACGGTTACGGTCACGGTAAGATAAGTGCGTCCGCTACGTAAGGACTACGCCAATAGACCTATCCCGAATTCGCTTGACTGACCACGAGACAATGTTTTGAAGTCGAGGTTGAACTTGATAAACAAAATAATCAAGTCCAGTCTCACCTTCAAACCATTGTTTCGTGGTCAGTCAAGTGAATTCGGGATAGGTCTATTGGCGTAGGCCTTACGTAGCGGACGCACCTATCTTACCATGACCGTAACCGTACCTAAACATTTTGTGTCAGTTCCACTGCATCCCGTACCGTGCACGTGATGCATGAGTTACGGGTTTGTATTCAGTTCCTCTCATACGAAAGTTGCTCTAAAGAATCTAATGAGGATTGCTGGTAGCGTTTTTCTCATCATTGTCGGCTCAACAGTTCTTAATTTCAGGGTGTAGTTTGACAGGGGATACGTCATACGATTTATTAATTGCTTACTTGACCCTGAGTACAGCCTTGGTCTATCGAAAATAATATTGGATTTCGATACGGAATATTTACACAATAGAGGAACGATACAGGCTTTCCATTATCTTTTCAGATCAGGACACAAAAAACAAATAAAGAATAACCAAGGAACAGAATAGAGAAGATAATAACTGGGGAAACATGATAGTGATGAGTGATCATGACTATCGATTATGATAATAAACTCATTTTGGGTTCAGAATTTTTGTCACTTGGACATTTTGATCATTGTTCGATGTTTCTACGTTTCTCAGTAAAAAGATCGAAAGCAGTTGAAAAGCAACCACCATGCCGAAAATACACTATGTTTCTTAGTAAAGGTGACAGCGGATGTGCACTCATGATACTAAACTGCGCGTGTGTCAAGGTGTGTTCATTTATTTATTTCATTTAATTAATTTAATTTTTTTTTAAATCAACATTTGCTAAATATGAACTTAACATTCAAATGATGTGATGGTCAAAATTATTCATGTCAGTGAAATCAGGAGCTAGTAAAGTCATTGAAGGAAACTGAACGTCATATAAGAGTTAACCGGATCAAAAACACTACTTGGGTTTCCTGTGGAGTTACCCCGGTGCCTTATGGGAAAGGGATAGAAAATTTTCCTTTTACAGTAATTTTCTTTTGGAAGTAAATTTTAGGAAATCGACAAAAAAAATGGGAAATGAGCCTCGTAAACTCATTCTCCACATTGATGTCAATAATACTATCCTCGTGGGAGATTCTAAAACCAAGTTAACAGTCTTAGAGGGGGTCTTAAATGAGTATATGACTGAAATAGTTTGGGGAAATGTTGATGAATGTGGCTCATGGATTCCAACTGAGGATCCAATATCCACAAAACCAACAAACCTAGAAGCCCAATCTTACTACAAATACGCCGAGAAGAAGTTTGAATTAGCAGGGAGAGAAAGACTGGAGTTCAAAGAGCATGTTAGGATGTTTACTCTTCACGATGTAGGGAAACGATTTCGACCACACGTCGAGAAAGTCAAGGAGAATTTGAAGTTCAAAGGGAATTTATCTGAGAGTGAATTCCAAGTACTCGATCCGTTATTCATGAAAGAAGAAGATGGACTTTATTATCGTATCATTCCATCTTATTTTAAACTGCTAAATCATTTGTTGGAAAATAATAGGGATTTTGCAGTCATTCTCAGGACTTTTGGTGGAGATGGTGAAGTTGCTCTAAATGCAACTAAACTTTACACAGAAAGTTTGCACCCTGACATACAGTTCCCTTCTTCTAAGAATTTATTAGTTAATTTGAATCCAGGAGAAATATTACCTTTTGATAAGGGAATGCTTCTAAGGACAACCAATGGTAGGGAATTGTCCACATATGAGGACATTTATAAAGAGTTCAGTAAGTCAAGTGGAGTACAACTATATCAGGACAGTTATGATTGGTGGAAGAAGAAAGACTTTGCAAGTTCAGCTGGAAAACCGTTGCTGGTTGATATAAAGGATTCATCGGCACATCATATTTTGTTTGACGACAACATTAGAACCTGGGATCCTTGGGATAACATAGTTAATCTTCTAGTCAAGGAGGGACGGCATTTTAAGACTAAGCACAGCCAAGAATACCTGGATGGGATTTGTATGTTGAGGACTGATCTTTTTGAAAGCATTCTGAATGATAATTACTTTATTGAAAAAGTTAGCATGTGCGAGGCAAACTTCAATCAGTATCTTTCTAAATAAATTATATTATTTTTGTTTTTGCTATTTGAGATAAACTCGTATATTGGCTAGCTTCATATGACATTGCACAGAATGTATTACTTACTGTATGTACTGGAAGAAAAATTTTGATGCCAATAGAATAGCTAAGGCCTGGGTCAGATGCGATCTTTAGATTTGTTGAATTTAATTGGAATTGAAGTCGACTCAAATTCATTAAAATTCTACATCTGTTTCAAACGTCAATTTTAATGTTGCCGGTTGCAATCGACAAAAAGCAAAAACTGCTGAAATCTTGAGCCTTTTTAATTTTTTAACAAGAGATTGGCAGTTTGAATCAATGCTGGTCTTTTGCCACTTCATGCAACTTGAGCAGTCGACTTTGATTCTTTGCTGACCTTAATTAAAACTGTCCATCTCATTGATTCAAACGTCGCTCTTCTCATGCACTAAATGTAAATAATTAGATTTGACGCGGCAAGAGAATCGACGTCTGAATCGGGCCTAAGATACATCATATTTGTAATTCTAAGTTGCTTTATAATCGATGTCTGTACCCCATTATTTTATAAGTGCCTTAATGAATTCACATTCATCATTTATTGTATATATATATGAATTAATACTGTTGTTAGTAGTGCATATCTTGGAAACTGTACCTGAAAATTGGGGTCAGATACTGTATTTGTGTTCATTATGTATTTCATTAGTTTGCAAGATTCATGACGAAAAATGAAAACGAAATTGTCATGAATATTTTATTGCATGATTCTACTCGTACAATTTGGAAATTAATAGACACTGAGTAATGTTTTGAAAGTTCTTTAATTGAACTCGCCTAAAGGCTCAGTGCAATTACAAGAACTTTTAAAACATTACGAGTGTCTATTAATCCCAAATTGTACCAGAAAATTGTGTGATTTTTTGTTTATAGTTCACTCAACAAAATTCAGCTAAAAATGCGAAGTAACGCCATCGATCTTTGTCTATTTGGTGGTCGATTTTCAGTCCATCGCGCAACTGAAATGCATAAATAAGATTAGTTCTTATGGCTTTAAAAAAAATTATTTATTTGTTTTTTAAATACAAAATGATAGAAAATAATTGTTTTGACATTATTTTGGCTGTGTTGCAATAGCGACTTAATTCGGTACTCCTATGGAGTATGATTAATGATGTAATTGTAATTTCATTGAGTGTACTATAAATATTGTAATTATTTTTGATAAATTCAAGGTCATTTATTTTAAATTTTCTACTGTAGAATAGAACTGGAGGCATATTGACAGTATCTGGCCAGAATTGGAATTTTTTGGTCAAATCTTTGCCCCTTCAATCATTCAGAAATAAGATAAAGTGCAAACAATTAATCCGTATAAAACAGTGTTAAACTCTGTGAACAAGCTTATTAAACTAATTTGGCCACTGATCATGACTTATGACTGATACTTTGTTTGAGTTGTATCCATATTCATGTTTCTCCTTATCCGCCACAGTTACAAGTAGACAAAGAAATGCTACTCTAGGAAATTAATCTACGTAAAAAGATGTTTAAATTCCAAAATAGGACAGTAGCTATTACTGGCATATGAAAACCAGCAGTCATTATATTCTTGTGGTATATGTGACGTCATAGCTACCATTTTGGTTGACTTTGACACAAGATTTGGTCTTGGTGCCTTTCGTCAACCAACGTGGTGGCAACATCTATTCTCATGGAAAGGGATGCACACGGCATATTTAAAAAAAAATGTTTTCTAGAGAGAGAACCCCACCCTTCTCCTGTCACTAGTATGACTCATAGGTAGAATTTTTCATATATAAATAAATATATATATATTTTGAAGTAATTAGTGAATGTTTCTAAAGCCACCAAAGGAAGACAATGTAGTTGAATCTGTAAACATGAAAAGGTATCTAATATGTTATCAACCGCGTGCCTCCCAATAATATGAGTATGTTTTTAAATACTAGTGAAATCTAGATTTAATAAATACTTGTATTTTGTTTTCTCTTTCATTTTTCTTCACCTTGTTTTTCTTCCATTATCATTATTATTATTATTATTATTATTATTATTATTAGAGTACAAATATGTGCAAAATGTGTGTAATATCACTATTTAGCATTAAACAAAAGAAATCAATATATTTAGTTATATTTATGTTGCACATTTTTAGTGTTTGTACTCTATCATTATTATTATTATTATTATTATTATTATTATTATTATTATTATTATTATATATTTATATTATTTATTGACAAATTTATTGTTCAAAGACCTGAGCCTGCATTTCTCGATCTCAGTGGCAATCCTATTGAAATCCAAAATGGCGGACGCGATAAGAACTCGTTGTTTACAAGATAACCAAAAATAACGCCGTTTACCCGACGTTAAAGCCAAACTATCCCCTCAAGACAAGATGAAAGGTATAAAATCATTTGCTTAGGAATTGTCTGTTCTTAAAATACCAAAATGTGATGGGAAAATTTGGTCGTTGAAGGAAATGCAGATCAAGTTGGGTGGACCGGCTGAAAATAATGCATCGAGGGCGGGAACAGTCTTAAAAAATTTTTTCAGAATACCAATATATTCAGAAGATTAGTGACAGATTCAATTCTAATATCTTAATTTCGATAAATGTTGAAAAGTTATCTCTTAACTCCCTCGGTTTGGCGATCAACTTTTTTATTGATTGATTTTCAATGACTGTGTTAAAATACCAAAGAGATATGAACTTTAGCTTATGCAAGTACTTGTTATTGGATTCATATTTTACCTTCTACTTTGAAGTTTAGAGTCATTCTTTTGCTTCGTTCAAGTTGACCATTGAATAATCCCACGATCGTGTCAAACTTTTCAGTCCAACATTCTAAACTGTGTATCTCTCGATCGCTTTACATTTGTGTACTTAACAAATATAAACTCTTATTGTCAGTCGCTCATTTTTATAAATTCAAATTTAAAATGCGAATAATGAGGTCAAGAAGTTATCAAAACCTTTTACTTGAAATAGGGGTTCAAATGAAGCTAATTTTAAGTCAAAAAATTAAAAACACAAAAAACAAAAACAAAGAAGATTATGACATTTATTTATTACTAAGTAATTATTCTGACATAAGTTTAAATGCGATTTCTTTTGTTTACAAATAATTTAGTATTGATTGAAGTCTTCACATTTTCCTAGCTCTTCCAGAATTATTTAAAAAAGAATTGTCAATGAATTATTTTGTCAACATTGACGCTGTGTCTTTTGTTATTTCACTCACTTGAGAAATCAGCAATTACTTTTAAGCAGTTTAAATATCTAGTATTCATCACTTACGTCACACATTTATAGAGGGAGCAAATGTAGTTTGTTTGAAAAATTGGAGTGGTATGCATTAATTTATGATCATCACATTTTTTGTCTACCTATGCTTTAGCCTATTAGGCTATCTTGGTACGAGTAATGCGTTTACCACTCCTGGGTGGACGGCTTATATGCCTAACAGGCCTTGCGACCCAACTGATAGGGCAGCCGGTAGATCAATTAAAACTTAGAAGTTTACTATGCTATTACCCTTTATTGTATTCATCATCATCATCATAATCATCAGTTTTCGCAGCTCCATGATATGCATATAAGACCTGAACATCCTTTATCCATTTGCCATCATTTGCAGGATTCAGTCACTCTGTCCATGCCAGAGCTTTTGTTCCTCTCCGCTTCCACTTCACTGTCTTTCCATTCAGTATTCTTCATGTCTGGTTTCTTTTTTCCACCAACTTTTATTGGTCGTATTTAGAATGTTGTCAGTGTCCATATTCAATATATATATATGGGATTGAGTTATCAGCCTTCGGTCCAACTACCAACTTGGGGGACCAGGAGCTGGCCTATTTGTCTGGCTACTCCCATATTGGGATTTGACAGTGAATTCTATAGAGTACCTCTTCTTCCATGAGATTCCAATTGTAATATTGATTTAGAAGTTGATTTTTATTGAGGATTGAAAACCTGTGAACCCAAAGAAAAACCCTCGAAGTACAGGAGAGAACCAACTAGAAACTCTACTCACATGTGTACATCACTCGAACACATGTTGCATTAGTGAGAGGGGAGGACTTTTATCCCTATCAATAAATCTGGCTTGGTTGAACCTGCCCAAGCTTTTCATCCCTGTAGATATGAGTGAAAAACATCTACGCATGCTCTGAATCCGTATGCAAATTAGTCAAAACATAAGTAAATTTGACTTTCAAACATGCCTGATAAATTGTACTTCACAAAATGCCAAAACTTGTGTCCATGCTTGATACGTAAGGCTAAGTCTTTCATATTGTGTTAGTTAATACAGTATTTTGGTCTGACAAAAGTATACTCTCGAACTTTTTTGCATACTTGGAGAAAACAAACATTTATTTTCTCACTCAAACCCTTAGAAAATGTGCTGTAAGTGCACGCATGCGCAAACATTTTTCTCTGGTGTCACCCCATGTATATCTCAAATACATTCTGAATCTTGTCATTTCAGGGTTAAGATGTTTGATATTGTTGTCAGACAGCTGACTTGTGGTGAAGATGGCCTTCCTTGACGATCCTGACTTTCTCATTTCACATATAAGGAATTCCTGTGTAACAAGTGATGATACAGGTAAATATATATATAAGATCGAGATATATATCTCTTTTATTCTCCATTTAAGGAATATAAAACATGTGAGCTCATGTCTCTCTATTATGGTATATTCATGCTGGGAGCTGTAGAGCTAGAGAAAAGCAAGTTTGGAAATATGAGGCACAGCTATGAGTGTTTGTCTTGCTTTTCGAGTGCTCTGCAGCTCCTATAGTGTTTGTATATCACAGTACAGGGGCATAAGCAGCCATATTTTTGAGGGATTTTATGCAAGCGTGCCTTTGTACTCTAGATGAAGTAAACAGGGTGGCCAGTCAATTAGTGCATGCATACATCATGTTTCATACATTCTATACAAAGCAAACAGGAAGTAAAATTACGAGCATGAAAGAAATGACAAGAAGTACCCTTAAGCTGTAGGCAAGTGTTTCTCACACTTCTTTTAGTGAGTGCTTTCCCCACTTTCTAATACTACTACTACCTATTATTATATGACTGTGAATCTTAGAGCCTGGACACTAGCAATTCGAGCAATCTGATTGGATAGATCACATCGCGGACTGGTCTAGATTCTCATATTAATCTTACAGCAAAAACATTTTGTCCTTTTCAATGAAAAGTGCTCATATAATAAAACTCTTATCAACTGAGCTTGGAAGGTCTGTAGGGGATAATCTTGACCTCGGTCAAGATTATCCCGTACAGACCTCCCGCTCGGTTAATAAGATCTAAATACTGAACAGAGCATGGAAAATATTTTTTTAAATTGTTTTATTTTATATAATAAAAAAAATATTATTTACATTGTATTTGATGCTGTTTTTGTACAACAGATCTTTGCAAAATTTTCTGGGGGTGCCAATGGCATCAACAACTATGCTCTATTGACTAAAAAAATATTACTTCTTAACAAATCACAACTCATACTATCTAAACTATAGAGGCTTTGCACCATCACGTGAGGGCAGCCGTGACAGGAGACAGGAACAATTGAATCTGATCTAATCTGATTTACACGAGAAAGAATTTAGTTTCCCAGGCGAGAAGGTTCTATTGTCTATATACTGTGATGTAAACACGATGGGAGCTGTAGAGCAAGAGAGAAGTTGTAGAGAATTATGAAGCTTAGCCGAGTGTTTCTTTGACTTCTCGAGTGCTCTACAGCTCCCAGAGTGTTTATATCACAGTATTTAGAAACAAGCGGACATTTTATATCGGTTTTATAAAATATTTTTGAATGATTTCGAGCGAGCATATCCTCTTATATAAACACAGTAGCAAGTCAATTAGCGTGCGCTTTTTATCTCAAATATTTTATTTAAAAAAATTTATTAGAAGTTTATTTTTAGGACTGAAGTGATGTACATGGTTTTTGTTACCTAAATGTTGAAAAACCATAGATACACGTAAACCAATAATAAAAATCTTCTATTGATATTTTCCAGGTATGTGTGAAATGGTGATTGTCAATGAGGAAGCTGAAAATAACAAAGTCAAACAGAGGCGTAAAATTGTGGGTTTTCCTCATACGCCAGACACGTAAGTATTTCATCCTTTTCTTGGAATTGAATTGAGATATAGATGTAATTCCAATCATTCTTGAAATCAATCATTTTATAAATTCAGTAACTACTTACAGTAACTGTTCGGAATAAGCAAAAGTTCCTTAGTATTATATACAGTCATTTTTCTGACATTTTTCTAACCTTATAATATAGGTTATCAAGTGTAGCATCTATAATGTTGCCCATTCCTTTGATATTAGTGTCAGCCCTGACATTTTTGACCCTTTAATATAGGATATCAAGTGTTGCATCTAGTGTTGCCCAGTGTTGACCTGTGCCCAGCCCTGACCTTTGCCCAGTGTTGACCTTTGATATCGCTGTCAGCCCTGACATTTTTGACATTATAATATAGAGTATCAAGCATTGCATCTAGTGTTGCCCAATGTTGACCTGTGCCCAGCCCTGACCTTTGCCCAGTGTTGACCTTTGATATCGCTGTCAGCCCTGACATTTTTGACCCTTTAATATAGGATATCAAGTGTTGCATCTAGTGTTGCCCAGTCCTTTGATATCGCTGTCAGCCCTGACATCCAAAAACCTAGAAACAAGACAGGTGGTAAAACTAAAAAAGGAAGGTTTGTACACAGTCAAAGTCTGATATCTTTACTTTGATTTATAAATCCAATCCATGGTTCTTTCTCACACATTTAGGTGAAAGCAGCCATTGTAGAAGCAGTTTCTTGCATACAGATCTAGAGCAATGAAATACTTCTTTCGATAGCAATAATTAACTGTAATTTTCCTAAAAGGGTTATTTGAAATGATTATCATTTAGCTTAGCATATTGAAAAAAACTTTTACATTTTGTTTTATAAAAGGGACCAGGATATAAAGATCAAAAACATTGCATGGAAAGATAGACAAGAATCTGTATCGGGTAAGTTATATGAAGGCATAGCGATTGGATGGTGTTCATCATGATTGGATGGTGTACATTGTGGTTGAATGGTGTACATTGTGGTTGTATGGTGTACATTGTGGTTGTATGGTGTACATTGTGGTTGTATGGTGTACATTGTGGTTGTATGTATGATGTACATTGTGGTTGTATGGTGTACATTGTGGTTGTATGGTGTACATTGTGGTTGTATGGTGTACATTGTGTTGTATGGTGTACATTGTGGTTGTATGGTAGTACATTGTGGTTGTATGGTGTACATTGTGTTGTATGGTGTACATTGTGGTTGTATGGTGTACATTGTGGTTGTATGGTGTACATGTGGTGGATGGTATACATTGTGTTGTATGGTGTACATTGTGGTTGGATGGTGTACATTGTGATGGGGTAGTTTTATTGCGTTATAGCTATTGTGTTATATTTGTTTCAGGTGATGACATTGAAGATGCTTTCAAGAAACGTCCAATCAAAAACAAAAAGCTCTCTGGGTCGTCCTCCCAGCTTTCCAAACAGATAAAAGAATTGAATAGAGAGCCTAGCAACCCGTACCCTCGACTATGCTAGATTTGATGGAGAGGTAGGTTACAAAACTATAAAACCAATACCTGTCCAATTTCCACTTCTTTAAAAGACTTAACATATTATTCTGTAACTTCAAGGCCTACCAAGGAACATGTCCCACAAAGAAGCTAAGGATATTTCTTACGATGCTTAGTGAGGTTAGTAAATAGAGTTAGTTATAAGCAAATAACTTGGTCTTCAGTAATGTTAGCTCTTAATATATAGATTCAAAGATAATGTTGTTTTATAGCTACATGTACACTACCAGAATCCTTTTTGGTATGAAAATCTTCACTATCGTATAGGTATTCTCAAAGGAGTTTGAACATTTAAATGCGTAATGAGGTTCTGAAAAGCATTGTGGTAGTTTACATAGGTATGACAATTCATTAGGACTAGTGTATAGTGTACATAATTTCTAGCTGTTGCTTGGCAACATGGTTTGCTTTACCATCCCTGTTGTATTTGCTTTTGTTTTTCACTTTGACCCCACCCTCCCATCCCTGGGGATTACATATGATAACAACAAACAATTCCACTGTGCTTACATTGTGAAAGGTGCCATGATGACCCTTGGTGAGGTTGCTATGGTCACCTCTTACTAGTAACTAGCTTTGTTTATTGCCCAGTATTGCTGCCGGACACCTACACTGCAGTCTCCTTTTCTAGAGATCCCATAGTTAAGTTTTGGAAAATGCACTAAATGTCTGTTTTACGGGGTTTCCCATAACATGTATAAACTAATGCAGATTGGCATGACACACCCATCACTCAAATATCAATCCTTCAGCAACTATGTCTTGTAATATCTTTCGGATTCGACTGCAGGAAAGTAATTTTTAAACTGTTTATTTGTCATTGGTTGGTGACCAAAATAACTGTTTCGACACCTCAATAGATGACAATAATGAAATTCAGATGTCCATGGTATTAACCAAGGGCACTGATCGTTTCTTATTGGCCGTTTCATGAAATACCCAAATATTTCAAATACATTATTTATTTATTCCTGCAGGATGAAGCAAGCATTGAGATATTTGTTACTGTACTGGGTAGGTAGCTGGATTTAAGACATCAAACAAGAATAAACTGTTGAGGCCGAATGTGAAGGGTTGCACGAACTTTGATCAGGACGTGTACGAACTCAAGCACCAATAACATCAGGGCCGTAACCCCGGGGGAGCACAGGGTGCACTTCACCCCCACAAAAGCTTAAGACCTGCTCATCTATTTCCTTTTGCTATAAAATTGCAATGATGTTAATGTTTTTTGATTAAATGAAGACCGCTTTCCATCTGCATATTGTAGCATTTTTTATTTTTAAGAATCACTCACTCATTATCCCTTAATTTTTTTTAGTCCTGTTTAAATTTTTTTCGGTAACCTTTATTTTGGTTCTGCAAATCATTGCCTGTGCACCGCCCCAGCAAGGTCCCTGGTTACGCCCCTGAACATAGTAGAAACCAACTTTCAGCTTGTCTAGGGCGGTGGATGCACACACACCAGGACTCTCCCATAGGTTCACCCCACTGTACTGTACCAACTATTTACCGCTAGTATAATCTACCTTAGTTCACTCTAGCTTGCACATACTAACACGGTAACCTGAATTGGTTTCAGGAACGGCTCGTGTCCAAGATCTCATTGGGCTCATTATGTATAAATACACGGCCGATGACCTTGGCCCAGCACTTAAGGTAAACTCTAGTTGTGTAGACTTTTTTATGCTTTCTCATTTCAGACCACTTGTCATTCTCTAGAGTATCATTCCTCTGTATATGTTTGAGCCACTACACTGTACATGTGCTAAATTCAGAAATATCCGATTGTTTTGAACGCGGTACCAGCGAGTTTAAAAAAGTTTAATTCACTCGCAATTATGTTGGAGTCGCCTTAAATCGAAGCACTAGCCATAGATGTATTTTATCAGCTAATGCATGTAAGGTTTAAATTATAAAGCCGATGTATTTTTGTAACGTTATAGGGTACAACAGATCGATATTGTCTGCGTATCGCAGAAGATGATGGTGAAGTTGATATGGATTTTCCAGGTCAGTTGATATACTTTATCTCTTTATCACTGAGCAAGTTATTCTCTACTTTCACATCCCCATAATACTTTGCGTCTTTGGGGGGTAACCAGAGGGTAAAAACCCACTTATTTTGCTGAAGGCTGATCAGACAAAGTTGACAGTACCTTGTGTGGTTTTCGTGCCTTGATCGAACCGGCCGAACCAACGTACACTCAGGGTCTTAAAATAACTGAGAAGTTGCTGCCTTTGTAATAAAAACTACGAATGGTTAGATCTTCACGTTGCTCAGATGACCACGTAAAATGGCGGTCCCGTCTCTCCACACTAGAGAGTTGGAGATTCTCGTTTACGGCAAACGTGAAATGTCAGTTGACCATTAAAAAATTCTTTGAAATTAGTGAAAAGTCGCAAAAATCTCCAAGTAGTAGATACAAATAAGAATATGTGTCTTTGACGAGAAGGTTTATACAAGGCTAAGTGAATTGTAGGGAAACGATAAAAACGTGGGAAGGAAAAAAGGGAATCTTAATCTGCCTACTACCTCACCCTGCAACGGAGGGACATAAATAAGAACCACTGAGGATGTAAAACCTGCAGGGCAGAGACCACCCTCAGTGTCTGGCCTTTACTAATGATTTCTTAATGGTCGATTGTGGGATTGGTATGGGGATTTTACGGGGTTGGAAATTAATGCAATGTACTTCGAAGGGGACCCTGTGCAGCCCCAGACTCGGGCAAAATCTCGAATGAATAAATAATTTTTCCGTTTGAACGTTACATCATCGGCCATGTTGGCGGTCGTAAACAAAAGCGTTTGCATCAGCCATTTTGTCGTTACCACCAACATGGCTGCCCTTTTATCGTCTTTTGGGTTGCTTGCCATTTAAACCAATCCATATGGTTGGAAATTCATTCGCTAATGGAAAGAAAAGGACGGGAAACTTTGACTTCCGAAAAATGGTACACGCGTCTACCTAAAGAACCGAAAAGAGCGGGAAAAGTGGATTACCTTAATCGGAAGACCGAGTTTTCCGGAACTTTTCAACCGGAATTTCCGGTTAAATGATAAACATTCCTGATTCTCGTGAATTTGTTGATAATATTATCGCTAACATCTTCACACTAGCTTTGGATAAAGATGAACTTATCACCAAGTTTGGTTTCACGTGTCTAGCTTTGGTGGAGGTAAGGCTACACTGTCTTTGAATCTACTGACAGATAGTCTATCAAATATATAGCTTTTTTGAATACACCAATCCCACATTCATTGTTCTACTCCCTAGTCACTGTTGCTACGTCGGACAAGCTAAGATGTGTTTTTGATATACAGCAAGGAACAGAAACCGGCCGTTGAAATTTGTAAATGTCCTTCTTAGAATCAATGCATTCTAAAGGTACATTAAGAAAAAAAAAACTACGAAACGTTCTGTATTCTGTATTCCATCGGGAAAACTACCCATTGTTTGGGAGGATAAGCATGGCCTAGTCTCTCACAGGCGTTTTAGTCTCGTTCCATTCCCCTACGGTCTAGTACTCTCCCCTGTGGGTTGCGAGGGAGACTAAGCATGGTCGGGATCGGTCTATTCTTTCTCACATTCAATTTGACTTTTTCTTCCTTTTCGTATTCATTATGTTTTCCCGTGGCCTTATTTGCTTGTTGGATTTATACACCCTTTTTGGCATTCAATGCATAACGCTGTTTTTGAAGATCATAGACTCATTTGCACAGGCCTAGCCTCGTCTATAAGTCATCTACTCACAGATAAAATAAACGTCCCGCTTGGGATTTCAAAACACTGGTATTATTCATGACAGTTGACATTTGTAGATGTTCTCTTAAATGAGGCTAAGGCAGTGCAGATGAGTCTTTAGTCATAAAACTGAAACACAGCGGTATTTACTGAATGAGAAAAGGGACCAGTATTCTGTTCTATCCTTCCATCTATCTCTTGTGCTCCCCATCCATTAAAGTTATTTTAAAGTAAGGCTTCCTTTCCTTTTTTTTACTCCAAGAATGAACCAAAACCAGTTACAAAACAGGCCGTCGCTCAGACTGCAACTAGCAACTCAGTCATCCTAAAAGTGTAAGTGAAAAAAATCTTCATCATGCACGACTTTTGTAATTCAGTTTTTTTCTGATAGAGAGAACGAGGCCTTTTTACCAGAAACTATCAATGCTATTAAAGCAAATATATTTAACCTATTATACATCTATTTCAATAACGTCGTCATCGCCAAAGGCAGTAGGCGAAAAGCGATAGGTCATTCCAAGATCCAAGAATAGCTGGAATAGCTTGTGTTTCTTCTTCTTATTCTCGTCAAGAACATGGACCTTAGTGTTGAAACTGGTTCAATGTTCTTGGTATTCAACGAAACCATTTTCATGTCGGAATGACCTATCGTCTATCGCCTTTGATGATGACAACGTTTATTGAAATAGGTGTATTTACCTATATATCTGAAAGTCTCAAATCATTTGTTCCTCACGTTTCTAGCAATGATCCTCGCCACGGGTTTTCTCATGTTAAGCTGGACAGTCGAAAGGCCAAAATGAAGGTCGTTTATGACAAGATGCTGAAGAAGAGAGGGCTTCGAAGAACTGGTACGTTACATATGATTGGTTGGTTTTTATTGGGGCTAATCTGAGAACGCTTGTCTCTCTCGTACCAATTTCGGTTCGGTATTGGTTGGTTTTATCGGGGCTAATCTGAAAACGCTTGTCTCTCTCTTACCTGGTAAATGCGGCGCGCAAAGCATGAGTGGACAAAATGACCGGCCATGAGCATTTTTGGAGCTTGAAAGAACGACGCAAACATGGTGCTGAGTGAAATTTTTTTATTCTTCTTTTTAATATTTCTTCTTCTTGAAGGCACGTCTTAAATATTTTAGTCAAAAGAAAACAGAAAAATACGCAGAAAGTGGCCGGAGGCAATACTACTGAACGCGCTATGATTGGCTGAATCAAAATCACCGCTTAGCTAGAATCTGAGGGCGCTTGTCTCTCTCGCACCAATTACACGCCGAACCGGTGTCTGGTAGACTACATCTTCCATTTCAATCCCTTTAATTTATTGCTATGGAAATCAGTAGAGTGGTAAAACAGAACCCACGAATCTGTACCACGTGATGAATATTTTTGAACGAAATGAACCTTCTTAGCTTTGTTGTTTGTTGTGCACATTTCAGACCATGTGACATGCACCTCTTGGGAGTTGATTCTTTCAGGTGTAAATATTTTAACATGTTTGTCATAAAAGAACAATTATCAAGAGAATGTCATGTGATCTAAATTGAGCGGTTTGCATACGAAGTTAAAAAGGTCTACTCTGATACTGGTAGACTGATTTAGCAAACAGCACGTGACACAAAAGAGAACGGCGCACGCCTGACTGAAGAATGATTTTCAAAACGACCATTGACGTCGCGACGTCCTGGGTCTGCTTGTACGAGAAAGATGGATAGCGCTATCCGACGGATAAATCCTTATCCACGGCATAAAGTTATGCTGTTATCCTATAAATTTATCCCGGCACTGGATAAGTTTTATCCGTCGGATAGCGCTATCCACCCTTCGTACAATCGGGCTTTGATATCAAGCTTAGGACGTCGGTTGGTGAATGACCCATAAAGATCACATAGTGTTAAATGGACCATTTACGATACGGCGGCCATCTTGTATCGTAAGACATTACGGGGCATTCAGGGGGCAGATGACGTGATTGATATAAACGAATCACCACAATCTTGAGAATACAACAGAAGATGAATTAAGACAACACATCGATCACCTTTACCCATAAAAGAAAGATAAACACACGAAAATCTTTATATTTTACGTCATCTTTGTTTTGTTTTGCCCCCTTGTAGCAAGGTTTTCCTCTAAATGCCGTTTTATTATCCAAATTCCTGTAGGACATGAATACGTTCTGGAGAAACAGTCGGAACCAGGCGTCCCCATCGACCTCGAAGCCCCACTCGATAGCATGGGAACTACTGAGTTTGTTTTAACGAGAGGAGGCCGTAAGTATGCACTTGTCAGTAACTGGCTCTTTGCATTAAACTGTCACTTGGGTTAACACCTAATTGAAAAAACTTTGTCGGGTTCAAAAAAAGGGCATATCATTAAAGCTAAGGCCGAAGGGGAGCATGGGAAGACAAACAATTATGCTAATTTCATGCGTATTGCAGTTTTCCCTTCCCTTCACGGCTTTGGGATTTTGTTAATCTAGGTCCACTGACTTTGCTCTACTGTGCATTTTTACATGTCTATATGCAAATATGATACACATTTCGTTGTACCCAAAATCCATTTCGGTCTTAGTTCCGATGATATGACCTTCTCGAACCCGAATACGTTCTTTCAATTAGGTGAATACGATATATCCTTGAAGAACTTTGCAACAAATTGCACAACTTTACGCAAATAAGTAAGTTCAGTAGACCTTAACCTATAACACTTTGCTTAATTTTGTTAGTTAGCTTTTTCACGGGTATATGGTGTGCACTCAAATACAGCTAGTTCAAAAAGGTTACTTGAGGTTTTGTTGCGCGGATTTTATTGTGGGTCATTTATAAATAATGTCATCACAGAAGAAAATGTGCAAAAAACTGAACCTCGCAGTCAAAGTTTGAGAAAATGTGAGAGTTGATATTGTTGTGGGCTCTCGCTGATTGAATCAATTCGCATCGCCCATAGTGCATTTCGGCTTTGGCATTCAACATGCAACATTCAGCAACATCTTTACCAAGCTTAAAACTTTTAAAATAATTGCGTATCACTTCAGCAAAATCTAACGTTTTTCAAATAAACTGTTTAAAAAAGCATTTTAAACACTTGAAAAGTGTGTAGTATATTGAGATTGAAATTGTTACAGCGAGTGCTTCTCAATAGCAATGGAGGACTCGTCGTCGCAGCGAAGGAAGTTTTGGTGGACGTCAATAAAGGCGCTTCCATAACACTACATAAGCACGTGCCCTTGAAAAGTTTGTGTTTTTGATTGACATTTGGATTGGCTTCCATCAAAATTCTATTTTGTCACGACGGCAAATTGTACGATTTCGCAGGAACTGTTCTTCGGGTGCAACCTCGTGACTCAAAATTCCTTGATGTATTCATAACAATGCAACAGCCGCCATGTTGGGTGATTCTAACAAGAGAAGCTTTTGATAAATTCTTTGTCGTCGTCAACATGGCGGCTATGACGTAACATGCACCCAAAAAATGGAGAAGATAAAGATGAATATTAGAAAATGTCTGTATTTATTACACTAAAGTTGAAATTTGAATTTTTGGTAAATGATTGACAGACACAATTATATCTTAACGTAAGTCTAAATCTGCTTTCTTTATAACAGGTAAGCAAAGTTCTAATGAAAAGGATTCAGGCGAAGTTAAGTTTGATTTCACAAGTTTCCAATATAAGGTAGGGTGTGTTAAGATGTTTGAGGAAAAATGATGACTCTAAAAACTCCAGTAAATGCGGGCTTAGCCTCACTTCTGGAATCGTAAAACAAGCAACATCTGAAATCGAGGCTAAGGCCTTGGCTAAACGAAGAAACAAGTTATTAGAAACATGTTTCCGGCGCGCATGTTCCCCGATGATTCCAAGTTTAGCCACATGCGAAACATTGCTACGTGCAACAAATTTCGCTTCCAAGACGCAAAAATGTTTCTGCTGTGCGGCAGAAACATTTCATGCTTCCAAGACACATGAAAACAATGTTTCCTCATTTAGCCACGAAAGTCGACATTCTAAAAGTTCGTTACTTAGCAACGCTAGCTCTATCTTGAAAGTGCGCATGCGCTAAACGATATTGAGTAAACATGTTTCCCGATGTTCCCTGACAGATTTGCCACCTTTAGAAAAAATTTAAGAAAACATGTTTCCTCGTTTAGCCAGGGCCTAAACCAGTTTTAAGAGTCGTCAATGACTCGAGATATTAATATCTACGAGATTAAACCAAGAAGATTTTGATAAAAACTGAGCCGAGTGTGTTTTTGTGCTTTTTTTTTGATGTGCAACACAATTTGTGATGTCTTTAATGTCATTTTTGCAGGTTTAGCCTTGTTTACGTTAGCTTTGCACACATAACATTATTGTTTAAGTTACAAATTCTTAGCATTACAGTTGACTTTTGCGAATGATGGCTCTAATCCTCTTAGCCGTTTTTTTTTTCATTTCTGACCACGTGTCATTCTCTTGAGAATAAGATTCTTTGATTGAGTTGCATCCATATTCATGTGTCTTCTGATGCACAGCCGTTAAACAAAGAAATGATATTCTAGGGAATAACACGTGGTCGGAAATGGGAGAACAGTGCAAAACCTGTATTCGCTCTTAGTCGAAGACCATAGTGGTATTTATAGCACGCCAAGAAAACCACACGGAGCCACCTTAAGACTTTGTTTCTTGTGTCAACAGTCGTATAGGCTGCAGATGCTTCACAAGCTAAGAACAGTGACAGAGATTCAGCTGGGTAAGGTTGTCAGAGAGTAGGACATCAGTTTGTATTTATATGGCATATGACGTCATAGTTACTATTTTTGGTTGAATTTGGCAAAAAACGTTGGTCTTGGGGGCTTTTGTCGCGTCACCCAACATAGCGGCCATATCTTTTTTTCTTCCTTTTATTCTCATGGGAAATCATGCATGCTAACCATAGGACACTTGCTTTATGGCGTCATTTACTACCACTACCAGAATCCCTCGAACACTTTCTTTTGTTCAGTCTATTAGCTTCAATACACCCCTTTCAAGTGACGTCAAAGCAGCTTAATTTAAAGGACAAAACAAAAGAACTTCAATTTCATGAGAATTAGAGACCTATTGTTATGTCCTCCAAATTGAGCTGCATTCCAACGTGCTGTAAGGGGTCTATTGTCTTACTACTCTCATGAGGGAATATAAATTTTGATGAGGAAGAAAATTCGCAAAGCATTTTGGTAGTGGGAGTAAAATGACGTTATCATGTAAACGGCCTATCGTTTATCAGTCAGGCGCACGTGCATAGTTAATTCTTGGATGCGGGACCCAGGTTTTATGCAAACTGTGGCCCCCCTCTTTATTCGCATGATTTCATGCAACGTTTTCCTTCTCAGCTATGGAAATAAATGAATATTTTTTATATCTTGAGTAAAGATTTTGAATCTTATATCAAACTTCCTTTAAACTAGATGAACCATTCCTTTATAGAGTTGTATATGTATGAATATAATTATTTGGTGCTAAAAATTGGTTAACTTAGCTTTGTGGTTCTATTCAACGGTTTTTAGGCGTTTCACTGGAAGGAATCGAAATCGATCCTGTTAGTACTCCGAGGACATCGAAACTGTGGTCAGTCAAGCAAAAACCGGTGAGTTTGTTATAATCCACCTTTTCGGTACCAGCCATCACGTGTGTTGGAATATATTACGGTCACCACAAAGCATTCAAGCATTGTCCTCGGATTTCTGTATTTGACGTCATGCATACCCTGAATTTTGGTTGACTTTTTGGTCTTCAGTCTTGGCGTTTTTTTTTTCATGCCAACATGGCGGCCACGTCTTTTTTCAGCTCTTATTTCAATGGGAAGGGAAGCACGCTACCAACAGACCATTTTGAATTTGTTAAATCCCCCTGTGTTCCTTGAATACAGATTCATTTACACAGGTTTAGCCTCATTTTAATATTCATAAATACTAACGGTAAAGTAAAGAACGCACAACTTCAACAATACAAACACTTTGAAATTCCAATGTCCCAGACTCGTACCCAGTCGTCACTCACGCTTTTTTAATGCGCGCGCGATGGCTTTTGGGAAGGATTCGCTTTTCTCTTCCTTCCTTCCCTTGATGCACCGCGAACTCGCTAAATCCTCTCCATCAACCACAGTGTGAGGCGTGAAATCAATAAGGCAAGAGAAGCGACTGGGTACGAGTCTCCCATGGACCTGCACTGGAACACTTGAATATTCTGCGTAAAATCGTGGCTAACCCTGCGAAAATGAATCTATAAGTCAATGAAGACAGCGGTATTTTACGAAGTCGAAAAGGGTCTATTGATGACTCTTAAAACTCCATTGGATGCGGGCTTACCCTCACTTCTAAGATCGGTAAACAAAAGCAGAAATCAGATTAACAAAACAAAACTAAAGCAGAAATGAATAACGAAATGAGTAACTCCTGGATTCGAGGATAAGCCCTCATACACTGGAGTTTTAAGAGTAATCATTTGGAGAGCTGTTTAGATTCTTAGTGAAATTTTGAGATTCTTTCGAGAATTAATTTTGTTTTGTGGAAATTGAATGGGCAGAATAATTTTGTTTTATCGGATTTGTTAAGGTGTCTTATGATATGGAAAACATTGCTGATTGTGAAGTGACAGACTGGAAGAATGGCGGCAGAACTGCCTTCCGTATCTGGTATTACAGTAATAATTCACACGAATTTAAGCACCATGACTTCGAAGCAGACAATATCGTAGCAGGTATTACATTTGTATAAGTATTCTATAGTAACAATCAAGAACTTTTCTTTCAGACAACTAGTGCATTTAGAAACCGTCGATACCAAAAAGTGCTATTTTCGCCGTCAATCAAACACTGTGAGCCAATCACGCGCGGTAATTTTGAGACGACAATGCCACGTTATATTGACGGCTCTCTCTCGATTAAACTTTTAGGAGAATCGCGATACACAATGATATTCCCGCATTAGAGCAGAGTCGCATTGTGCATGACTCCATCGTTAAGAATCTTGCTTACTCCAAAATCTTACCACACAGGACGAAAGAGGTTCTACTTTTCCAGTAAAACTAAAAAAACTATGAACAGCTAAACTATGTCTGGAATGTTACACATCGTGCTCTGACCAATCACATTCGACATTTGTAATTAACTGTCGCATGTGATTGGTCAGAACACGATGTTTAACATCCCAGAGATGTTTTAGGTGTTCACGACCCTTTTTCTTAGGTTCGTTTGACTGTAAAAGTTCGGTTAAGACTTATTTATTTTATTTCACGTTTTGACGTTTTTAGGTATTTGACGATTTGATCGCCATACATTTTCTTATATGACCTAGCTCGGGCTACCTGTGGCTACACTTGAAGTAGTGCCCTCGCCACGAGAGAGAGTTTCTTTTATGAATCAACTTATCTTTTAATTTCAATCCACAGATGAAATAGTAATGAAACTCAAACACATTTTCAAGTCTACAGTCAGCGAAAAGCGAAGAGACTTCCTTTCGGCAAAAGAAAAGAAAGGCGTTAGACGAAAAAACATTAGATAGCAGTAGGTGTAACGGTATAGTAAACTAGAATCTTAGAAGAGATTCCCTATTAGTAAGATACACGGTGTATTATCAATATGCTTCCACAGTCAAACGTTTGGTGATCGGTTTGTGTCCGATTTCTCGCTTTTTGATTGGCTGAGGGCGAACACTAGTTTGCAGTCATCTACTATTTGCATTCACGGATGCGTTGGTTAATTGCGTCGATGTACAAGTACACGCTGTTTGATTGGTCGAAAGATGAAACCAGTCACGCAAGAGACAGTCACGCTAACCGTTAACAATCACGCGTGGGCATTTTCTCGTTAGCTGTTCCTTTTACATATGAATGGTTTGTGTGTTTTACATCGTGATATCTGATTGGTCAATAGCACAACCATTTAAGAGCCACGGTATCTAATCTATTTCAAAAGGCAATTCCTTTCAAGGGACTCCCACGTTCTAAATACCCTATTGGTTGATGCGTTTTTTACTTTACTATTTGATTGGTTGAGAACGAAAGCCATTGATAGTCGAGGCTGCATATTTCTTGCTCATACGAAATCAATTCTAGTTTATGTAGAGGACAAAGAGCTTAAGATATTAGTTTCTTTGCAGTTCCATCCGTATACATCCCATTTATTTTTGTACAAAATGAGAAACCTTTTTTGATGCACTATACTACACCAACTAAGGTCACCCAGACAAATTTTCTTACAATTTAATCAAACACGATTGCATATTAAAACAATAGAATCTGCTAAAAGTTTCATATTTTTCGACTTAAAAGCATATATTATACTTTATATGAGTGTGTGTATGATAAGGAGTGAACAACAACAACAAAAAAAACAGTTTAAACTCATCAATTCGTCTATTATGCAGCGCTAAAAATGTGAATTTTATTTGAAGTTTGTTTGGGTGGCAATGGTTAATGTATTCGCACTGTAATATCCTAATAAGATCCTAATAACTCAGCATGGGTAACACATAAATTCGGCACGTGACTACAAACCGCTAGAGACTAGAATTAAAGCTGTAAAGTCGATGACATGCATGCAAAAGTCTGCGCATGCTCGTAGCCTGTGTCCAGCATGTCAGCCATGACGTCACGCGAAAACCAGAAGTAGATGCATAAGTTCGCGGCTAACAAAAATGAATAGGAAAGTTTCAAAGATCAAAAAATACATTTTTAAGAAGGAGCTGCGTCTTTCGGAGCTTTCTAACATATAAATGTTTTAATTCTCTACTTTCACATCCCCATGATACTTTGCGTCTTTAGGGGGTAAGCAGAGGGTAAAAACCCATTTATTTTGCTGAAGGTTAATCAGACAATGTTGACAATACCTTGTTTGGTATCCAAAAATAAAATGAAGAAGTAAAAAAAGAAAAAGATAGAAGATTGAAGACGTTCATAAGGTAAATTTTAAGTCAATACATTTTCTGTAAGACAAAAACTCTTGATAATCTGTACACCCAAAAATAACTTGGAATAAAGTGATAATCAGTAATGTATAGATAAAAGCAGGTATAGTATAAATTCAATTAAGAAACCTTTCAATTTGGGACTGTTTTTTGATTGGTTACCCCCCAAAGACGCAAGGCATTATGGGGATGTGAAAGTAGAGAATGCAGATAATTGATTCATATACGAGTTGGTATTCCTGTGGTGATTGAGAACGGGAGTGAATAGTGGAAACAATATTACGTAATAATAATGTTCTATTTTAAGCCGTGTCGTTTGGATGAAATGCAAAACAGGTATTTTACATGGAGTGTAGATCCCATCTCCAAAACTTTTTTCTAAATACCCGGATGTGCGAAGCCATACTTTTCGTCGGTATCATGTTGCTGCCCTGCGCTTCTCCTGTTTCAGCACAACGATTCCACACATTCTCGTTCCCAGACCCTACTCATTAGCCAAATCGTTCGTTATGAGGAGGCTTTGGGTACTTGAATGCGATTCAATAACGAAGATGCCATTGGTTACAATATATTTTGCACATAATCTAAAAAAAGAAAAAAACAATAATTTGATCTTCAAAAAGATAAAGCTATCTAAATAATTCTCAGAATGGAATTGTGGGAGTGTATGAAGGAAACGATCAATTACCAATCATCCTGCAAAAAACATTATTGAATGTCAATTTCGGCCTTTGTTCTTTATGGCTGCACGAATCTAAAGAAAGCGCAAGTATTGGAATCGAGAAAATACGTGCAAAACGTCAAACTTAAGCAGATACTTTTTGAGCCTTGTATGACAAGCAAAGTGATGCACGGTTTCTATACATATACATTGGTCTTTGCTTTTACATAGCATTCATATTGAATATCACTATAAAGTACATATGTACTGGAGATAGGCCTTGATAGAATGGCTGTATGTAGTACTTCGAGGTACATGGAGCTCGTTAGACCCCAGGAAGCACATACAAGCTTTGAGAGCTGAATGTAATTTAACGAAAAAAAATCAAAAATCAAACAAATAGAAGCTTATGTTTACTTTTTACCTTTTTTTGCTAAATTACATTCAGCTCTCAAGACTTGTATGGGCTTCCTGTGGCTAGACTAGATTGACTCATTTTCTTCCAGGGAACTTTGACTCAGTAAAACAAATAGCGAGGATTTCCTTAGCTTGAAGCCCTAGCCCAAGGCTAACCGGCCTTACCTCTTCTTGACCAGAAGAAACTGAAAGGTAGTTGAAATAGCTTTAACTTTAAAAAGCAATGCATAATAAATCAATGTAAGAAAAGGAGTCATTCTCGTTATTAGTTGTAAAATGAATAGACACTCTTTTCAATATTATCTTGGATGCAAAGCTAACGGGAATTTACAAAAACAAAGTGCACAAATGTTTTGGTATTTTCTTAACTTTGTATTAGTGTCTTTTTCAAAATAGCTTTAAGAGTGGTCTATGTCGGCCAGATAAAATGTTTTTAAATTAGGCTATCGCTATAAAATGGACCTCTTTACCTTGGGCATATTCTTTTTCCATTTTAGACCACTTGTCATTCTCCTGAGAATGATTCTTTGTTTGAGTTGTATACATATTCATGTATCTTCACTTGCGAAACCATTAAAAAAAAGAAATGATACTCTAGGGAATGAAACGTGGTCTGAAATGGGACATTACTTCCGGGTCGAGGAGACCTATCTATAGACACGTCATTACGTTTTGCTTTTTCAAAGTTGAAGGGAAAACTGTTATCAAACTTTTGTTAACTTATGTGTCTTGTTTTACACGGAGTTCCATAGGTTATTTATTCTCCCTCCACTTTTTTCTTTATTGACAAGAGTTTGCCAGAACATACCCGAAGTGAATTAAAAAATCTGGAGTCCAGAGCAGTCTTGTTTAAGGACAAAAACAAACTGATATGAATAATCATCTGTCTTGCTTGCAAATGTGAGGTAAAGAAGTGGCAACAAAACTTGGCAACTTTGCGCGTAAGTTGATTGACGATTGACGCGCGTATTTCCAAAGGATGCGCAACAGATTTTCTTTTTTTTGCTAAGAGTAGAGACTTCTGCTTTGTAAAATGAAAAACATTTGTTGCCCTTGAGGTTGTACGACTAAAATTCGTTACTCAACTTGCGAGGCAACAACGTTGTGGGAAAATTTCGCGAATAATCGTGTGACTCTACTTCAAGCCTATCTTCAAGATAACGATTCCATCCAGTGTTAGACTAGATCAGAGTAGCTTTTCTCGACTTTGAAAAGTAAAGTAATCTTTTTCATATTGGGTCATCGGTGGGATGACTTTAATTTTCAAATAGCTGGGTATCAAAATCTTTTTCATACTTATTCAAATTCTTCACATCAGATTGAAAAAAAGCATTTTGGTAGTGGTAAATTAGCACCTCTGTCATACAAATAAACTTATACACTCCTAGGTTTAATTAATTTATGATACATCAAGCGTAGTCTCCTACGCAGCCGCTATTACTTTCGTCACGCTTCGCTTACTCCCCTAAGTAGTGAGCGTGGTGTGACGACACTTACAATTATGTAGGAGACTACATCAAGCGCTGTGTAAGGACAATATTGTAATTATTAAAATCAAGCCAAATAAACAATAGAATTAAGTGATCACCGTTTATGCTTAGACACAATGCTTTGGCATGCTGGGACTAACTGGCAGAACGTTGAGCGTTAAGCCCCAATACAGACAAACATGATGGATATGATCAATACTTTATGACTGCACTGCTCATAGATCTTTACCATAAAAGCAAACTACACGACTGCACTGCTCATAGATCTTTACCATACAATGCTTTAACATCCATCACATCTCACAAAAGCAAACTACATGAAAACTCTAAACATATTATGCACATATTATTTATTTAGATACATATTTTGTAATTTGCCACAAGCGGCAAGAGCTCATCGAGGAAGCTCACTAGATAGTTGTACCGACCCCACACACGTTAGGACTGCTCATTGAAATCTACCTGGACAGAACAACATGACATATCATATACACCCTACATCCACATGCAAAGTCATTTAGCAAATCTGTTGACGAGTGACCACAAGACTACAGGGGAAATACCTAGCAAAATATAAGACAAGAAGCACAAAAAATACCCAAAACCTTGTACTGCATTTTTGCTTGGTTTTTACATTCACTTGTGTCATGGAGGACACTTCGTTTGGCCTCACTTACAATTTAAAAACAAAAAACAAAAGGCATTTTTTTCTGAATTTATTTTCACCTTCCACTTTAATCTAAATTGGTGTCTGTAATCCCATCCAACAATTTAGAACACTCATTAGTATGTCCATTTTCGAAAAGGGTTAAAAAGAGGCAGTCATAAAAAAAAGGACAACATACAGAACCAACCAATGCCAATGCAGGGGCAGAACCAGGGGTGGTGAAAGAGGTGGCTACTTACTCCCCTTTTGCTTTGATTCCTAAATATTATCCTTAGTAAGCCACCCCCTTTTCCTTGCATCCCTGGTAAAACCTTCTCATCGTCACCCCCCATTTTGAAATTCCTGGATCCTCCACTGCAACGTGATTGACGCTGGGCCGATCAGAATCCACTGACATGTCTATCGAAATATATTCACATATTAAGTACAAGTCCTTCTGCTTCAATTATTGCCCAGTGTATTTAGGCGGCCGTTTTTCTTTGAATGCCTTCAGTCCTTCTAGTCTGTCCTTGGTAGGGATCACCTGTGCATAACACATCTCTTCCACTGACAAGGCAGAATTTAAATCCATCTAAAAATAAATATGGTAATATTCTGCAGTAATTATTTTGCGTTCCCATGATTCTGACTCAGACAATAGTGAGCCAGTCACGGTTGATTAAGATCTTGTTGATTGTTAATTCAGATATTGTCCCACAAACAATACACAGTACCTGTTTTAAATAGTACCACAAGTATTTTGATGATTATTAATTTAAATTTTACATGGTAGTAAACAATTGATTTGTTGAACTTGTGGTAATAGTTATTGAATATAGTTCCCCCCCCCCCCCCCCCCCTCGCATTTCAGACCATGCGTCATTCCCAAGAGTATCATTTCTCTGTTTAAAAGGTTGTGCCGTACAAGACAAAAGAATATGGTTACAACTCAAACAAAGAATCTTTCTTTCAAGAGAATGACACCTGGTCTAAAATGGGAAAATATTACAGCCAAGGTAAAGAGGTCTGTAGACCCCCTGCATGTGACGTCAAAGCAGCTCAATTTGGAGGACAAAACAAAAGAATTCCAATCTCCTGAGAATTGGAAACCTTTTGTAAGTGGTCCTTCAAATTGAGCTGCATTCAGACATACTGCTGTGCAAGGGGTCTATTTGGAAAAAGAATACACAATGTATTTATGTATTTTTTACCTCCATTCCTTTGTTTATAGCCAGCTTTGCCATTCTGACTGCAACTGGACCTTGTGGAAGAATCTCTTCAGCCAAACTAAGGGCTTTTTCATAAGCAGCATTTCCCTCTGCATTTTGCTGGACACCATAGTCAACTATTCCTACTTCTGCAGCATCCAAACCATTCAATACTTTGCCAGTGAATATGAGTTCTTTGGCTTTGGATATTCCAACCAATCGTGGAAGTCGTTGAGTTCCACCTGCATCGATCATTATTATAAAGGTCTATCATTTTTAGAGCTTTACTCATTATTTATCTCAGGAATTCCAATTTACAAAAAAGCAGATTTTAAAAATACGGAAAATATAGTGTCCTGTATAATTTTAGAGGTGCAACCACGCGACTCAAAATCCCTTGAATAACAGTTAAACAGTTGCTGTTTTGGTTGATCTAACAAGAGAAGTTAATGAGGAATGCTTTGTTATGGTCAACAATTTCTTCCCCCTTTCCACCACTGTAATGGTACTCAAATCATAATAAGGGTGCAATTTATTACAGCACTACTTATCCAATTCAGATCTTTAGTTAGTTAAATTAAAATCTACCGCAGAAATATGTCAATGTGTAAATTAGTCAACCCCTGCCATGCAGCCGCTCAATGGAGTGGGCTAAAAAAAAAGTCTGGGACTGGTGGACTATGTGTAACTATACCTGCTCCAGGAATTATAGCAAGTTTTGTTTCAGTTAGTCCTATCTTGGCGTTACTGGCTGCAATCCTAAAGTCACATGCTAAAGCTAATTCCAGTCCCCCACCCATAGCATGTCCATCAAGAGCTGCAATTGTTGGCATGGCTAGGTTACCAAGATCATTTATAGCTCCTCGAGCAGTGGATACAAAAGGTGCTACTTCTTCTGGTCTCATCTTGGCTCTTTCTTTCAGGTCGGCACCAGCACAAAATATACCTAATAAAAACATGATTCAAGGTAAAAAAGGTGACAGCAGCTAGGCTTTGCATTTTCAAGTGATGACAGCCATGATAGGAGGCAGAAACACTTTAATTTGGGTCCAATCTGATTTACTTGAGAAAGAATACAATTTCCCAGGCGTAACGGAATCTCCTGTCATGCCTCAGTGTTTAAAATATCAAGTAATAAAGCCACTTATTGTGATCAATGGAAAAATATGTAAAAATATTTACCTGGAGCGTCACTCTTCACAATAACTGCACGGACATTCTTATCATGCTTTACACATGCCAGTGCATCAAGAAACTACAAAAAAAGTGTATATATATATATGTATATATATTGGGAAAAAAATAGGGATTGGCTTATGAGTTTCCATACGTTAAAGCAATGTTTAGGCAAGATTAATAAAGATGGATGAAGGTCAACCAAAGCATCTTATTCTCAAGGAAATAATGACATGTGGTCTGAAAGGGGAAATCTTTTATCTTAATCTAAATGAACTAAAATGCCATGGGTTTATAAACGAATTTATAACACCTACCAAACCTAGAAACTTCTTACTCATAGCATTCTTAGCTTCGGGTCTATTGAACACAAACAGAGCAATACCTGTAGATAAAGAAAAAAATATATATATACGTAACAAATAAGGAACAGTAACAATAAAAACACATGTACAATTGTAGTGGTATTTGTTTACCTTCTTGCAGGCCATCAAGGTATTCTAGTCGAAATTCTTCTCTTTCTACTTCAACACCACTACCTGTACTATAAAATCTTTGAATTCCTAAACAATTTCTTGGGCTTATTAATTTATATTTTGAAGGGAAACCATTGAATAGACTCTTCGCACTTCTTGCTACTGCAGCCGCCATTTTGAATATGTAAATTAGTTACACTAAGTTGATTTTCATTGGTGGAAAGACGACTGTGTTGTCCAATCAGAGAGTAGTACTTTGATCTTGTGCCCGCAAATTTAGAATTGATGAAAGCGGTTTCACTCAAAAAATTCCAAAATGGCGGTGGATCCTTGTTCTTTTTCTAACCCAAACGAGTACATTTGTACCAAAATTTCTTGGTTTGTGAACGTGGATTTCGAGACACATATTCTTGATTGTAATGTGGACTTGCAGTTCAGCGTAAAGAAGGACGGAATCACTAGATTGGTAGGTTGGGAACCCTGTGTTTCGGAAGTACCGTTAGACGACGGTACCGACGTGAATTACTAGTATCTTTTCTTCCCTTTTCTACTCAGACTCAGACCGTCTTGAGAATCATGGCAATTATCATAAATGAAAAAGCAATACGAAAAAAAAAAAAATTCTCAAGATTGCTTAACTGAGAAATGAGACCTGATAACCAACAAGGACCCCCCCCCCCCCCCCCCCCCCCCCTCCTCCTCCTCCTCCTCCTCCTCCTCCCCATCCCAACTGAGTCACCCCCTCATACTTGCAGCTGTTGAGTTTATTCATCTCCCTTGCTCTTTATCAAGTAAGTGAAAAATTCAAAAACAGTTATGGGCCACAATGTTTATTTTAAATTTTGACATTATTAGAGTTTCATCCCCTTCCCTTAAATGAGATTCCAAGCAGCTTCATGATAATAAATGACATTTGCATTTTGAGACTCTTCTATTCCAGTTCTTGTCTGTTTGTCTGTCCATCATTGTGTCCATCTAACTGTGTCTATATCTAAAGGTGCTTTCCATTAAGTCAGAACAGATCGTATCAATCTGAACCGCCAGTTCTGAAATAGTACGGATCAGTTCTTGAAACTTAACCCACTTTGCCCAAACCGTTAATAACTGAGGTTTACCATTTGAGAGCTTGCCCATTAGGACAGATCTGTTTGACTTAGTGGAAATCACTCTAAATGTGCCTCTTTACCTGTATGCCAATGTTTCTTGTTTTATTTGCATACGATTTTGTCTGTCAATTTTTTATGTCAACTTTGTTTGACATAATAATTTAGTGAGTGATAAATTATTTGAATGTCATGTTAACCTTGGTAATTGGTAATATATTTCAAATTCTTGAAAAAACTTGACTTGATGTTGTTTTGTTTTTAAGGCACTTGACACCAGTGATTTAAACATCAAGTCTGTGCATCAGCAGGCCACTAAAGAAAAACTGTCATTTAAGTTGGGAGAGAAGCACAAAGCATTCGGGATTCCCCTATATATCACCTTACCTGATGGACTTAAAAGGTAGAGTACTGATGTTAAATAAGCCTGTTTTCTATATATGTATCAGCGACATGTCTGCGATGCCACCCCTGGTACTACCTGGGAGGCCATTCCAATATGATGGAAACACTTTGTAGTCAGTATCGCAGACTGTCCAGTTTTTCGTAGGTTTTAAAAAAAAAGTTGAGTCGAGTTTAAAGCTGTGGCATCACTTTGCAGTGTTCCCGATTGTCTGTGACTTGCCTTCAATGTAAAATGAATATTGGGAACGTAATCAGTAGTCTACCTGTGATTGTCACTAGTGTTGTGTCTGCAGAATCCACAATAAATAGAGACTTGATGTTGTTCGTCCTCATGCTTTATTCCTCACACAACTAACTACACAAACGATTAAATTACATGTACGTGTCATGTGACACATGGCGTGACAGCCAGAAGTAATCTGGATATTAAAACTAGCTTGCAATTTCTTATGATGTAAAATGAATGTGGATTGAAAACATAAATTGGTTGTCTACCTGTAATATTTTGGGCCACTATGATTGATGCAACAATATTGTAATTTTGAGCACTTTTTAATACTATATGCCACTATTACATTTTTATATGATTGAACTGAGGTCCCATGTACTGTAGTACCTTCAGTGGCATTGCAGGCATGTCGCCAACAAAATACTCCACCTAAAGTTGCATTTTAATATTATTTTCCAATTTCAGATCATGTGTCATATCTTGAAGATATAATCATTTGTTTGAGTAATTGTATCCACATTCCTGTTTCTTCTTATGCACATTAACCATAAAACAAGGAAATGATTCTCTAGGGAATCACACATGGTCTGTAACAGGAAAACAGTGAATTAGGTGTATTGTTGTCATGCCATTTCTGTAAATCAGCATATAGCAAGACCTATCTCAGTATCTTAAGGGGTTAGATTACATAATATTCTCCTTTTTATACAGTGGTTCAACAATTACCCTGAGTATTAGTTACCAGACCTCATCTACAGCCTCTGCCATTCAGTGGCTAAAACCAGAGCAAACATCAGGGAAAAAACATCCTTATCTCTTCACACAGTGTCAGGTAAAAAAGGTTTTTCTCGAGAACTCCACTGTTAGATTCACAGTGAAAAGTATATATTAGATTTGAAAACTCTAGAGTCTGTGGTAGACTTTTGTTCTTTTCTTTCTCTTATGATATGAAACAGTAAAAGCTTAGCTTAATGTGGTTAATGATATTTTCTAGGCAATACATGCTCGCAGTATCATTCCATGTCAGGACAGCCCTGGTGTTAAAGCAAAGTATGAGGCCGAGGTATGTTACAAGTCCTGTATATAGAGGTTATCAGTTGGCTAAGCATTTGATATGGCTGTGTATTTTTACAAGTCACATTTAGGGGATGTTGGCCAACCACTTGCTGACATACACTGTATCTTACCTATATGTTATTGAACACTTTTACTGGCAAACACCTTACCATATGGGAAACTGACAATTTAGTTAACTTCATGGTCTTCCTTTTCAAATATGAGCTTGTAGGTAAAGCACCTATATTTAACGTCGGTAGTTCCTTCAGTTGAAATTCAACTGCTATCAATGGAAGCCGACGGTGTGCACTTTACCCCCTCTCGCCATCCGAGTGCTCTGTTTTACGAGTATTTAAAGCTGAAGCTACACGGATTAGAGAGAAGTCGAAACAGACGTGGAGATCCTAAGAATCGAACCGTGGACCTCAAGCTCTGAAGGTCGCGCACTAACCAACTGAGCTACGCCTGCTCCTTCATGTTGAACTGTAAAATCTCTTTTGCATTGCCTTTGCTGTTGATACTTATAAATGGAGACATTGTGAATCCAATTAATGTAACACGATCATGTATAGGTATCAGTGCCCAAAGGATTGGTTGCCTTAATGAGTGCAGCAAGGAATGGTGAAGTCAGTGACTCTAATGATGTCAGTAGATCTGTCTTCAAGTTTAAACAAGAGGTACAATGATTGTATACAATCATCAATTGCAGTCAATATGCAGTTAATACACAGTCAATGGTTTTCAGTTGTTTGTTTTCATGTCGGCCATGATGGGGGACTTTAACAAAACAATTGTCAATGAATTCTTTTGTTTTATCCTCCAACATGGCCGCAGTGCCAATTCTCTTGGGAATGGCTGAAAACCATTACAATTCGCTTTACAGTTGCTTACAATTTTCGCGCGACACAGGATTTCCACAAAAGAACAAATTGTGGTTTGGGATCCGGATCCCCCCTTCAATACAGACCCTGCTCATAGTCAGGAGTTTCGGTAAAATCACAGCAAATCATTGATGGTTATCTATTAACCACTTTTCTTGAAATTCAAACTAAAGTTTACTTTAACTTATACTTAGGTTGCTATCCCAAGTTATTTGATAGCCATGGTCGTGGGTGCCTTAGAGAGCAGGTAATAATAATAATGATGATGATGATGATGATGATAATAATAATAATAATAATAATAATGGGAGGTTCTTCTATAGCCCATTTGTACAACGTCTCAATGCCCTTTACATTAATGACCAGTGGAGGACTTTATGGGCTGAATATTAAGGGGCTAGTAGCAGCCGTGCAGCTTACGATCATAAGTAATTTGTTGGTACGTTAGTGTTATGCCTCCAGACAGGGATAGGTATGAGTTAGTTTGGTCCTCACAGTAAATCAGACAAGCAGTGAATCGGATAGCCTCTCTTTCAATGATATTTGGGCTCTTGGAAAGACATTTTTACCATAAAAGCCCAGTTAGGGAATCATTGGATGTTTATTATAGTTATTGAAGAAATAGAAAATGAGCGCGGTGCTGTGTGTATTCGTATGCTTATTTTGTGCTATTTTCTTAGACAAGTAGGTCCAAGGTCACGTGTGTGGTCAGAAAAAGAGATGGTTGAAGAATGTGCTTTGGAATTTGCTGAGGTAATTGGTCAGCTTCATCGAGTTCACTGCATTTTCTATCCCGAACCTTATTTTGGCAGAAATGTAGACAATGTGGCGTTCTCTTCAACATTTCAAATCTGAATAGCAAAATTGGAATTTGATGACGTCACACTTCGGTACTCTAGCCTAGGACAGACTTTATCTTACCATGCATAGCTCTGAAAATAGTCTACGCAGCCGCTATTAGTATTGTCACACAACGAATAGCGGCTACGAAAGACACTACTCAGAAAACAACCCAAGAGTGTAGCATGGTTGGCGTTCGCGGTTAACACCGTCTTCTTTCACCGCTGTGAGTCCAACGGGTCGGGTCGCTGGTTCGAGCACTGCGGTCGTCACATGTGAATTGTGTTTGTTTGATGTGTTGTTCTCTCCTATGCTACGAGGTTTTTCTCCTATACCAGTCGCGATTTAGGGATCCGTGTTTTGCGTTGGGTTTGTCGTTGGACCCAACGACCCAACACGGCAAACATCAAAATAAGAAATATGAGCTTACTTTTTTGCCTATGAAGGAATAGGTGCTTTTGCTTGTGCGCATGCGCATCTTTCGTTTATCATAGGTTACATGACCTTTAATTTTCCACCGTACTCTCACCTCCTGTGTTTAATACACACCAGGATACTTTTATATTTTTTTGTTTCCTCTGCCCTTTTTTCTTTGCTGAAGCCTTCTTTTCCTTTCTTAACTTTTGGCCACTCATTCCTAATGCTCTGCAACCTGCATTGTTGCATGACAATTTTCTCCCATATCGATAGTTAACCAGGCGCCACCCAGAGTCCATGCAAAACTATCGTTTTCAAGGACATAACTATATTCACTATTCCGTAATTTAATAAGTTACGCCGGATTGTCAATATCAGTTGTGATACTGACAATGATGTACGATTTATGGAATACAAAAGTGGTAAAACGCAATGGCCCAACAAACCCAACCAGCCCAACAGCCCAACGAACCAACAGCCCAACAAACCCAACAGCCCAACAAACCCAACAGTCCAACAAACCAACAGCCCAACAGCCCCAACAAACCCAACAGCCCAACAACCCAACAGCCCAACAAACCCAACAGCCCAACAACCCAACAACCCAACAACCCAACAAACCCAACAGCCCAACAGCCCAACAGCCCCAACAAACCAACAGCCCAACAGCCAACAAACCCAACAGTCCAACAAACCAACAGCCCAACAGCCCAACAGCCCAACAGCCTAACAACCCAACAACCCAACAAACCCAACAACCCAACAACCCAACAAACCCAACAACCCAACAAACCCAACAACCCAACAACCCAACAACCCAACAAACCCAACAACCCAACAGCCCAACAGCCCAACAACCCAACAAACCCAACAACCAAACCCAACAACCCAACAACCCAACAAACCCAACAACCCAACAAACCCAACAACCCAACAACCCAACAACCCACAACCCAACAACCCAACAACCCAACAAACCCAACAACCCAACAACCCAACAACCCAACAACCCAACAACCCAACAAACCCAACAACCCAACAACCCAACAAACCCAACAGCCCAACAAACCCAACAGCCCAACAGCCCAACAGCCCAACACCCAACAACCCAACAACCCAACAAACCCAACAACCCAACAACCCAACAAACCAACAACCCAACAACCCAACAACCCAACAACCCAACAAACCCAACAACCCAACAAACCCAACAACCCAACAACCCAACAAACCCAACAACCCAACAACCCAACAACCCAACAACCCAACAAACCCAACAACCCAACAAACCCAACAACCCAACAAACCCAACAACCCAACAAACCCAACAAACCCAACAACCCAACAGCCCAACAAACCCAACAAACCCAACAAACCCAACAACCCAACAGCCCAACAACCCAACAAACCCAACCCAACAACCCAACAAACCCAACAACCCAACAAACCCAACAACCCAACAACCCAACAGCCCAACAACCCAACAGCCCAACAACCCAACAACCCAACAACCCAACAACCCAACAACCCAACAGCCCAACAAACCCAACAACCCAACAACCCAACAACCCAACAAACCCAACAACCCAACAACCCAACAGCCCAACAGCCCAACAACCCAACAACCCAACAACCCAACAGCCCAACAGCCCAACAGCCCAACAAACCCAACGACCCAACAGCCCAACAACCCAACAGCCCAACAGCCCAACAGTCCAACAGCCCAACAGCCCAACAAACCCAACAGCCCAACAGCCCAACAGCCCAACAGCCCAACAAGCCCAACAGCCCAACAAAATCATAGTCCGTGGAGGAGGCTGTATATCTGATACAAAATCGTCCTGATTTGCATAAACTTTAACTCCTATTTTCTTAGCCAAATACAATTTTATCTTTAAAATTATAGTAGAACATGAATGTATACACCTAGAGGTTTCATAAGTAATATACAATATTTGTGTCTGTGTTGTATCAGATATACAATCACTCGCTTTCGGATTCTCTTGTGGTTGTATACCTAATACAACACAGCCACCCATATTGTATATATTATTTATGGCCTTGAAAATGATACTTTTGCATGGACTCTGGGTGGTGCCTGGTTAACTATTGATATGGGAGAAAATTATCATACAACAGTGCAGGTTGCAGAGCATTAGGAATGAGTGGCCAAAAGTTAAGAAAGGAAAAGAAGGCTTTAGCAAAGAAAAAAGGGAAGAGGAAGCAAGAAAATATAAAAGTATCCTGATGTGTATTAAACACAGGAGGTGAGAGTACGGTGGAAAAATTAAAGGTCATGTGACCTATGATAAACGAAAGATACACATGCGCACAAGCAAAAGCACCTATTCCTTCATAGGCACAAAACTGTGATCAGAAGTAAGCTCATATCTCTTATATTGACGTTCGCCGTGTTGGGTCGTTGGGTCCAACAACAAACCCAACGCAGAATTCAGATCCCTAAATCATGACCCATATGTTTTCTCCGGGTTCTCCGGTTTTCTCCCTCCAACATGTGAGTTGAGCGTTGTGTGTGCGTAGAATATTGAATGTAGTGGTAGTGCGTGTGAGTGAAAAGTGTCCCCAATTAGTGCCAAAGCGCTAGAATGACTAGGCTTTTAAATAAAGATATTTATCTTATATTTATTTATTTGTTATCATGATATAAAGGGAATACAAGCTGCTAATGATCCTTGCTTCTTTCATCGCGCAACGTTAAAGGATCTCACCGTATGTATTGATATTTCCTATAGGTTGAGACCATGATCAGCACGGCAGAATCGTTAGTAGGTGAATATGTTTGGGGTCAGTACGATCTTCTTATCCTTCCACCTTCTTTTCCATATGGGGGAATGGAAAACCCTTGCTTGACTTTTGTTACTCCGACTCTTCTGGTAAGTATACGGAGTTTTCGTCTCAAAATAACTACTATTTCAAAAAAAAAAAAAAAAAACGTCGCTTGGCGGAGATCTGAAAGCGGAAATCTGAAACCGAGTAGCACTGCAAAATGTAATATATTCAAAGCCGATCAACGTAGTTTTCTACTGAATGCGACTGTTGCATGGATGGTTTACCAGAAAGACTAGTGTTGGAGTAGAGGTTTTATCACCATCACGTGACGGCAGCCTTGTCAGATGGCAGGAACAGTACAATCGTTTTACACGAGAAAGAATTCAATTCCCGAGAACAAAGGGATTGTTTTTTCTGTCATCTAACAACAGACAGCCCAAGCTGTATTATTGGCGCGGTCACGTGATGGTGCAAAGTTTATATACAGCTATTTCAAAAAGGCTGTCAAAGGTTTTTTGCACGTTGCCTACCAAGCCCGAATTGCACTATTGACAATGTGAATGCCATCAGCAAAGGGTCACAGAAGGGTCTGTAAGTTTTTCTGATATAGGTTCTTGTGTGCTGACATTATTTACAGATGAATATAATACTATTCTAATCATTCGATAGTATTCAAAAAGATTTTATACAGTGTAATCATTTGAATGACCACCTTTCTTTTTGGTTCAACATATACACAGGCCGGGGATCGCTCACTAACAGGGGTAAGTTGAACGTCTCAGTCAAGATTAATAAAATATGATCGTTGTCGTTGCAGCTACTCCTGTTGTTAGTGCTCCTGTTGTTGGTGCTGTTTTCTCTTAGTTGGTTGTTTTGTCGTTGCTTCCAGCTGTTATTCTTGCTTTTGCTGTTGCTGCTTCGGTTCGTGTTGTCATTGGTGATAGTCCCTTTGCAGCTAAGCAGTCACGTGCTGATTCTCTGAGAGCAAATGAATGAGCATCTTAATTCCCATGGGTGAAATATGCTGGAGAGCAAACAGACTTTCTACAACCTGTTTTGAGAGATCGTATTAAAACTGCTCGATACATATCTTTTCATTCAGTTCTTTACAAGTACCTAAAATGAATCACCAATTTAAAATAAAAAGTATAAATTTTGCCCTCCCGTACAGACACGTGACCGTTAACTGCAAAGAGCCTATTAAGGGTCGTGTAGCGGTAGTGCACTCGCCTCTCATCTCGGAAGTCTAGTGCGATTCCCAAACTCAGCATCACATGTGAGTCTTTCCCATGATGCCACGGGTTCTCTGGTTTTCCTCTCCTCGCAAAATCTAACAAGCTGCATTCCAAGTCGATTTATGGGTTAGCCGTGCCCTAACTTTGATCAACCCAGAGGTTGTTTCAGGGTATCGATCTATGAGCTAGCCGTGCCCTAACTTTGATCAACCAAGAGGTTGTTTTTAGGGTATGGATGAGATTTGAAGGATTGGTGGTCGCTGCTGCTGCTGCTACTGCTGTTGTTGTTGTCGTTGTCGTTGTTTTTGATGATGATGTTGTTGTTGCCATCGTTGTCGTTATGCAATGTGCCTATGGTACAATTACCCATTACTGTTATTTCTCTTCCAAGGTGGTTGCTCATGAAATATCCCACAGCTGGACTGGTAACCTGGTTACCAACAGAACCTGGGAGCATTTCTGGTGAGGCAAAACATCAATCCGGCAAACAGCATTCTGCTTTTTGCTTATTTGTCATTTAATTTCGATTAGAAATTCTACTTGAATACGAGCGACTTAGCCTGCGTAGCCAGGCGTTCTTTGTGGGGATTGGGGCGGAGAAAGGTAAGAGAAAGGAACGGGTTTTTCACAATCACAAGGGATGCTGGCAGGCGTTCCCTCTCTCTTCCTCTCTCCGTCGCAATCCCCCACGAAGAACGCCTGGCTATGCAGGCTACGAGTGCCTTTGAAAATGAACTTTGAGTCCCTTCAGTAGGGGTTCCAGAATAATTTCAACGCCAATTGGCTCGCAAGCTAGCATATGGCTTCTTTTTTATGTTGTACTTTGCCGTTTAATCACCAAAGTGAGGCGGCAAGCCATCCAATCAATCTTTCACCCTTGCAACCGCCATTGCTCTTCTAAACTTTAACCCCCTCTAGACTTAATGTTTATTTTCGTTTTTTCCCCAGGCTGAATGAGGGATTTACAGTGTTTCTTGAAAGAAAAATTATCGGACGAATGCAAGGCGAACCAATGAGACAATTTGGATTCATAGGTATTTAATAGAAAATTTGCTGCCAATTCCAGAACCGTTGATTCTGAAGACCTTCATATTTTGAAGTAGAACACCATGAATTTCAATTTTCATGAGAGTGATTGTACCACTCTCAACAATTACAATGATTAATGTCATAATTGATTTAAGGGATATAAGAAATATTCTTTTTTCCTTTAAGGTGGCTGGAAAACTCTAAAGGATTCTGTAAGTATTGAATTTTTATTTTACAATTTATTTCATGGAGACTTGATTTTTTTCCGGTAAAACATGAATTTAAAATGTTCGTTAAAGTGTCTAAATGTGGTTGATGCATGGTTGAAACACAGACAGACTCTGATGATGAGTTTTCGAATGTCCTTTACGACAAAGGTTCCTGTTTCTCGTCGTTCTTGTTATTAATCTTCATATGTATACTGGATTTTCTTAGGTTACTAAGTTTGGTGAAGACAGTCCTCTAACACAGCTTGTTGTCAGCCTCAAGGACTCGGACCCCGATGATGCGTTCTCCAGTGTACCTTACGAAAAAGGGTCGTGTTTCTTGTTTTATCTGGAGCAAATTGTTGGTGGACCAGGTGAGAGACATGTTACTATCAGTAACCTTAGCATATATTTTCTGACTATCGAAACCTTCTAGATCTCTGGGGATAAAACATGGATGCAGGCTTCTCTAGAGCCGGTGTAGCTACACCTATTTCAAAAAACGTTGTCATCGTCAAAGGCGATAGGCAGTAGGCGAAAAGCGATAGCAGATAGGTCATTCAAGAATCAAAGAATAGCTGGAATATTTTTAGTGATCAAAAAGAATAAAAGGAAAGAGCGCACGCGCGCAAATTAGGGTAAGTAAGGGTGAGGTAAATTTAAACTGCACCCGGTTACTAAAAATAGTCCAACTGGGAATTTATATGGCGCCGCGTTATTATGAAATTTCCCTCTCTTTTTTATGTTCTCTTGGTATTTAACACGTATCAAAACTTTCGCCAAAATGCAAAAAGGTAAATCCCTTAGTAATTCAAGCTATCGATTTTCTTATAATACGCAGTACTTTCTTGTGTCGTTTTTCAGAGGTGTTTGAACCATTCTTTCGTAAATACATCGAAGAACACAAGTACAAGACGGCAACTACAGATGAATGGAAGGCTTTCCTGATGGACTACTTTAAGGACAAGGTATTTTGTGATAGCTTTGATTGTTTACTGCCGTCGTTATTTTTGCTTTTGTTGTTGTTGTTTTCGTTTTTTGTTGTTTGTCTTTTCTGGTTATTTGTTGTTGTTGTCCAGTGTTTGCTGGCCGTTGTGTTTTTGAACTCATATTCTATTAAAACAGTGGCGTAGAGAGAGTACCAGAGCTGGAGGGGTGAGCACACGCGTTTTGGCGCGAAACTTCCCGCCAAATCCACAAATAACTCAACAAAAAAGGCAAAAAGGAAATTTAAGATATGCCCCAAGACCTCACCCCAACAGTCCTTACTACGCCCCTGTTCTAAAGCGTTTTTTTGTCTGAAGGTCGATGTCCTGGAATCAGTAGACTGGGATGCTTGGCTTTATAAACCAGGAATGCCACCAGTAAACATGCTTGAAAGGTATGTTTTTATTTCACCAGTCGTCTCTTCAATGGAAATGACTTCATATTTTTGAAATGAAATGACTTCATGTTTTTCTACACTTTCGACGCGTTGCACTTGGAAAGAAGAAGGACAAAGAGAGGGTTGGTTTGGGTGGCTGTCCCCCTCCTTTTCAAGTCATAAAACTAACAATTCTTGGGGCGCAACCACATGACTCAAAATACCTCGAGATATAAATAACGATAAAACTTTCGCCATGTTGGTTGATCTAATAAGAGAAGCTAATGACCTTACATGCACCCGAAAAATAAAGAGTAATGTAAGATCTAAAAGGGAAGTTATAAAACAGTTTCTAGGTAACAGCCACCCCTTGAAATCATCCTGGATCAGTCCCGTTACGATTCACTCCTGATATCACAAATAATTCCATCTTATTAGGTATGACTCTACGTTAGCAGATGCTTGTACGAAGTTATGTCAGCGATGGATTAAGGTAATTACAAAACTGAGGATAACTTCCAGACGCTTGGGTTCATTCGGGTTTTATTGTTTCAAAAACTATCAACTCAAATCATGGTAAATTTGAATGAATATCAGCCAAAACGAAAGAGAACGTTCCATGCACTTTAAAAGTCTCGCAGAAGCATAGTTATGTCTGTCGAAAGGAATACTTTCCAAGATTAAGAACGGTAATTAAATTAAAAGAGCGACTGTAATTCGCGAAAAACTAGAAGAGTAAAAAAGGCACCGAAAGGAAGCTAGATATATTCTTCATCGACGTTAAGCCCCGTTTACACTAACGGTTTTTGCGGCTATTTTTGCTGCGAATTTTTTGCGATTTTGTTTATAATAAATAATGGTAAAGAATTTACATGTAAAGTTTTTTTCAGGATACCAATATTTTCCTAGACGAATGTCTATTGAAGGATGAGACAAAAGATTTTATATTTCCGAAAATTGCCACAAAAATCGCCGCAAAAATCGCCGCAAAAATCGCCAGTGTAAACGGGGCCCGGCCTTACACTCTTACTTTTCCGGTCGAATAACTCGACTTTTTTTCTTTTCCTTGTTAATAGGCCTCCTCAGAAGACCTTGCTGCATTCTCACCCAAGGATATAGAGGGATTTTCTTCTGCACAAATCATTGAGTTCCTGGCCCAGCTGTTGTATCATGTTAGTATTATCATTATTAGTTGTTTTTTTTAAAGTCAGTCATTTCCCTTTTTCCGAATTAAAAAGGAAAGTTGGCAACAGCTTGGTGAGACAGAAATCATTTTGAGCCCGGAATGGCGGAGTGCTTTAATTTCGTTGTTGCCAAATTCAATACCACAATCTTATATACAACGAGACAAGTTTTGAATTCGATCTTTTTTAACATGGCCTGTTTGGGAGAAAACACAGCAATACATAATAGCCTTGAGTTTTACTTGCCTGGATTCTCGTGAGGAATTACCTTTGTTTTTCGAGGGTAGCTAGCGATGTGATGCTCATTCCTTAACTTATTCATTTATTAATTTATTCGCATATTATATATTTGTGTCAGACGGCTGGTAATCCCCTGCCTTTGCCTTCTATCGAAGCAATGGAAAAAGCATACAATTTCAGCAGCAAGAAAAATTCTGAGATCAGGTTCAGGTGAGTTTAAAGTACAAATTCAGACAGTGATTTGCGCTTATTTGATTTATGTATTCGTTAGTTCGAGTCATTCATATTTCCGACTGCCGTAGATGCTTCTCCTATGTATCTTCTACAAGATATGTAGGACAACCAGAAGTTCATAGCTCTCAACTCTCCTCTTTTATATATCAATACCTTGCTATAATGCTACACACCTGCTACAACCTCAAATGGAGGGTCCCCCGTTTTGTTGCCTCGTGCTTCCGCTTTGGATGTCCATGGTTGACATGACTGAAAATAACTCACTCCCGAAAGACATAGCTCGTTTTGTATGAGGAACGATGGACTTTTAGCTATGGTATATGGAATATTTTGAATTTAAAAGGGCTTTCAAAAAAATATCACATCTTTTCTCTGTTTGCTTTGCAGATGGCTCCGTTTATCCATCCGTAGCAACTGCAAAGATTCCTTTAAACACACTGTCAACTTCCTGTTGGAGCAAGGAAGAATGAAGTTTACACGTCCCTTGTATGAGTAAGTTATCCCTTAATTATCAGCAAAAGAGGCTTTGTACCATGACATAACGGCAGCCATAAACAACGATTTATCTATCGGTCAACGCTATCCTCACTTCGTACAACCGGACCAAGATTAGTCTTTCATCACAGGCAGTCCAAGCTGTATTTTATGCTGGCTGGCAAAGCCTCTATATAGGTGGCTATGGACTGCTGACTTAGCACATTTTGAAGTAATAGACCTTTGGTTTTTTCTAGTCATTTATTTTTTTTGTGTGTGTGATTTGCAAAAAAGGGATCTTTTCAAGTGCAAGGATGCCAAAGAGCTGGCCATCGAGACTTTCACGGCCAATCAATCGTTCTACCATCCAATTTGTTCCTCTATGGTGGCGAAAGATCTGAAACTACATTAGGATCATCTCATCCACAGTGCATGCCTGCAACAAAATGATGATTTGTCAAAGAAATGAAAATATATTAGAATTATCCAACCACATGTATCCTTTTGGTCATTCAATCACAGTTTGAATAATATGTTAGTGTCATCCAATCACATCGCTTAAACCATAATGTTAGAGTCAACCAGTAAAATTGCTTGTAAAAAAACACGACCATCGTCTAACGGACACTTTTTAAATAACAAAAATCGAATGTTTGTAAAAGACTTTGATGGAAACTAGCTTGTGTAATTATTTTAACTGGGTGTCCAAAGTTAGTGAGGTTTTTGTTCTCATTTGGTTTTTGTTATTATACTTGCTTCTTTGCTTGTTTGTTTGCTTCCTTGCTTGTTTGTTGGCTTCTTTGTCGTTTCTTGATTGATTGTTTTTGTTTGTTTGCTTCCTCGCTTGTTTGTTTGTTGTTTTTTGATTTATTTTGTTTGTTTTTGTTTGTTTGTTTGTTTGCTTCCTCGCTTGTTTGTTTGTTTGTTTGTTTTTGTTAGTTAGTTTGATTGATTGTGTGTTTCTGTTTGCCGCCTTTTCTTTCACCTTGATTTTGCTCGTTTATATTTGATTTTTATTCTTTGTTCGAAGAACATAATAAACAATAGCGCGGCGCACTGATTCTAAAAATAGCTCAAAGATTCGGACAAACATTGCATTCTGTTAAGCCGCTCTGAGGATTATACGAACCGATTATATTTTTTATCCTTAAAGATACCATAATAACCCACGTAAACTAAGATCAACTGCGATCGGCTGTGAAAATTATTTGCTTAAAGTAAACTTGTAAGTTTGTTTGTCCGAATTTCGCCTTTGTCTTCGTTTTTATGACGTCACGGTCGCGCTGCGCTAATCGGCTGATATTGAAGAAATTTTGACATGACCAAAAGTAGGAGTTTTCGAACCGATTCACATGCAAGCTTAATTTATTCGGTAATTTGGAATAAGTTTAATAACCAATTTTCATCAAAAAATCTATGTTTGAAATCACTATTTTTTTCAAAGATATTAGTATTATTTTCATCTAAACATTTGAACTGGCTATTTCAGTTTCATTTAGTGAAAATGGAATGATTTTCTTTCAAGACTGGTGACACTTCGCGGAGACTTCAGCGGCAAAACACATGCTAATGGCCGGTCACACAAAATAATTTCAAAGCACGAGATGACTACATTGTTTGCGAGGAACGAAGTGGTGGTTTTTGCCATCATTACTGCGTGATTCGTCTTTCTCAGATAAAAAATCTAGTATTAAGGCAAAAGCAATGACTACTTCAAGCAAGCGAATGTCGCCATAAGGCGTCACCAAATTTCGTTATTGTGAATTTCGCTGTCTTGGCATTTTTAGAACTTGTGCCTTTGTATCTTTGAATAAATAGCTAAATAACAATTTCCACCCTTAAAGCAGCCATGAAACGAGTACGCACGGAATTGTAGCACGACTTTCTGGGTGTAATTCCTAGGTGAGAAGCATTATGAATGCCCCCGGGTCGGCAAATGCCTAATTAAGCGAGAAAATCCAAGGTTTCGACCTCATTCGATCAGGTTCGTCGTACCAGTCAGTGCTAGACGGATTTTTCCCCTTGGCTTTTCCCTACCAACGTCGCCGAAGCCTCCCTATACGCCATTGCCGTTCAGTACCAACACCTACAGTCGTCGAGGTAATTATTTGGTTTATTTTGACGTCATGTTTACGAACTTCGCTCGATTCTTGGCATCGTTTTAAGATTTGTGTCGACCAAATTCAAATTCATTGTCCGGTCGTGTGTTGACTATGTTTCGAAAGTTTGGTCGCATGGTGACCCTGAGCTCGGCTAAATTTATTGTCCGGTCGTGTGTCGACCGCGTTTCGATAGTTTGGTCGCACAGTGACCCTGAGCTCTGCTAAATTTATGGTCCGTCGTTTGTCGACCTTGTTTGGTTGTGTGGCCCTTCACTCGAACTGGTTTTATGGGAAGCGGGAAGCGGGCATTAGAAATATTGGTTATGGTTGTATCAATTTATTACAGTTGTTGGCTATATAGTATTGAGTTCAGTGAGTGCTACAGCACAGGCCGGAGGCAAAACTCGTGTTCCCAAAACTGAACCGTGCCTATTAGGTGAATGGCTGTTTGACGGTGAAAATGATATTTTTACCCCTATAGCTGCCATGAAACGAGTATGCGTGGAATGGAAATGTTAGTATGACTTTCTGGGTGAGATTCCTAGGTGAGAAGCATTATGAATGCCTCCTGGTCGGCAGTTGCATAATTAAGCGAGAAAATCCAAGGTTTCGACTTCATTTGCTCAGGTTCTTCGTACCAGTCAGTGCTAGACAGATATTTGACCACACCCACCTCCCCTTCGGCGACGTTTCTCCATTATAACAGTTAAGTCCGGCAGCTTAAACACAGTCTCAGCAAAACTCGTGTTCTCAAAAATCAACCCCGCGTATGAGGTGAATGCCTGCTTTGGCGGTGAAAAGGATAAACTATTTTTTTTAAAAGGATATTAAAAAACGGACCTGAGTGATGACGCATCGGACCGTGCCATCCAAATAAATCATCTTTGCAAACCGCTTTTAATTTGATCAATCAATACCCTGAAACAGCTCTAGGCTGATCAAAGTTAAGGCATAGTAGTTCAAAGATCAAATAATAATTGATGATGCAATTCGCAAATACCGGATTAACGAACTTTCTTAGTATGGCGCCACATGTTTCAACTTGCTCACTGCGGCATCCCCCCCTGATAATCCTTTATTAAATAAACGATAAAGCACACGCATCACAATATATGAAACATATAGTCCTGTTCAAACAAGTGCTTTGGCTCATCTGCTGTTATTATGATCAAAGAAAACGGTTCATGAACAACTAGTTTTAAAGGATAACTTAGAGGCAAAGTTTAGAGTACTAATCTCAAGTTGGGAATCTGATTTTCAATTCTTTTTGACCGAATTTCCATTCCAAGTGACGAACCCTTAAAAAATTCCATTTTGCTATATATTTTCATGATCATTCCTGATATTCATGTAAATAAGTTACAAAGAGTGCAAAATTCTGCTGCCAGGGTTATTGTAGGGCTTCCTGGTTTTTGCCACATCACACCGGTTTTTTTTGATTTACACTTGGTACCTATTAGATATCGTATTCATTTTAAGATACCACATTTAAATGTTTACCTGGGCTAGCATCACAATATTTATCCGATTTGGTTTCAGTAAGTAAGGTTTCTAAGTATAATTTCCGGAATCATAAGGGCACTCTGCTAAATCCAGCTAGTGGGAAATGTAAAAAAGGTTTAGGTGACAGGGCTTTTCAATCTGCGGCCCCTAAACTGTGAAACTCTTTTCCTGTTGAAATCAGGAATGAAAAGGCTGTGCATTAGGAAATTTAAATCACTTGTTAAGAAATACCTTTTTAAATTAGTTTTTACTTAAAATTTTATACATTTTTATTACTATTTACTATATATTTTATTTACTTTATATAATATTTATATTATTATATACTATACTATATTATGTTATATTTATTTTTCTTTTTTTCTTTTATTGATTGACTTAGTTAATTTCTGCGCATATGAACATCGAGGGAATCCCAATTATTTTAATGCAGAATTTTCAAGTCCCATTAAATACTGATCCTAGAGCCAGTGAATACTTTATTTATTTATTTTTTTTTTACAATTGTTCCCAAAAGAAGAAGCTAATTTCAGTTACTGTCTCATTCTATGTCGGTCCTAGTGATGAACATTGGGGGAATCCAAAATATCCTAATTGACAATATCCTGAATCCTTTAAAGCAAATCCTAGAACCAGTGTATACAATTTGTTTTCTCCCCCCAAAAAGAAGCTAATCCCAGTTACTTTTCCACTGCTTCAAAAAGATCCTAAGAGATACTGAACTTTATTTATTCCGCGTGTCATCTTTAGTGTTTTGATTGACTCCATGTTAAATTAATAATGCATTTGAAAATACAGGGGCTCTCAGTTTGTTTTGAACATGAGCAAATAATGGAATATAATATTTGTTGCAGCTTTTATGTATTGTTCGCCTGCATGTTTTAATCTAAAATAGGGAACAAAACAATTGTCAAGTATATGACTGAACTTGTATCGAAAGTGTTCAAATTCGCTTTTTAACTCTTCGAAATTATTTACATTCACACGTCCAGAATCCAGATAGAATCAATCAATCGGGAAAATGATAAAACAATTTGCCTGAACTTGGCGGGGAGTGCGCGATACTGATAAACAATTTCATATTCTAGCTGCACAGCTGGATCGTTGGTATAAATTTTACCTCATCCTTTGAGGGCGTTTTTGATGTTAAGTCAACTTCTGTATGAAAAGTCCGATTCTGTGTTTGAACAGGCTCCAATGTGAAACAATATCGTTTAATATAAATAGTTCAAACGCTATCAGGCAATTTACAGAGTTTTTTAAACCTATTTTACCATGAAGGCGTTTGTTCTGGCTTGCGTTTTGGGAGTTTCACTTTTGGCAACTTTCGCTTATGGTAATACTCGCTTCCTCTTTTATTCCAGTTACGATATGAAATATAAGGGTGTCTGAAATGGAAAAGTATGAACTTTTGGGTTTCTTATTTAATCTTTATATATATATTATTCTCTGTTTTTATCTTTTCTTAAAAATGAACCTCATTCATTTGTCTCACGATTGCAATTAAGGTTCATTTAAAGAAAGGCTGCTATGGTGCAGACTGGATGAAGTGTCTCATCAATATATAACATTTTCAAAGTATAGGTCATTCCGAGACGGAAATGCGGGTTATGTCGACCACAATCAACATTGAATCAGTCTTAAAACTAAGGTCCATGTTCAAGCCATTCCAGTCGCCTCCGATCGCTTTTCGCCTACTGCCTTTGGCGATGACAACTTTTTTTCAATAGGTGTAGCTACGCTCCAGAGAAGCCTGCATCAATGTTTTATCGCAGAGACCAAAAGGTTTCGATAGTCTGAAACATGTATTATGCTTAGGCTACTGATAACAATATTGCTTTTCGCCTATTGCTTATCGCCCTTGATGAAGACAAGGGTTTTTGAAACAATTGAATGTCCCTCGTCGGATCGCTGTGTTATGATCTTTTTTTAAGTATATGGATTTGTGACTAGGTTGCTCGGACAGAAATAGTGGATGTTCAAAATGGGCTGGGAGAGGATACTGTAAAACAGGGTCATACGTAACTTGGATGAGGCGAAATTGCCAGAAGAGTTGTGGTTTCTGTGGAGGAGGTAAGAGGCCCACCGGTTTTTCTACGTTATTCGTCTAAACATTTTACAAACATGATTTAAGTTTTTGGCCAAGTGTTTGGAGAGAAAAATCTGTGTCTGGTTTTTTATTTATTAATTTATTTTATTTTTATTTTAGATTTTTGTTCAACTTTTGTTGTATTACTTCTTTTTCTTGTTTGATTTTTAGTTTAGTTTAGTTTCATTTTTTTGCTTTGTATTGTTTTATTAAATTATTATATTATCATATTTTTTACTTGTGCCTTTCCCCTCTGTTTTTTTTTCTTCCGGCTTTTTTTTTCTTTTTAATTTTCAGTTTTTACTTTATTTTTGTTTCTTTGTTTTCTCTATGTCTTTTCTTTCGCTTTTTTTGTTTGTTTTTTTTTCTTTCTATTTTTCTTACCTCTGTGTTTTCCTCTTGAATTCATACTTTCCACACAAAGCTTTTTATTCCTTCATAATTCTAACTCAACACCCTCTTCCTTTTTGTTAATTACGTGTTTCAGGTGGCTCAGGAGGGAGTGGTGGTAGCGGTGGATCAGGTCAGTGTGGGTTCAAACCTAATGTACGAATTGTCGGTGGAACTGAAGCACCAAAAGGAGCTTGGCCATGGCAAGCACAGATCAGAACCTCTTCTGGATTTTCCTTCTGTGGTGGCACTTTAGTTCATCCTCAATGGGTTGTCACTGCAGCTCATTGTACTGCCGGCAAATCTTCCTCTAGCATTCGTGTTAGGTGAGCTTAAAAATGGACCGAATATTACTTTTTTTTTTTAAATTGTTTGATGCTATTCGATACCTTTGACACTGCTATTTTGAAAGAATCGATATAGTGAGTAAAATAATAATAACTCGTTAATTCGGCAACATGATGAAGTTAAACAGAATTACGTATACAGCCAGCTGAAGCGCAGACTAGATAAATACCGTCAAATAATGATTACACGCGAAACAAACTCTTAAACGATATACAATGATATCTAACATTAATATCAAATCAATCAATGGTACAAGAATAGTGGTCATCTTGAAACCAATAATTCCTAATATGGTGTCAAAACTCCTACTTTGCATATCTGGATATTCCAGAGCCATGCTTCAACACCCTTATAGAGTTGCTGATCAAATATTAATAATTCATTGATTGCTTCTTTTTTCCAGACTCGGAGCTCACTATCGAACAGGTAACGTAGGCACCGAACAAGACTTCCAAGTGGCCAGAATCGTTAACCACAACAGCTACAAGAGACCCTATGGCATGGCTCATGATATCTCGTTATTAAAACTGCACAAACCTGCTCAGGTCAACAAAGCTGTTGGACTGGCTTGTTTACCGTCATCTAGTGGAAGTGTTGCTAATGGCAAACATTGTTGGGTTACAGGTAGGTTACAAAAGATTTAGCAGGAATATATGGCAAGGTCTACATTCATACAAGTATCTATGTCAGTATTAGCTATCGTTATATAAAGGTTAACAACATTCTGGGATGCTTTGATAATGTTTTTTATATCCCTAGACCCGTGATCATATGTGAGTAGAGTTTGCCACAAGAAACAAGGACGAAAACGATAAAGCAAATTTTTTGTCATAGTTCCTTTGATTCCTTTGATTTCGGATCCATTTTTGCGTACTCTTAGTTTCCCCAGAGTGCTTTTGTTAGCTTTTATGCACTTGATCTTATTAGTAAAATTGTTTTGATGCTTTTAGGTTTTGGAAGACTCTCTTCAGGCGGTTCCTCACCTCGTGTCCTCATGCAGGTCTCGGTGCCAGTCGTCAGCCAGTCCACATGTAAAAGAGCCTACGGTAGCTCTATCCATGACTCAATGGTCTGTGCTGGTTTCGCTCGAGGTGGCAAGGACTCTTGTCAGGGAGATTCAGGAGGACCCCTGGTGTGTGAGGCAGGTGGCAAGTACTACCTTGAGGGGGTAGTGTCGTGGGGCCATGGTTGTGCTGCTCCTGGAAAGTACGGAGTATATGCACGAGTACGTTACTTGAGGCAATGGGTAGATAGCACCATGAGCCGATACTAAACCTATTAGTATAATGTACTTAAATAAAAAAAGTAAAAAATAAAATAAACAACTTGAGAATCGATTAGTTGAACGACATAAATATTAAAATAGCTTGAGTAAAATAAAAATGCTAGTATAGATGTTAATCCAATGAAGTTGTTGTGGTACTGACGACAGAAAACGCCCTTTGCAACTCAACAACTTTACTTGAGACGTTGACTTTATTACAAACATGTCAGCACGAAATTCGATTCCTAAGGGGGTTACAATTTATTCCCCACCCGGGGAGGGTACTAATATCCTAGTCTCTTGGGGCTTCGTACCACTCGTCCTCCTTTCGTAACGTATTGGGCTGTAACATCTTCCCCACCTTGTCCACTCTGGGGGACAACATCAGATTCACTCTCACTTGAATTACGAGATTGTTCACAAGCCGTTTCCCCACCATTCGGGGAAAAGTCCCTTTCCTTGTACTCCTGTTGAAGACTTGATTCAACTTCTAGCTTGTGTAAACGCTGTACTGGTCTGTGTATAATGTTCTTCTCTGTTCGCACTGTCGCAGTTCTAACGAGACCATCTCGTCCGGGATGTACTTGTTCCACTCTTCCTAATGGCCACTTTAGACGACTAACGTTATCTTCAGAGACCAGTACTATGTCTCCCACTTGCACGGGGGGCTCTGTAGTCTTCCACTTGACTCTTGTCGTTAAATTATGCAGATACTCCTTCTCCCAACGCTTCCAGTAATGATTAAGCAATCTCTGTAAGTACAAATATCTTGTGATTGCTCCCTTTGTTGAACTCTCGTGGTCCTCTTTTGTAGGGCTTGGCAAACTTTCAAGTGCTCTTCCAATGCTTAGATGAGCGGGAGTGATTGGCGATAGATCTCTATGGTCATCACTTACTGCTGTCAATGGCCTGGAATTGATAACTGCCTCTACTTTTATAAGCAGGGTGTTAAGTTCACTGAAGCCAAGAAGTGCTTTACCCAAAACCTTGCGAAGTGGCTCCTTAACAGCTCTGCACATCCTTTCCCACCAACCACCTCTCCATGGCGAACGTTCAGTGATATATTTCCATGTTATTCCTTTGGACGACAATTCTGACTGAATACGGTCTTGGTCGAGCTTGCTCCACGTAGCGTTACTCTTCCTTGCAGGATTACCATAGAACTTTTGGATCTCCTTACTTGCAGCCTTAAATGTCTTTGCATTATCCGACCATATCGTACTGCATAAACCTCGTCGGCTTGTCATACGGCTCAGCGCTTGTAGAAACTCGTCTGTTGTGAGACTGTTCGTCAATTCCAAATGGACCATACGCGAAGACGCACATGTAAACACGCACACGTAGGCTTTCTTGGTGCTTGTACCTTCCTTCACATACAATGGGCCTGCGAAGTCAATGCCGACATTTGTGAACGAGGGCGAGCATTGAACTCTCTCTTTGGGTAGTGGCCCCATCTTCTGTCCACAAGGTCCCACTCTAAGTTTCTGACAAGCAACACACTTTCTAATGATACCTTTCACCTCTCTTCTCCCTTGAGTGATCCAAATTTTGTTGCGTAAAGTCGACAGAACAGTCTCGGGCCCAGCATGCAACAGCTGGACGTGTAAATCTCTTACTAGTCTTTGTACAACGATATGTCCATGAGGTAAGATAACTTGATGCTTCTTTTCTTCAGGAAGGTCCGCAAACTGCAGTCGTCCTCCTACTCGCAAGACTTGATCCTTTTCGTCGTAGTATGGGTCAAGTCGAGGGAGACGGCTGCTACTTGTCAGCTGTTTGCCTTCTTTCAGTGTCTTGTAGTCTTCTGAATACACTTCCTTTTGAACAGTTCTATAGCAATACATCTCTGCTTGTTTCAACTCCTCGCTAGACAGTTCAGTCACAGTAGAAACAGTTTTTGCTTTGAACAATCTTACAGCCTTAAGAACGTAGGCTGTAACACGAATCAACTTCAACCACGTACTATAAAGGTTTGGATCCACTATCAGTACAGGTTTTGTTAGGACAGATGTACACGAATGTGTCGCTCTTCTCTCTTTCTTGCAGTCATCGGGTTCCTCTTTGGAAAAACTCTGAGCTGGATGCTCCTCTACAGGCGAGGTTAACCACTTGGGCCCGTTCCACCACAGTTCACTAGATTCAAGGTCACCGCACGATAAACCACGTGTCAACAAGTCTGCCGGGTTCTCCTTACTGGGACAGTACTTCCAATTCTCGGGGTCCCATGTTGACTGTATCTCTAAGACACGATTGGCAACGAAAGGCTTCCAGCTAGAACTCGGTCCTCTTATCCAATGTAGTGTTACCATGCTATCAGTCCAACATACAACACGGTTGGTCTTCACATCAAGTGATTCTACAACAAACTTCAACAGTCTAGCGTTAACTACTGCAGCTAAGAGTTCGAGTCTTGGTAGTGAAACTGTTTTAATAGGTGCGACTCTTGTCCTTGACATAACAAGATGTGCTGTTGCCTGCTCAGACTCATCCTTTACTACCATGTACACAGCAGCTCCATATGCCTTTGGGGAAGCATCCCCAAATCCATGCAATTCAACAGTTGATCTCGAGTTAAGGCCTTCGCCGAAACATCGAGGTATGGCGATGTTCGTAACTTGCTGTAGCTCGGTTTTCCATGAGGACCACTGGCTTTCAGTGTCTGAGTCTAGAGATTCATCCCATTCTAATCCTTTTCTCCACAGTTCTTGGAAGAGGATCTTAACTCTCACTGTGAACGGTGATATCAATCCAAGAGGATCGAAAATCCTTGAAGCATGGCTAAGCAAAGTTCTTTTCGTAGCGGGGGTGCGAGATGTGGCTACTTCCTTTGGGGGAATGAATCTGAAGCAATCTGACTTCAAGTCCCATGACACGCCAAGTGCTTTGAGGGACTCTTCTGATGCAAGGTCTACCATTGGCAACGGTGCTCTGTGTTCCGGCTGAATGTTGTCCATCACTTGTTGAGAATTGCTTGCCCACTTTGTGAGATTAAAACCACCACTCTTCATGATTTCAGTTAGTTCTTGAGTCAATGTTAGTGCAGCATCATCTGTTTCTGCACCTGTCAAGCAATCATCTACGTACATGTTTTCTAAAAGTTCCTTGGCAGCTCTTGGAACAGTTTCTAGATAGCCCGCAACGTGCGCATGAATTGTTGCGATAGCAAGGAACGGACTACAGTTCACGCCGAACGTAAGTCTATTCATTCTATAGACACGTGGTAATTCATCGGAGTTAAGCTCTCTCCACAAGTAACGATGCACGTCTTGATCTGGTTTTGCAAGTTTGATCTGCAGGAACATCTTTTCTACATCTGCGAGCAGACCAATCTTGTGAGTACGAAAGCGGGTAAGAACTGATGCTAGATTTGGTTGTAAGGCAGGACCAGGAAGTATGCAGTCGTTCAGAGATACGCCTTGTTCGTCCTTCGCCGAGGCGTCGAACACGATTCTACATTTGGTTGTTGTTTTATCATTACGAAATACAGCGTGATGCGGTAAGTATCTAACGTTCGTGGACTGTTTCTCTTCGACGGGAACTTCCTCTGCGAATCCTTTCTCCGTATATTGGTCGATCGCATCAATGTAAGCCTTTGCCTTTACTGGGTCACGTTTCAGTCTTCTTTCAACTCCTTCCAATCGCTGCAAAGCTTGTTTGTAGTTGTCAGTCAGATTTGCATGGCTAGGTTTCCATGGTAGCCGCACTTCGTAGTTGGATCCATCAAACTTTAATTCGCGATTAAAGTCTTCAACTGCACATTCTTCTTCCTTGGAACGAACGGCACTCTCCTCCTTAGAAATTCCAATTGCTTCCAGCTCCCAGAATCTTTTCAAAGTCTGAGTAATTTCAGTGTTCTCTAAGACTGCTATCATAGAAGTAGTATTTTTGCTTGTCCCCTCTATTGGGCCTGTAAGCACCCAACCAAAAACTGACTCCACAGCTGTTGGCGAGTTTAGTGAATTTCCTCTTTCACAATTTCCAGTTATAAAGCTATAGTAAAAGTCGGCACCAATCAGCACATCTATCTCCACAGAATCACGTGGATAAGAATCTGCAAAGTTCAAGTTTTTCAGATGAACGTTCTCACGAAGATTCAAGTTTACAGGACCCAGTGGATTGCAGATCTTTGGGATCGTAAGAGCCTCCATCGTAACAGCTTCCGACGAATTTCCGTTAACCGCAGAGAGAGAAAACTTTACTCGTTGTAGTCTCTTTGCTTCACTTGTCTCACCACCCAACGTTGTGACACTTACTGACTCTGTTGGACCTTTAAGGCCGACTGCTTCTGCAATGGTCTTACGAACGTATGATCGCTGACTTCCAGAATCTAGGAGTACACGTGCTACTATACTTTGATCATTTGCATACAACTTGGCAATCGCTGTAGGTAACAAAGTTTCTGTTGGCTTCTTGAAGTCAGTTGTAGCAAATCCATTTAATGTAGGTGTCTGTGTTGAAGTACGTTGCTCATGAAGTAAGTTATGATGACGTCGACCACAATCAGCTACAGAACATTTAGGCTGACGACACACCTTGGAGAAATGTTTAGCATGAGAAGGCTTCAAACAGTTATAGCACAGCTTGTTTGACTTGACTAGCTTCCATCTTTCCTCGACCGATTTTTTCTTAAGCTCTGGACAGTCCCCTGACTCATGATTAGATTTGCAGAATACGCAGCAAGGTGTTACACTGGTTGCGTCACTAAACAGGGTAGATGCTGTGGTTAATCTGTCTTGTTTGACGTTTGCAGCAGGTTTTCGTTCAACTTTAACTTTACCTTGACCGTGGGTACCTGAAGTAGAAGTTGCTTGCTGGTTTCTTTCACCAGCTTCCTTTGAGACAAGTTGTCGGTTTAGGAACTTGAAGAATAATTCGAGATCAATCTCTTCATCTTTAATGTCTGCGAGCTCTAACTCCCATTTTTCTAGCAGCTGATGCGGAAGTTTACTCTCAAACATTGGTAACAAGATACAAGCATGTGCCATTGGTTGTTCACCAAGAGCCTCTAGGGCCCTAGTCCTGTTCTTTAATGTGTCATGCAGATCACGTAAGGCGCGTGCAGACATACTAATCGTTGATTCCAAGTTGATAACTGACTTTATAAGCGATGAAATTACAATTCGTTTTCTACCATACCTGTGCTTTAATGCTTCTACTGCGGGCGCATAATTCGCTCCAGTGACTTCGAATCCATCAACGGTTTGTAATGCATTAGCTTTCAATACTGAGCGTAGATAAGTGAATTTCTGTATGTCCGGTAAGTCGTCGTTGTTATGTACAGCGGCTTCAAACTGATCCCAGAAGTTCTGGAATTTCAACAAATCACCACCGTACGTAGGTAATTCTAATTTGGGTAATTTTAGGTTTTGGCGGGTTTCTTTTGACGATACACTTTCAGCTGATTTACAAATTGCTGTTTCGATATACTCTTGAGCGATATCGATAGCTCTGTCTATTGCATTCAAAATTTCGTTGCAATTACGAAGTTCAACATCATCTTCAGCAGTGAGGGATACGAACTGCTCTCTTAAATCGAGACATGAAATACGACACTCATTCAATCTTTGCAATCTCATTTGCATTTTGATCTTATTTGTTGAACTTTTACTTAATTCGGTGACAGCAAGGGTTAGAGATCCGACATCTCCTTGCAATATCTTCAATTTACGTTTAAGTTGCTCGATTTCTTCTAAATGTGGCTCAATTTTCGTTAGAGCGGCGTTTTGTTTATTTTCTTTATGTGTCGGCAAAGAGTCTGCATCATTGTTGTCGAGTGTTTTGTGTTGATACGATTTCAGAGAAAATTCATGTGTTTCTAACCTTTTGATTAAAGTTTTCTTCTTTCCACTCATCGACAAACCCTTTGATTGCAAAATGGCACGGAGTTTTTCAACAGACATGCGACTAAAATAATCTTCTTCTTGATCGGCCATCATGGCGGCGAACACGTGTGACGACTGATGAATGTTGACCTTGGAATTTCGAACTTTAGTCAACCCACAGCTTTCAATCGCTTTACAAATTACTTCCTTTTAGTTTTACAATGCAAAATCCGGCTCGAAGGACCAAATGTTGTGGTACTGACGACAGAAAACGCCCTTTGCAACTCAACAACTTTACTTGAGACGTTGACTTTATTACAAACATGTCAGCACGAAATTCGATTCCTAAGGGGGTTACAATTTATTCCCCACCCGGGGAGGGTACTAATATCCTAGTCTCTTGGGGCTTCGTACCACTCGTCCTCCTTTCGTAACGTATTGGGCTGTAACAGAAGTGTTTATTTTATTTATTTTTCCCCCTCATTTTTGCATCTTTTTTTTTGACGTTTTTGGGATTATGAAGGAATGAAAATCATTTCAAGTCGCGCGTGCAATAATCCTCCTTCGATGGATATTACGCTGTTTTTGAACACGTTTAGTCTCATTTATAAGTTAGCTATTCATAGATACCATTAAAACTTCTTGGAATTTCAAAACATCAGTCTTTTCTGGTTAACTATGGTCTTGTTCAAGTTGTGCATTGGCCTTACAGATGCGTTGACTGTTGTGAATTATCTTGAGCGAGAGTAAACCTGCACTGCTCTGTACAAAAGAGTCTGTAAACCTTTAAGCCTGGTTCACACGAGCAACACAAACGCAAAGGGGAGCTTTTAGGGGGAAAACCGATGCCTTTTTGTATTGTTTTCCATTGTATTAATGGAAGAAACTCAATTAGCTCCCCCCCCCCCCTCCCCCCTAAAATTTTGGCTGGATCCGCCCTTATCTTTCTCTTCCAGATTTCCTTTTTTTCCCAAACTCTTAGCTTTATATTCAAAAATAATTATTTAACTAATGTGAACCACACACATACATAGCTTACTGCTTCATCTATCTAGTACCACTTTTTCGTGGGATTGCCAGCTCAGTAGATACACTTTGCTGACGAGGCCCAATACAGGCCGAAACAGCTGTCCACAGTTTCTGGTTGAACTGGCTCATTTTTTTAAGCGACTTGAAGTTGTAAAAGGCTTGTATGGCCCTCTTCTTCAGTCGTTTCGTATTAGGCTCGTAATTTACCTATTTCTCATATTCGTAATGTAAACCAAGTCATCTTTTACTGGCACCCAAAGCAAATAATGTCGTTTTATTGTCCACAATTCGGAAGTATGAGACACTTGTTTGCTTAACGGCTATAAAACAGTTGGAACTCATGATATTTCAGCTATTTCAGGCAATGTAACTGTCAATCTCTTGGTCTGCTTTTCTGGAATTATATACAGATTGTAAAACTTGGATCAATATAAAACACAAGAGTTATAAAAGAACTCATAATAGCAGAATTGGCCATCGTACGTATGGTGTTTCAAGTTTCATGTAATGAAGGCGTCAACGTTTTTATACTTTCTTGGGATGGGCGTCGTGATAAGTTTTGCAAAAAGTAAGTTCATCCTGATGTTGATATTTAGTACCTTGATATATATGCCATTATTTTTCAACCGAGATGATTAATAGGGATTATTGTTTTTATTATGAGAAAGAAGAAAACTTAAACATCATGTAAAAAGGTTTTTCCTGGCCTGTGTTTATGGATGACTTGATGAGCATGTTTCCACTATAGTGGACGTTATTCCCAAGTAAGGGTCAAAGATATATCCATGTTTTGTAGCTCTTCCACTAATATGAAGTATGGAATGTTTTTCCTTATATTGGAAGGGTAATGTATACACCTATTTCGAAGAAGGTTGTCATCGCCAATGGCGATAGGCGATAAGTCATTCCACATGGAAATGGTTTCGTTGAATACAAAGAACACTGAATCAGTCTCAGCATAGAGGTCCCTGTTCTTGACGAGAATAAGAAGCAGAAACACAAGTCATTACAGCTATTGTTGGATCTTGGAATGACCAATGACCCTATTGCTTTTCGCCTATTGCCTATCGCTTATGGCGATGACAGCTTTATTTGAAATAGGTATATAACTTATCTTGTTGACGCAATAACGACCCGTATATCTCTTTCTTAAGGCTGTAACGACATAGACGATCGCTGCCCCGGTTATGCCAGAAGGCAATTCTGTAAAATTGGTGGTCTTGTTCAGTACATGAAGACAAACTGCAAGAAGAGTTGTGGACTATGTGAAGATAGCGGTAATAGTGGTAAGACGGCTAGACCGAAACAGCAATATGACCCTTTTTTTCTTGTTGTTCTTTCCTGAAAAGCATAAATATAATTAGTTTTTATTCAATCACATTTTTGTCCATCCTATCAATTACAGATCTTTCTTCATTTATAGTTTTCTCTAAAATGTATGATTTGGCGGTTCAATTGTTTGTTAATCGTTTATTTTCCATTTTTTTCACTTTCTTCTGTCTTCTTTTACTTTTATTCCCGTCTCTTTTAGCCAGTCAGATTCTCATAGCGTTCACGATTAACATTTCGTCTAAGAGTGCAAAAGAACAATAAGGATATTCACTTTTTAGGATGCTCTGAAGTGCGGTCGCCAGAAGATCATTATTTATACTTTGTCTTTAGGCGGTTCTGGTGGCTCAGGCGGTTCTGGAGGATCTGGTGCTTCTGGTGGTTCAGGAGGGTCTGGTGGAACCGTAGCACCAGGTCAGTGTGGATTCAAACCCAATGCACGTATCGTTGGTGGGACAGCTGCACCAAAAGGAGCTTGGCCATGGCATACAATGCTTCGGTCACGCTATGGCTCAGCTAGATGTGGAGGAACGTTAGTCCATCCACAATGGGTTGTCACTGCAGCACACTGCGTTAAAGAAGAGTATTTTCCTATGCACTTTCTTGTGAGGTTAGTAAATTAAATACGAGATAAAGATCACTGCAGCACATTGCGTTAAAGAAGAGTATTTTCCTATGCACTTTCTTGTGAGGTTAGTACATTAAACGCGAGATAAAGATCACTGCAGCACACTGCGTTAACGAATAGTATTTTCCTATGCACTTTCTTGTGAGGTTAGTACATTAAACGCGAGATAAAAGGCATTATGACAGTCATATAAAGTATGATAGTAAATGTATAAAAACATTGAAGTCTATTAAAAATGATAATTGCAATTTGTATTTTAGGCTTGGAGCACATCTGCGCAAAGGGGAAGTTGGTACAGAACAAGATTTCAAAATTGCTAAGGTTATTCGACACAATAACTACAAAAAGCCCTATGGAAAAGCCAACGACATTGCCTTATTAAAACTAGATAGGCCTGCCCAGATAAACAGAGCTGTTGGGCTGGCATGCTTGCCACCATCGAGTGGGGGTGTGGAAGATGGCAAGAACTGCTGGGTTACAGGTAGGCAAGAAGATTTATTTCTATTGCGTTTTGTTAACAAATCAAGAAAAGAATAAAATTAGTTCCAATAAAGTGTGCATTTAGGAAAAAAATTTAACACCCAATTTTCTCATTTTGTTCTCTTAAAATGTTGGAGTTTCTCGTCTTATTTTCAATTTCCTAATTATCTACCGTTACCTACGATATTCTGTATTGCCTATGCATTACATTTGGTCAATAAAGAGATGTTCTTTATTATATATATGGTTTTTTCATTAGGATTTGGAAGACTTTTTTCACATGGAGTTGCTGCGCCTAAAGTACTCATGCAGGTCTCTGTCCCAGTAGTAAATCAAGCCAAATGCATCAAAGCGTATGGAGCTGAATTAATTCACGGCTCAATGATCTGCGCCGGTCTTGACCAGGGTGGCAAGGACTCTTGTCAAGGTGACTCAGGAGGTCCCCTGGTGTGTGAGGCAGGTGGCAAGTACTACCTTGAGGGGGTAGTGTCGTGGGGCCATGGTTGTGCTGCTCCTGGAAAGTACGGAGTATATGCACGAGTTCGGTACGAAAGACAGTGGATTGATGATATCATTGCTAACAATTGAGTTGATAGATAGTACCGAAATACAAATGTCAATATTAAGAAAAATAAACTTATATTGCTATGGTATTCAAATAACACGTACATCAAATCTCTTTTTTCACGAACTGCATATCAGGTTTTCTTAGTCCCTTGTGTAATGAGGGTATGTCTGAAACCAAACGCATGCTGTCTGATACAATGTTGACATAAATGTTAACTTTATTGACATTGAATGTAACATTGATGTTCGAGCCGAGAACAAACGATGACAGCCAAATACAATCGGTAAACTCCTGTCGTGCACAAATGTTACTCAGCTGATACTATTTCATTAAACACCACACCCCATAACCACATTACAGCAAACCATGGTACGAGATCCTACACTAAAACACTGACATCTCAACAAAACAACGTAAGCAGATACCAAACTACATAATATTACATCTGACTAATAATTTGCCAATCCGAGATTGAGGGGAAAAATCACTCGTCATCGCTTAATTATCACCACCCCAAGTACAGCAGTGGCGCAGCTCATAGAGGTCGAACTGTAAGCATGTGAAAGGCTTCTCATTCCATGTATGGTGGAGTTGACATTGCAGGCATCGTGCATGGGACTGTTTTAGAATATCCATTTCCAAGATGGTTTCAGTTTTCGTTCCCTAAATCTGTCCCACACTGCAATGCCAACTTGATCCATTTTCCCCCCTGTTAATATCGCAATGCTGATACCGACACTCAAGACTGAGACTAAGGATTATACCGTACCACTGGAAACACATTATTCGACCTCACCCCAAAATAAACACAATACATCAGAGCAAACTACAAGATATACGAGATGTCCTTGTCAAGATCACCTGCTTGCTGGTCTGGCTGCAAATCTTCAAATGTAAACTTCCAGTCAAAAAGTCTGCCGTCTGCATTTAAACAGGCCAAAACTTGCGACAGTACTTCCATATAAAAGAAAAAAGGACTCAGTTATTTAACATTTTTTGCACAATGAAGTCGTCACTACTGCTCTGGGTATTTGCAGTATCTGTTTTGGCAAGTTTTGCACAAGGTAAGTGATTTATAAGACTTAGATTCATTCTGCTATTCACGTGGTGGACTCTTGCAGTATAGTTTTGTCTACCGTGTTTTATTATAGGGTGATTTAAGATATGCGTAGTGTGCTGTGCCTTGCTGTCTTTATTGAGGTAGTATTGAATTAGGAGCTTTGTTGTAGTACTGTTCACTTTGGAGAGTTTTAGTCATACATGATGTAATGCAATTAGTGATTTGGTATCTGGGCATGTTTTTCCAATGAGGTGTTTTTGTCGTATGGTTACGAATTTAGTATCTGGTAGTATGGTTTGGGTTTGTTGAGATGGGCTATTGTGTAGTGCGACCTTTTAGATTCATTTGATATCTTCTTAATAGGATGTGTAGACAATGATAATCGCTGTGCAAGTTATGCCCAAAGAAACTTTTGCAAATTCGGCAGTATGGTGCCGTGGATGAAAAAGAACTGCAAGAAGAGTTGCAATATCTGTGAAGGTGGCGGTACTGGTGGTAAGTGGGTCCCTAGCTCTTTTACTGACTTTGAAACTTGGTCAAAAAGAACACATCGGCTGTTACAATGTTTAGTCCATATTACCATTAGGTGCATGTTTATATGGATATTGAACGAGAACGCTTTTAAGTGCTGTGAAGATCACAATAAAAGTGGTCGTAAAGGCTGATACAGGCATTTCAAAAAAGGTTTTTTTATTGTCATGTCGTATGACAAGGGAGTCCGAAATACACTATGAGCGATGTGATTGCACTCAGGAAAAGGTCACAACAAGATAAAACTTCAAATTTTGTCTGCGCGTTTTTTTTTTTCAGCATATTTTCTTCAGTGCCGACAAACGTGTTCTACACTGCATGCATTTCGGGCTTTGTATGTAACAACAAATCTTCACCGATCCTTTTGGAAATGCTCTATATATGCCGCATTTTAGACAAAATACAAACGCAAGATTGCAGGGTTCTATGACCGACTTAAGATAACTAAAAATATGAGATATATTTATCGAACATCGACAAATCTACAAAGCGAAGTCGAGCGACTCACGTGGCGCTTGCAAGTGACACCATTAAATCCCCAATCATGCACATAATTTATTTGTGACGTCTTTGATCATTAGTGCAAATGGCTTATTCTTTTCGATATTTAGGAGGTTCAGGCGGATCTGGAGGATCTGGTGGCTCAGGAGGGTCTGGTGGCACCGTGGTCCCAGGACAGTGTGGATCCAAACCCAGTGCACGTATTGTTGGAGGTACAGAGGCACCACGGGGAGCTTGGCCATGGCATGCAATGCTAAGGATCGCTTTTAATGGCTTACCTTTCTGTGGTGGCACATTAGTGCATCCAAACTGGGTTGTTACTGCAGCCCATTGTGTACGAAGCAGGGGCCCAAGAGATGTTATTGTAAGGTTAGTATCACTTCAATTTATATATCTTTAGTTTTTGGTGTATTTCATCCCGACAAAGCCTATAAGACTTCTTTTTAAAAAACTTTAAAAGCAGGCTATAATATTGATGTAAAACGCTTCCAGAACTGATCTTTTGACCAGAGTACTAGTGTGTGTTCAAAATGAATAATACAGGCTACAACATTTTTTAGCCGTCGGGATGGACGAATGGATGGATACAGATACTTCGTCCTACACTGCATGTAACAGAAATCCATTTAGAATAAATGCTCCATCCTTATCTTTTATCGTTTGCTCATTTCCCACAATTCGCGGTCGGCAGTGCTTTAGAGACATGTATTTGTCAAAATATTTTCAAAGCTTATCGTCTTTTCTCTCGCTTTCGTCTGCCTAAATTAAGCAGTGGTTTTATCTCCTAGGCTTGGAGCTCATCGCCGCAAGGGCACAGTCGGAACAGAGCAAGATATCAAAGTCACGAAGGTTTTGTTGCATGAAAGCTACCGAAAACCCTACGGGATAGCCCACGATATTGCCTTGCTAAAACTGGAAAGACCCGCCCAGATTAACAGAGCTGTTGGACTGGCTTGCTTACCATCATCCAGTGGAAGTGTTGCTGATGGCAAGCACTGTTGGGTTTCAGGTAATCACGATTCCATTTTAAGGTTAAAAGATATCATTGCTTTTCAGTGGAGAAGGAAGAAAAGATGATAAGATTTTCGATATGTTGATTTGGCAAGAACTGATTTGCTGTAGAACGCGCGCACTTGCCCCTCCAACTTTGGGATTTGCTGTCCCCACGAAATGGATGTTGCCAATACTGCACTGTGATGTGTCATGCTCTATAAAAATATTTAAAAATAATTTATCAATAACTGCAGAGAGATATTAATCAGTCATGGTTATACTGATGTCATTGATGCTCATGATGAAAATACGTTTGCAAGTGAAGAACGGTGGTGGCAGTGACGATGTTGAATGTGATGATTTGGTTAAATCTAAGATGCATGAATATAATAATGAAGATGTTGACTGTGATGAATTGGTTAAATCTAAGGACGATGATGATTGTTTTTCTAGGATTTGGAAGACTGTCTCAGAATGGCAACAGACCTACAGTCCTCATGCAAGTCTCAGTACCAATCGTCAATCAAGCCAAATGCACACAAGCCTATGGAAGCAAACTGATCCATGACTCGATGATTTGTGCTGGTCTTGACCAGGGTGGCAAAGATGCTTGTCAGGGTGACTCAGGAGGTCCCATGGTGTGTGAGGCAGGTGGCAAATACTATCTTGAGGGGGTGGTGTCGTGGGGCAAAGGATGTGCAGTTGCGAACAGTATGGAGTGTACGCACGAGTCCGCTACTTGAGACAATGGTGTGACCAAAAGATCAGCAGTAACTAATGATTATAAAATAGATATTCGCATGATACAATAAAAAGAAGAAAAGGTACTTTGTATGAAAACCTTTTCATTTTCATGCCTAAGGAGTTATTCGTTTACAATGGGTAGTCGTGTACACATAACCAATAAAAAAAAAACGAAAAATAAATGCCCACACATGCAATTTAGAGTTTCCAGTAAAAGTGTCTTTAAGACAAGTTTCCCTACTTATTATCTATAATGGTATGTAAAACGTAGAAATTACGAAATCAATTGTAAAAAAAAAGGATGAACTCATTAATAGTGCTTAATTATCATGAGATCTCACGAAGGAGTTTTTCTGATTTCAGACCACGTAGAGTATCATTTCTTTGTTTAACGGTTGCGCATTAGAAGAAACATGAATATGGATACAACTCAAACAAAAAACCTTAAACTCAAGAGAGTTGGCGTGCCAAGACAAATGAGGCTCGATTGATAGAAAATACATCATAAGCTAGATGATGGGAAGAGAAGGGGACACAAGGGGTAGGAGGTCCAAGAGGCCGGAGATGAGAGAGTTTAGAGGGAATTACAAATTTAAGGCAGGGATTGTCGAGATTACTCCCCCCACTTATCGCAGAACTAGTTTTCCAATCCTGTTGTGTACTTTGCATTGACTGCTTGACTCTTGTACCGTATGCTTAACATCTCGATAGTAAACTTCTGTGAAAGGCCATCAATATTACTTACCCAGCTGATTTAGATGTTCTTTTTTTCAAACTCTGAAGAGCAGGGTCTTGATTTATAGTAAACATCCATGTATACTTTTGCCTTCTGTGCTTGAACAGGCTCATTCCGGGTAAGAGACATTTTAAGATAAAACCCGCAAGTGGCACGCTCATTTAGTATAGAGTTTCTCCATTGGCGGGCACCATGAAGTTTTCTGTTCTTTCTTTGCTTTCTCGGAGTGGCTGTTCTGGCAAGCTTCGCACACGGTAAACTGTAATATATCTTTTCTTAGAACTCAAAGCATAACAATGCAAATCGTCAATATTGACAATGGCGGAAAGTAATAGTGATTATAATAGTTTGGAACTAAGTAAGATTTAATTTAATTGAGGGTCGCAATAAACACACAAATAACTTTGGAACAAGCCCCAACATTAGATTATTCATTGGCATCAAGTACCGCTGTAGCAGCTTCACCAAAGCTAGGTTAATAAAAGGTGTCACACCCAAGTTAAAAACTAACTACTAATTAGTAGATTTAACCAATCTGTAAAAAGGTGACATCAGGGGACATCGCGCCTCGTACGTTAGGTTTGGTCCTTATATTTAATAGCATTGATTTGATGGCAAGTAAATGCAAATAGAGACTGCACTTATATAATGTTTAACAAGCGCTCGTATATTAACAGATCCGTGCAAGATAGGAGCACTCTTCAGTGGCACAGGGAGTGAAGGAC